>VZSV01000018.1:3557566-3567696 GCA_013398735.1 Nothocercus julius
CTGCGCGGGCACTAGGGGGAGCCACAGGCTGGCTCGGAGCGGGCCCTGCCTGCAGGGGGGGCGGGGAGGTGCCGCCAGGAGCCGGATGGCCGAGGCCCGGCTTTCCCTGCCTCGGCCTCCGCTGCTGGCGCGGGGAAAAGGAGGCCCCGGGGCGCCTGGAGCTCGGTCCGCGCCGCCGCCAGCGCGCAGAGACGTCCCCGTGACGGGGAAGAGGAGAGGGAACCTGCCAGATGTCTCGCGGTCCCTTGGGGTGCCCCGTGCAGCCCCAGTGGCTTTGGGCAACCAAAGAGTTCTGGTGAGCTCCAGGGATTATAGGGACAACTATCTCCCCGCTGGCCCCCAGGGTCTCTCCACCTCACACAATCTAAAAAAGAAATAAAGCTTATTTTTCTCAAAATATGAGGTTAACTTTTGAGTGCAATGTTGGAAAGCAGTTACATAAAACCATGAAGTGTGGACTTTGGGCACATGGGGTATTGATCGGTGGCTCTGCCGGGTGACTAGGATTTCTGTGGACTGTTCGTTGCGGGGAAACCCCGCTCAGCTGCACTGTCCCCAAAGCGCTGCTGCTCAGCAGGAATGCGGCCTGCGCAGTTTTTATTCCTGCTTATACCTGGGAAATTACAGTTCTCTTGAAGTTTCCAAGTATGACTCAAGAAGACCTTGATTTCCCTACAAAATCTGGAGATCCTCCTTGTGTTGTGACCATCCTGTCAGCTCTCCAAGGCTGTGAAAAAGCCAATGAAATGCTCTAAGCTAAGAGAGCCTTTGGGTGAGCGAAGCTAGACCCCCAAGAACCAGTTTTTCTATCCTGGTTACCTCTTCTTTCAGGAAATAAGCAGATTGCTTCATAAACTTGCTGTAATATTGCACAAGCCACACTCTGAGAGAGATTGGCTCTTTGGTTGTTTTCTTTTTCGCACTGTGCAACACTTTGTCTTTTGATTTCCTCAGAAGGAAGGCTTCCTAAAAGCTGGCAGTTACGTGTCATACCATATACACAGACAGCTGTGTAACGAACTGCTCGGGGAGGTGCATGCCCGCTGCCCATGGCCGCCCACCTGGATGTCAGCGAGTGTCCCCAGAGAGGGCACCTTCTGCACCTCCCTATTTGATGTGCACAAGTTTATGCACCCACTTTCAAGTTCACTCTGTTCTTCCACCCTGGGTCCCACTCTCTCGTCTGAAGCCGTCTGCTCGCCTTGCCCTCCTCCCCACCCTGCTTCTTCGCCCCCGCTTGCTAGAGACGTGTCCCAAGGCAGCCTTCTCCACTAGCAATGCCCGCGCTGCCCCAGGCGAAATCCAGGTAAAACCGAGGCGCTTGCAGATTGTGTATCAACAGCGTCTGAGGATGGTGGAGGTGCCAGAAGCCCCTGATTAATCAGCTTCTCCATCATACGCGCCTGAGCCTGGTGAGAGCCTGAGATTTATTGCCCTTGCATGGACAGGAAGGACAGACCTGTGCCCACAGCGGTCAGCTGGGGGACCTAGCAGTGCGCTTATCCAGTGGGAAGGTCCCATCCCAGAACATGCGGGTGTAATTAAACATGGAAAGCCATCATCTAGCCCCTGCACAAAGAGGTGAGAAAATGATGTCACCTGTTAACTCATCAGCATTGAGGAGAGGCTCTGCAGGCTGCACGGGTAGAGCGCACCACCAGGGTCCATCTGCGAATGCCGGTACCTGCCGCGATTTCTGCCGCTGGGTGCTGACAGTGCCATGGCTAAAATCTTCCTTGGAAATGTGTCACACGGAGTTTGCATCTCACAGGGAAGGAAAAGGGAATCATCTTTAGATGACCTACAGCAACACATGAGCCTATAACCCCAGCCCTTGCACTCTGCATCTGTCATTCGCTCACACAACATCTGTATAAGATGCAAGTCGAATGAGGAAGGCACGAAAGGCAAAGGGAAAAGTTTCCTGCGTACTGGAACTGTGACTGATATGGGGAGAAATCTCTTCAGACGCTCTTGGAGAAGGGATCTTCATCCCTCGCTAGCATATCAAATGTTCTTGAACCTGTGGATTGAGAAACTGCTCTGCATGTGTCAGAGGTCTGTAAGCCAGCCCCGACATGGAAGGCCCTGTGGATCTCTCCAACCTCCTTCCTTGGCCTTGATGCCTATGTGACTTACAAAGGAGGCAGCACATGTGTGGAGATCTGAGCACTGGAAATGTCAGGACACTTCTCTAATCTGGGATCCTTGGGGGCACATCGTGCCTGAGATGACGGGGCAGAGTTGGCACTGGGATGGGGGCTCTGTCCTAGCACTGCAGCATGTGGCCCCACTGCGTGAGGAATGGCTGAAAAGGAGCTGCAAAGTAAAGTGGAATAAGCAAACTAAAAGCCTGAGTGACTTAAAATATTTTACTTAACTGGAAAAGAAAAAGAAAGAAAAAAAATCAGCCCATGTGTTTCAGAAAACACCAATTCCCTCAATCCAGTGAGATGTACATGCTAGTATTCTTCCTCTTCCTCTCCTCCTTCTCCTTCCACAGTGTCTGTTCCTGCCTCCTCGTAATCCTTCTCCAGCGCAGCCATGTCTTCCCGCGCCTCGGAGAACTCCCCTTCCTCCATGCCCTCTCCCACGTACCAGTGCACGAAGGCTCGCTTGGCGTACATGAGGTCGAACTTGTGGTCGAGGCGAGCCCAGGCCTCGGCGATGGCCGTCGTGTTGCTCAGCATGCAGACGGCGCGCTGCACCTTGGCCAGGTCCCCCCCCGGCACCACCGTGGGCGGCTGGTAGTTGATGCCCACCTTGAAGCCCGTGGGGCACCAGTCCACAAACTGGATGCTGCGCTTGGTCTTGATGGTGGCAATGGCCAATCCAGGCCAGGGCTCAGCATCCGCGTGCCAGGGCAGGGCTGGTAATGCTCATAACTTTGCTATGAAGCGGTCAGCAACGTGCTGAAGCTTGGCATCCTCAGGATGGTGCCCTTCCCACCCCAGAGTGCCCCTTTGCTCCATCAAACCCCCTTGGACTCCCGGGATGGAGCTGTTCTGCTCCTCCCTGTCCTGGGAGCCGCTACGCAGCTAGCTTATTAAATGCATCTTTTATCATGTTAACTGCTCCCTTCTGAAATCCACCGGTGCTGGCCAGCTGCCAGCCCTGCTTTCTGCTCCTTCTGCTCTCGCTTTCTCTCCTGGCAAGCCCTGGGGCTGCCTAGCTGTTTGTGTAACGTAGACTCCTCTTCCACATGCAGATACCCCATCACACGCACCTAGCCAACCATTAAAGGCTCAAGCACGCCCCAGAGACAGGCACACGTTGGCAGGGCAGAGAAAAGAAGCTGGCAAGATGCCCTTGCATTGGGAATTGTTGTCATTCCCAAGGGACTACAGCCTTGCCCACCTGGTTGCGGTTTATCTAGAGAGAGGGTGCTTCTGCAGAGACATTCGCAAGGCAGTGCTGAGTGGGCTAGTGTGAATCCTCCTTGCACCTCTGTCGCATGGACGTGAATGCTCAGCTGTGACCCGACAGGCACTGCTTGGGCTTTGGGGAAAGGGGGAAGTGATCTGCCTCTTGCCTCCTTGTCGCAGCCTCGCACAAGCACGCTCCGCAGCGTTGCAACAGAGCTGACCACAGCTTTGTGAAACTTGTAGCACAGGAAGGAGGCCCCAGGGGCAAGGGGACGGCGGTGGACTCATCAGCAAGTCCAGAGCACGCGGAGGCCCTCCGGCCTCACTGCCCCTCCGGGAGCACCAACGTCACCAGGTCTTCCAGTTATTTTTCTGCTGCTCGTGACACCTTGGACTCTGAGGGCTGCTAGAGAAATGGAGAAAGCAGCACCGGCTGCGCAGAGGGGTCTCGGGTGAGCACCAAGGCAGCGTGTTCGCACCAGGCCTGCTCGGAGCCCTGCCGTGAAGTCACTGCAATTAGCCAGCTGCCGTCTGTTCGATTCCTGTGGGTGTGCAGCTGCCTTTCCCAGGACGTGAAGAAAGCAGGGTGACACTCAGAGCCAGCCTCTGAGCAAGGGAGGCTGCTCACCCACGGCTTGGGAGCCAAGAAAGAGCCTGTCCCAGCTTGTCCTCGAGCCCTTTTTAGCCTCGGCAGGCTGGGGCTGAGCGTGCGTGCGTGGCTGCTTGCGTCCAGGGAGTGCCTGTCTGCTCTCGCCCCTGCCCCGTGATTCAGGGCTTCGGCCTGTAGCAAGATCTGGAATTAGTGTTATTGTTCCTGTAATGCAGCACATCAGCTCCAGCGCAGCGGGCATTGCACAACGGGCTTCGTTTTATCTGAAACAGCAATTACACTGTTTTTGCTCAGCTCCAGCAGGGAAAGCTTCTGTCAGACCAGTACTGAATCTGCACCCTGTCAGGCCTTCAGGAGAAAGTGCCACACGTGGGTGATTAAAAACTTCCACTGATGAAATTCCCTTGACTTCGGAGGACCAATGTGCTTCACAAACCTTTCCACTAACAAATCTTGAATTTACATCTTCTTATCCTAAGCATGGAAAAAGAGTTAAGCCCCTTCCTATCTGCAGCTGCCTCATTTTTTTAAGACATTTTATTGGGTTTCTGCTTGATCTTCTTAGTAGCGCCTGCTCTTTCAACATTTCATCGCAGACCAGGGTTTCTAGCATTCCAATCACCCTTGTTTTTCCTCTCTGCACTATCTCCACTGAGTCCATATGTAAGATGAGACAAACTTGGGTTCCTTTTTGACTCTAAAAATGTATGTATGTTTTAAGAAATGTTGAAGAGAGTGTTTTCTGCCCTTCTTCACACTGTGTTAGAATATTTCACGGTGGTAGTGTGCCCAATCTTGGTTCACATGTCACAGGGTAGAACTGCAGTCAGACGTGCCTTTGCTGGGCCATGACCAGGGGCAAGCTGTGCCTTAGGGGCCCTGCACCATGGCTCTGTGAGATGCTCCTGGAGCAGAATTAGCAACAAACGGGACTTGCCTGAACTCACATCATCTGCAAAACGCAAACAAAACCACTTGCTTTGAACTTATTCAACATCTGTCCCCTGTTAATCTCTAGCTGCCTTTCTGTTTCTGAGGATGTTGTTTCCACAACTCATCTTACAGCAGAGCATTACCAGGTCTTCATGCTTTCCAGTGCAGCAGCCGGATTTGCAGCCAGACCCCTCAACCTGCCAGACCCCTCAACCAAACAGGAGGCAGCATTTGGCTGTACAGGAGAGCCAGGAGGTCCCTCCCAGCAGGTTGTTCCTTCCCTCAGGTGCTGCCGTATCACCCAGTGCCACCATCTGCGGCTGCAAACTGGCCAGGGCGCTGACAGGCTGGAGGCAGAGGAGCCCTGCTCCTCACCTCGCTGCTGCCTGCGAACCTGCAGCACTACGAGGACCGTGGCGAGGGCAAGGCACCGTGGCATGAAGGGCTCGCTCGCTGGGAAATCCTGTATTTATCCACTCTTCCAGCAATAATTTGTTAAACTCATCCATGGAAGCAGAAACTTTTCCATGGCTGGACCTCGACAGCTAAAAATATATGCCTGGGTGGATGTGTGTTGATCTTTTGTGTCACTTGTCATTATACTTCTGGTTCTTTCGCTGTCCCTGTCAAACACTGCATCAGTTCTGTGACTCCACAGCCTTTATACAAGACTAACAACCAGGCACTTTTCTGGAGCCCTGTGAATTTCTGGTTAATACCACTCATTCTGTCACCAGTGCAGCAGTTTGGGTCGTCTCAACAGAATGCACAGTCTCTTCCAGTCTTAAATCTGCCTTGCTTGTTTTTTTGTACCTGTCTGGGTGGCTGGTAGCAGTCTAGGGTCCAATTTTGTTTTGTGCAATGCTGAAAGTATTCCCCAAAAAAGTCTTGCAACATTTTATTTTATTTTATATTTTATTTTATTTTATTTTATTTTATTTTATTTTATTTTATTTTATTTTATTTTATTTTATTTTATTTTATTTTATTTTATTTTATTTTATTTTATTTTATTTTATTTTATTTTATTTTATTTTATTTTATTTTATTTTATTTTATTTTATTTTATTTTATTTTTTCCTGGTGCGGTATGAAAACATACGCAGTGTCTTCTTAGTCATGTAGCCACACCATCTCAGTGAGGGAGGGGTCCCCTCAGGACAAATTTCCCTAGGGCCAAGCCATGGTCACCCTGCTCTGTGCGCTTGCAGGATGCTGCTAACCACATCTGGCAGGCTGCTGAGCAATTAGGCGCTGATGAGATACAGCTGATTGGTGCTCACTGGATTTAGCCAGCTGTTCTTAAGCATTTGCAAAAAGCTTAGACATCTGTTTGGTCTTTTCAGATCCGAGGTATATAGAGGTGCTTAGCTTGGAATTACTCATGGCTCTCTTGTCAGTCATTACCGTCCTACTCTTTCAACATAAAAGCATCCTAATGATTTTTTTTCGGTGTGAGCCTGCATTTGCAGCAATGATGAATCAGTGGCACTTCACCCTCAGCTCTCTATCAGAATGCCCTAATGCCAGATCCAGGCAGCTCTGGGAGAAGTAAAACAATTTTATGCCCTGAGGTGTCGTTAGGTTGCCATACGAATCCTCTGAAGTTGGGTGGCCTACACAAGTCTTCTGTGCTGGTCTGAAAGACTGATGGCTGCCCAGGGCTCTGACACTTGTGGTTCAGACCTCTGCTACAAAATGTTCATGCTATAAACATGCCAGAATGAGCTGGCGACATGCAAGTACAGACAGAGCTTGGAGACGGTCAGAACTGACACCTTGACATCCAGTATCTATTTCACTGAGCACCTTGGGAATGTTTTTCTTGAGGGAATATGATTGCATCTCTCCTTTTCACACCAATAAACCTATGAGACTCCAATTTTGGTGCCTCAGTGCTACCAATTATGATCTTATTCTCACTGGCTGTCTGTATCAACATGGTCTATTCTACCTAGTGATCTCTGAGGCCACTTGGGGGACATTTATACCAGAAGGAGTTTAGGCATTTCTCATCATGAAGTTGCCACAGCTCCCTGTTCAGGTTCAGCCGCACTTGCAACCTGGGGCATCCCCATGGAGAAACCCAATTTCTCATCAGCGTGATTAGATACACTTTGATCAGATGGCTCAGCCGTTTCTGCAGCTCTTAAAATACGTTGCTTAGACACCGGAACAAGCTTCAGCTCACAGCGGTACTGCTTCTTTCAGTGGCTTTGCTCTCACCAGTGAAGGTGACACTTTCCAGGTGGCTCGGGCACAGAGCAAGGCTATTGGGAGTGGTAACTCGGGTCCCGCTTGCAGTGTGAGCTGAGAGGTGACAGCACCTTTCAGCGGAAGCTAATAAGTCAAAGGGCTCAGGATCGCTCTGTGTCACAGGAGGTGCTGCAGGTGCCTTAGTCGGGGGGCTGGCAGGCACACGTTTTTCATTGTAGCAGAGCCAGACATCCAAAGATAGTGACAGATCAGAGCAGATAACCCCTCTCTGAGGGGTCCAAGCTCTGCCCACAGAGTCTGCGAATCCTCTCCCCCTCACGAGCTGTTGCTGAAACCCGTGTGAGACCAGGCAAAAACCAGAGGTGACGCTGAGCCAGGTCAGAGAAGGATTTGCACATCTATAGTCTGGTGGCTCTCAGAAGCAGCCCCGCTGGGCATATGTGTCCTTCAGGGGTTGGGGGCAAAGGAAAAGACAGTGCTTTCCTGCTTGTTCCTTCCAGAGCTTCAAAAGACTTTGGAAAGCTCGAGTTTGTTCCTCTGCCTGTGGCTTGTCCAGGAATTTTCCTGGGTTGCGTGGCAGACGCTCAGTTTCGCGGCAGCCCTGAGTCTGTGCCAGCCTTTCTTACCGGGAGACAGGACACGAGCCAGGCTCATTGCTGGCTTTTCTCCCTCCCCGAGAGCTGCTTCTGCCTGTCCCAAGCAGCCCCTGGTGGGGTACCGAGCGGAACACCCCCACGGAGCGATCTGCCACCCACATCTTTATGCAAATGTATGCAAATGAGAGGGGCAGGGCTGGGGCGCACAGGGGCCGCCCCTGCTCTACTGCGGCGGCAGCAGCAGCGGCAGCAGCAGCAGCGGCGGCAGCAGCAGCAGAAGCCCGGGCTGCGGGAGCGGGTCGTGCGGTGGCATCATGGTGAGTGCGGCTGGAGCCTTTCCCGTCCCCTAAGCGTGTCCTGCTCCTCACGGCTGCGTCCCCGTGCCCTGCGCCGGGCACGGAGCTCGCCCCTTCCCCGGGAGCGTCTCCTGCGCCGGCTGGAGCACGGGGCCAGGGACGTTGCTGGCGGGTGAGAGCCAGGAGAAGGGAGCCCAGCACCCATGTTGCCTTCTGGCACTCCCTGTGCATTGAGCAGCCCCTGTTGGGCTACCTCCTGCGAATATCCCCTATCCCCTCTTACGTCTGTGAGAGCTTCTGAAGCGCCCCGTGGCGAGGAGTTCCTGGGCTAAAGCCCATGCTGCGTGAGGACTGGCATTTGGGCTGAACTTGCCACTGCTGCTCCTTTAACAGCCGCAGTGCCTGCTCGCACCCCGGGAACGTGTCCTGCTGCTCCCTGGCCAGCTGTGCTGCAGGACATCCTGTCGCTGCGGGTACCCCAGCCCCTCGCGGGCTGCCCCGGGGCTCCCTCCACTCTGAGCTAGACGTCACAGGGAGCAGAGGCAGGAGCGTCTCGCCTGCGTGCCGGGTGGCCAGCCCTCCCGCAGCACCGCGGGGCTCTGCGCCTTCCTGCCCTGCCAGCACTGGTCCTGCTAGCTCGTCCTGGCTGTTGCATAAGGGCAGGATGAAGCAGGTCTGGTGGCATCAGCCCCCTGCACCCCTCTCTGCTTCTGGGCTGCCGGTGCTCTGCAGGAAGCAGTTCTTTTGCATTTATTCCCAGGATTCTGGCCCTATTTATTTCTTGTGGTGAGAAAGGTGCAGGCACCTGTTCCTGAGGTGCTTGTAGGAGCACCAGTGTTTGCCGTGTGCTTCTGGTGAAGATTCAGGAGTTTCCTCAGTCCTCTGCCTCGGCTGATGGGGTTACAGCACCTTTATGGACCTGCTGGGAGGAAGTCACCCCCCCACGCCTGCAGCTCAGTTCTGGGGTAGCTGGACAGACAGGCTCCTGGCTCTTACAGTGGGAACCAAGGGCTTATGTTTCTGAGCACAAAGCCAGGACTTGCTCCGTGTGAACCTTGCAGCTTCCCTCGGACAGCAGTGCTGCTGAGGACAAAATGTCTGCTCCACCCAGCCCTGCTGGCTGACTCACAGCAGGGCAGCGGCTGCTCTGGAAATCCGGTGTGGGTTGGATGCTCCCCTGCCTTGGATGTGCCCGATGACTCATCCAAGTCCTTGGCAACAGCAGGGCTAAATGCCCGCAGTATTTTGGTTCTTGTCAGGAAAGCTGCGATGCCTGGGCTCCTCTCCTGGAAGGAATGAGATGCCAGAACCAATATGAGTCTGGGGGATGCCCCTAAGTCCTGAGTTAGGACTCCCTTCCACATCAGCCCCTCAGTACAGGTACAAAGTGCCGCTAATGCCTCTTTCCAGAGCTATTTTAGGAAAGCAGAGCCCCAGAGCATGGCAACCCTTCACCGCTGCGTGTTCCTCTTGCTGGGAAGCCTTCCTCCACGCCGCCTCCTCGGCTCCCACGCTCCTCTCAGCGCACAGCACTGTTGCTGCAAGAGCGCACGGTCTCGCCGGGGAGGCCGAGTGCTCGCCTGGCTCCGGAGCAGTGGGCAGCTCGGGGGTGCCCCTGATTAGCTCTGTGCCAAGTTCCCTCACTGCCCCCTCTTCCTGCACTGCAGCCAGCGGCCACCCCACCCACTGCAGCAGGGGAAAGGCCTGGGGCTGCCCTGGGCGGGTCAGGCAGCAGCAGCAAGGCCCCAGCCCTTAGCATCAGCAAGTGCTCCTGCCATGGAGAAGATGCTCTGCAGGGGCTTCCCTGGGCAGTTCATTGGTCAAAGCTGGTGGTTCATTAGCCAGGGAACTTATTTTCTGGATGTCCCTGGCTCCAGGGAAATGGTTTCCATCCACCCTGGGACACTGAGGTGGGCCGTGCAGTGGGGAGAGGCAGAATGCTGGGCTTGGGACAAGCCAGTTGGATAGTATAAGCACAAACCTCCCAGGCAGTGGGGCAGCATGATCAGAGCAAGACCACTGCAAGCTCAGGTGTGCCTGGGCGGGCCTGCCTGCGCTCAGGGCCTCGCCACCGCAGCAGGCGTGCTGGTGGTCCCAGGCAGGCGCTGAGGCC
>VZSV01000018.1:3592208-3603390 GCA_013398735.1 Nothocercus julius
GCGGGCCGGGCGCGGAGCGCGCTCACCCTGCGCCCTTGCCTCCCGCAGCGCCGTGGCACCACATAGAGAACCTGGACCTCTTCTTCTCCCGCATATCCTTCCGCAGGGCCTGGCCCTGGGCAGAGCCCCGTGCTCACGGGGCCCCGCACGCAGCTCCGCGCGTGGCCCCAGGCCTCTCCGTGCTGCCTGTGCACCCGGCGGCTGAGTGTCTGTGCCCTGCTCGGGCCGAACCTGCCTCCGGAGGAAGAACGGGGCTCGGGTCAGGCCAGGCCCCTCATCCCAGCTGTGTGGTGCCAGGGAGGAGTGTGTTCCCTGCAGCCGAGCACCCGCCGGCTGCCCGACAGGCGTGGGAGAGGGTTGGTCACCGTTACGGGCGGGGGGCTGTGCATGCCAGGGGGATCGGAGATCTCCCTACCTTCCTCGGAGGGAAAAGCTTTCCAGTGTGTTCTTCTTGACTGTAGCGCTCACGTCTATAATCTGCACCAGAAGAATGGCTTCACCTGCATGCTCATCGGAGAGATCTTTGAGCTCATGTAAGTGCAGGCTCCCCTCTGGCGTGGGCTGTTGAGGCTGTGACGGGAACCTGGGGAGCGGCTGTGGGATGTGCTGAGCCTGTTCCTGGCAGGAGGGTGCCCTTCCCGCATACCCATGGCCCCCTTGGAGGAGGTGGTGTGTGACTTTCCTGGCGCCATGGCCGTGGGTCTGCTTAGCCTGCGGTTCCTGCCTGCCAGGTGTCTGGGTGGGAGTTACACCCACCCAGGGTGGGTGTCTGACACAGTTATTCCCTCACGGCTGCTCCCTCTCTTTGCAGGCAGTTCATCTTCGTAGTGGCTTTCACCACCTTTCTCATCAGCTGCGTTGATTATGACATTCTTTTTGCCAACAAAGCAGTAAATCACAGCCAGCATCCGAGTGAGCCCATTAAGGTGACGCTGCCAGATGCTTTCCTGCCCCCAAACATCTGCAGTGCAAGGTAGAAGCAGCTCAGGGCACGTTAACCACTGTCATTGTTTTCTCAGATACTAAAGGCTGTCCCTAGACACTTAGGTACTAGAGGTTTAACTCCTGCTATCTGCCTCTTCTTGCCGGCAGAATCCAGGCAAACAGCTTCCTCATCTGCATCCTGGTGATAGCTGGAGTTTTCTGGATCCACCGACTCATCAAATTTATCTACAACATTTGCTGCTACTGGGAAATTCACTCATTCTATATCAATGCCCTCAGAATTCCCATGGTAAGTAGCTGCGGAGCTGCTGAGGAAAGCAGGAGTCCTTGCTGGGCAGGGAGAAGCCACTCACTTCTACCTCCCCATAGGAGCCAACTTCTCCAAAAGTCTTGTGCCAAGTGCTCTTCCTTCTGCTCCAGCTTCTCCCAGGGTTACGTAACCATGTTGATCTCCTTTCAGCGTTTCCAGCAGCCAATTTGTTTCATGTTAACCCTGTCTGCTCAGCCTGTCACTGTGTGTGCTGGCATGTGCCTCTGCCATCTGCCACCCAATATGTTTATTTTTATCTGTGATGGCCTTTTCTGTGCTGCGTTTCAACAGCAAAGGCACAAGCGAGGTATGAGCGAGGGTGTTCTCTTACGTCCTGGGAGGCGAGCAGAATCAATTTGCTTCTTTATTGATGAGGAAACTGAATCACAGAGCTACTTGGTGAAGAGCACACTGGAGATCTGTGTCAGAAATGGGGTTTGAGGCTTACGCCTACAACCTGGTGCAGAATCTTCTACTCTGATAACATCAGAGGGTGTGTGTGCCTCCTTTTAGGAGCAGCTCTGGGTGTTGGAGAAAGATGGACCAAGCCAAGAGATTTGCAGCTTTGCCACAGGCTTCCTCTGGGACAATGGTCAAGTTCCTTCCCCTCTCCCAATCTCCCCTCTGCCTCCAAGCATTAGGCGTGTTTTTCCATGGATTCTGGGGGGTAGGAGAGCTCACGTGAGCCTGGGCCTGTGTTTGTGCCTCTGGGGTAGTGTACGTGTGAGAGGGTGGGTAACGGTCATCTACACTAGTCTGGGCTAAAGGGCTCTGAGGCAAGACACATGGTTTGCCAGCCACAAGCTGAGGCAATGGGAAAGGTGCTTTGTGCTGCGTGTGCCTCCCTGGTACCCAAGAGTGGGTGCTGGGACCCACTGTCAGTGCAGGGCCCAGCCTGACACTGTCCCTGGACACGGCCTGGCTCTAACCTTGCTGCTTCCCCCTCCCAGTCCAACTTGCCCTACTACACATGGCAGGAGGTGCAGGCCCGCATCGTGCAGATCCAGAAGGAGCATCAGATCTGCATCCACAAGAAAGAGCTGACGGAGTTGGACATCTACCACCGCATCCTCCGCTTCAAGAACTACATGGTGGCCATGGTGAACAAGTCTCTGCTGCCCATCCGCTTCCGCCTGCCCTTGCTGGGAGACACTGTCTTCTACACTCGCGGGCTCAAGTACAACTTCGAGCTCATCTTTTTCTGGGGGCCGGGTTCCCTCTTTGAGAATGAGTGGAGCCTGAAGTCTGAATACAAGCGAGCTGGGAACCGCCTGGAGCTAGCTGAGAAGCTCAGCACTCGCATCCTTTGGATTGGCATTGCCAACTTCCTCCTCTGTCCCCTCATCCTCATCTGGCAGATCCTCTACGCTTTCTTCAGCTACACCGAGATCCTGAAGCGTGAGCCAGGCAGCCTGGGTGCCCGCTGCTGGTCTCTCTATGGCCGCTGTTACCTCCGTCACTTCAATGAACTGGACCATGAACTGCACTCACGCCTCAGCAAGGGCTACAAGCCAGCTTCCAAGTACATGAACTGCTTTATCTCACCGCTCCTCACCATCGTGGCCAAAAACGTGGCCTTCTTTGCTGGCTCCATCCTGGCTGTGCTCATTGCTCTCACCATCTATGATGAGGATGTGTTGGCAGTCGAGCACGTGCTGACTACAGTCACCCTGCTCGGGGTGGGCATCACGGTGTGCAGGTGAGGTGGACCTGTGCTGGGCAGAGCCAGCTGCTCCCAGCAACGCTTTGGGAGCAGCAAGGCTGACACCACCTGTGTGGATATGCTCTTAGGCTGCAAGTGGACATGAGTCTGCTCTAGGGGAAGAACACGGCTGAGGAGAGGCAGAATGGGGCAGGCGGGAGAAGGGGGGTACTAGTCAACTTGGCACAGTGACTGCGGTGGTGACTTCAGGAATGGTAGGAGGGGTTTCTCTGGAGCTATTATATAGCGGGAGCCCTGGGCTGTGCTAGCGGGGGGGGGGTTTGCGACGTAAGTGAAGGTGGAGCTGTGGACGTGGGCTGTGCGCCCTGCCTTCCCAGGGCGAGATCTCCCTTAAACTGAAGTGCAATGTTGTGACATTCCCCTGTCCTGTCCTGCAGATCCTTCATTCCTGACCAGCACCTGGTGTTTTGCCCAGAGCAGCTGCTGCGGGTCATCCTGGCGCACATCCACTACATGCCTGACCACTGGCAGGGCAATGCCCACCGCTATGAGACCCGGGATGAGTTTGCCCAGCTCTTCCAGTACAAAGCGGTGAGCCTGGCTCACAAGGCACTGAGACAGAAACTCACTTTCTTCCTTGCGGGAGGGAGAAGCTGCCAGAGAGCCCGGCAGCTCCTGAGCAGACAGAGCTTTCTTGGAGATGACCTTCCTTGGTCAATGGGGCTGGCTCCAGGATTGTGGGTTCGGTGGGGAGGCAGCAGGGTTACGGTCTTGGATGCAGGATGGGACGTGAGTTTGAAGGGGGATTGAGCTTTGCTCTGGGGCCAGCTTATTGGGGCAGTTTTTGGCATCCTCGCGCTCACTCCGAACCCCTGTTTCCGTTTCCAGGTCTTCATCCTGGAGGAACTCCTAAGTCCCATCATTACTCCCCTCATCCTTATTGTCTGTCTCCGACCCAAGTCCTTGGACATTGTGGACTTCTTTCGCAACTTCACCGTGGAGGTGGTGGGTGTGGGTGACACCTGCTCCTTTGCCCAGATGGACGTGCGCCAGCACGGCCACCCAGCGGTAGGTCCCGCGCGCGTTGGGGTGTTGCTGTGGGCTCCACACCAGCATGCCTGGCCCCTTACACCTGGGAGAGGCTACACTGCTCCTGGGAGCCGGCATCCAAAGCCTGTGGCTGCCCCAATGCTAGGCCTCCAGGGCTGCCCGCACAGGTCACCAGGCTGTGACTGTTAACTTGATATGTTTGTCATACGCTGGGCTCTGTCATTTCTCACTATTTAACATCCCTGCCTGTCTTCACAGGCTCCTTCAGAAGAGAGGGAGTATATTTGGACATCCTAAAATGTGTGACCAGATGAGAAAAGATTAGAAAAGCTGGGCTGCTTTTAGCTGGGAGAGAGGCAGTATGTGGGAGGTGGGAGTGTGTTTTCCATCAAAACTACTGCAAAGTGAAAGCAGATAAATGTGTTTCCTGTGCCTAGGAATTTCCCTGAGTCATCCAGAAGGGCTGCCTAATGACAGGACCATGAACCAGGAAGGGGTGGGCTCGCTGTGGCAGGAAGTTTTTAAGAACAGTTATTAGTTAGCTATAGTTGCTTTTGCTGTGGGCTGGAGAGTGCAAGACAAAACTTTCCACTCTGTTTTTTTGTGGTAGCCCCCATCTCTCTATCTCCTTCACAGCAGGAGCAGGAGCTTACTAGACTTTACAGCTACTACTTTCCTGGGCTGTCAGGGCTCAACTAGGACAAGGCAATTTACTCTAGAGCCCACTTTCTGTGTGGAACTGCGACCCAGTTTGTGCTGGGCGTTGTGGGTTTCACCCAGACTGGTCCTGCAGGATTTGCAGGCCTGGCAGGGGCTTGAAGCAGATGCTTGCCCTCACTACCTCTCCCTGTTCCACAGTGGATGTCAGCAGGAAAGACGGAGGCTTCCATTTACCAGCAGGCGGAAGACGGCAAGACGGAGCTGTCCCTCATGCACTTTGCCATCACCAACCCCAAGTGGCAGCCGCCCCGCGAGAGCACGGCCTTCATCGGCTTCCTGAAGGAGCGCGTGCACCGGGACAGCAGCGTGGCCCTGGCCCAGCAGGCTATGCTCCCCGAAAACGCCCTCTTCAGCTCCATCCAGTCCCTGCAGTCGGAGTCAGAGGTGCCCACGCCAGAAGGGATATGAGCTGCTCTTAGGGGGCTCGCGGGGTGCTAACAAGCTCTGGGGTAACCCGGCCTCTGGGAAAGTTGTCCCCTTGCCTGGGCTGTATCCAGGGATGCGAATATAATAGATAGCACTAGCTGGGACTGCTCTCTCTGGGATTCCTGCAAGGTATCCTGGAGCACGGTGAGGTGGGAGAGGGCCGAGAGGAAGCTGGGGTGGCTCTGCTCTGCACTGCTGGTGTGGAGGCATTGGTGGTACGTACTACAAGTCTGCACAGGACAGTGACTCTCTCCTTTCCAACTCTGCAGCCTCACAGCCTGATTGCCAATGTGATAGCAGGCTCCTCTGCTCTGGGCTTTCACATGGGCCGCGATGGACAGGCCTCCCGCCATCTCTCTGAAGTGGCCTCGGCCCTACGTTCCTTCTCCCCGCTCCAGTCTGCCCAGCAGCCCCCCAGTGGCTTCCAGACAGGGGGACGAGATGGAGAGGGAGCCCAGCCTCGGGGTGCGAGTGCCATGACAGTCTCTGGGTAAGGATATGGCAGCCCTGGCTGCCAGCTGCAGCATGGAGGGGAGCAGCTGGAGAGCCCGCAAGTCCCAAATTCCTCTGCTGGCTGCCCCACTGCTGTGGCTGTGTGGCATTTGTCTCTGTGACAGGAAGGGACGTGTTCACAAGCAGAGCTAGGCCCAGGTGTTTATGCTGACCCCAAGGGGCCACATGGAGCCCTGGCCTTCTGAAGGTGACACGATGCCTTCCCGGCAGGGAAGAGACTGCTCTGAGCATCCCTTCCCAGGGATGAGGGGCATGTCCAAGTAGGTTCTGCCCTGGTCCTGAATGCCACCTGCTCTGGAGATGAGGGGCTGGTGAGCTCTGTGCTGGGATACAATGTGCTGGGATGGGAAAGTGCCATGCCTGGGCTAATCATCTTGTGTGGGTGGCGAGAGGACAGAGGAGCTGTCCCTCTGCATCACAGGAGTGGGTGTCTGCAAGCCTGACATGAGAGCAGAGAGCAGCTGAGCTGGGTGGAGGGGGCCACCCAGGCAGCAAACATCTCCTGTGTGTCCCATGGCAGTGCTGATGCAAGGACTGTGAGCTCGGGGAGCAGCGCCTGGGAGGGTCAGCTGCAGAGCATGATCCTGTCGGAGTACGCGTCCACCGAGATGAGTCTGCACGCGCTCTACATGCACGAGGTGAGCAGCCGGCAGCTGGCTCCTCAGCACGCGTGACCTCAGGGCAGCCAGGACAGGGCTGGGGACGGTGGATGGAAAGCAGTGTATGTGCACTGGTGGGGAGGGGATGCCTTGGGGAGTCTGGGCTCTCCCCACACGGCTCCTGTCTTGGTCGTGCAGTTGCACAAGCAGCAAACACAGCTGGAGCCCGAGCGGCACACTTGGCACCGGCGAGAGAGCGACGAGAGCGGGGAGAGCGCCCACGAGGAGCTGGAAGTTCAGCGGGGAGCGTCTGTCCCCATCCCTCGCTCTGCCAGCTACCCGTTCTCCTCGCCGCGGCAGCCTGCCGAGGAGACAGCCACGCTGCAGACTGGCTTCCAGCGGCGATACGGTGGCATCACGGGTACAGGAGCCGGGGTGCAGGGCTGAGCTTGGGGTCAGAGCCCTGGGGCAGAGGCCGTGCATGAACTGGCAGGGGCTGCCCGCCTGCCGCTGAAGCCTGGCGTCCCCCATGTAGCTGATCCTCCTCCCCCATTCTGCAGACCCTGGCACAGTGCACAGAGCCCCGTCACACTTCTCCCGCCTCCCGCTCGGCGGCTGGGCTGAAGACGGGCAGCCAGCGAGACACCCAGAGCCCGTGCCGGAGGAGAGCTCGGAAGATGAACTTCCACCACAGGTCCACAAGGTAGGGGCAAAAGCTGTGGCCGAGAGGAGCTGCGTGAGCTCTGGCTGGCTGGCTGGGGCAGTGACAGCTGGCCCCAGGAGGTGCCACGTCCCCACTCTATCTTGCAGGTGTAGCCTTGTAGACTGGGGATCTCGTGGGGGTTGCAGACTGGGAGCCGCCTGGGCAGCAGGATGTGGCGTCAGCCTGATTCTTCTCCCATCCTGAGGGGACAGGGTGATCCTGGGCTCCATTTTGTTGCCATCAATTGCCGAAGAGACAAAACTGCCAGACCAGCGGCTTTGCGGTGGCGCTTTGTGTCCAGCCGTTTGTCAAGTCAACACCACTCTGACTCTTGTGGGGTGAATGCGTGTGTGAGTACATACGTGTGTCTGTGTTCACATCTGTGTCGTCCATGTCGGAGGATCGCCACGGAGCCTGCGCACGCTGACAGGATGGCAGTGGGCAGCTGTGGACTGGCTCGGAGGCGGCAGCAACTGCTGCCGGGCGAAGGCGCGTGAGAAGGCAGCCGCTCCAGACGTCCACCCGGCGCTGGGACCTGCCTCCAGAGGGAGGGCAGGGAACTGGTGTGCCCTGGGGTGGCCACGTGTGTCAAGAGGTGGCAAGGGGAGCTCGCTCGTCCTGCAGCACGAGGACATCCTGCCCTGCCAGGAGCCTTGGAGAGGTTCCCAGCACTGCGCTGCCCCTCCAGGGAGGACCAGCTTTGTGCCCCTTAGTCTGGAGCAAGTTGGCAGGGGAGCAGTCCCCCCGTTCCACGCACACACGGGCTGCCCCAGCTCCCTGCCGAGGAATGGGACCCGCTGCTGCAGGTGCGACTGGGAGTGGGATGTCAGAGCCAGCGGGCCTTGCTCTCACTGGGAGCTGGGGATGTTGCAGTTCATCCCCAGCTCCTGTGACAGCTGCCCAGTCCCTCGCACGCCAGGAAGGGCCTGCAGAGATGGGAGGCTTTTGTCCCTGACATCTCTTCTGTCTGGCAGCCTCTCTGCCGTATCTCTGAGCTAGGGCTCCTTGCCCCCTGGCCGGTGCCCATGGGACGTGGGCTGCTAGCGGGACACGTGCAATGCCAAAGAGACCTTGGGGTGGTCCAGCCTGGCTTTTCCTGGGAGCTCATGCAGCCCAAGTGGAGCCCACCCCGAAGGACTTGTGCTCCATGTGTGGAATTGAATCCCTTCCCCCAAGTGTTATAAAAGTCTCTTCCCTATGCCTGACCTGTCTGACACATTGGATCTATCTTCCTGATGGCGGCCGTTTCTGTGGTACTGGGGTTTTCCTCCTGCCCAGACAAAGACTTCAGTGTGTCTTGTGTCTCACCCAGGAGCACTCAGCTCCTTCCTTTGCTCCCCAGAGAATTCCTTTGCTTGCAACATTGCTGTGGCTGCTGCAGAGTCCATATCCCAGGCAGGTGCTTTATGTCTCAGAGGGGCAAGAGGAGGTGCCCTGAACCCTGAGGGAAGGGGCAAACTGTAGCCCAGCCCCATGAGAGAGGGGAGAGCAGGGATCCTGAGTGTGCAGCGTAACTTCAGACAGGACCTTCCCTTGCCCCTCTCCCCGTGGCAGCCTGTGTGCATGTGCATCTCTAACCCCTGCCAACCATTGCTTTTGCCCTGCTTTTCTCCTCTCTCCCTGCCAGGGACTGCCTGCTTTCCCCATGCCCTCTGCAAACAGCAGGCAGGCCCTCCTCTCCTGCTGCTGGAGCCCAGGGTCACCTTTCTTCCCCTGCCGGGGTTGTTGCCCTGTGCCCTTTGAGCCTGGGCTGGGCACACGCGGCCGAGCCCGCTGCTCCGTGCCGGGACGGATGCCAGAGCGCGGGGACGTGAGTGCAGAGGCGCCTGGCACCGTGCCCAGGGCTCCCGCAGGTGCTCGCTTGCTGAGGGAGACCATAAAAGAGCAAGGACTGCAGGTGTAGCAGGCCCTCAAGTAATAAGTATTTTATTTCTCTTAGATTGCAGTCTCCACGTCATTGGCTGTAACCAGGCTGTGTGTATTATGCTACGTGCACTTCGGGTTTGTATGAGCAGTGCTGACTTACAAGATCTGCCCCCTCGATGCCTGGTGTGGGCAGCCCCTTCCCACCGGGCGCAGGTCCTGTGGCCAGGCCAGCTACCGGAGCAGGGTCCGCACTGCACGAGCTGGTGCTGGTCTTTTACAGAGCTCCCCCGTTGTTCTGCCCCAGCACCAGTGGTCTAAGGCCCTGGTTGAGGGTTTCTCTAGTTTTACCAGAGTTGAGTTTCTGCAGTGTCATTTCATTCCTTATTACTATTGCCCTCTAGTGCCACTCTTTCCTATAGTGCCAGTGCCAGGACAAGAAGCAGTGGGCACAAACTGAATCCCAGCAAGCTCCATCTAAACATAAGGAATAACTTTTTTACTGTGAGATCGACAGAGCATTGGAACAGGTTGCCCAGAGAGGTGATGGAGTTTCCATCCTTGGAGACAGCTGAAAGCCACCTGGGTAGGGTCCTGGGCAAGCTGCTGTAGGTGACCCTGCTCGAAGCAGGGAGGTGGGACTAGGTGATCAGCAGAGGTCCCTTCCAGCCCCAACCGTCCCACACTGCTGCAGTAGCTGTGCAGGGTAGCGCCTCAGGCCGGAGGCTCCCCAGGTACCTGGCAGGACGCAGGCAGGGGCTGTGCCATCGCTGAAGGCCGCTCCTGCCTGCAGGCCTGTGCCCGGGCGGCAAGCAGGGCCAGCCCTGGTGCTCGCCGGCCCAAGCTCTGTGTGCTCTCGCCTCCTGTTAGACCAGCTGTGGCCACAGGAGCAAGAGGGCCAGGAGCAGGAGCCAGTAGCCATGGCCTTGCCTGTCTTTCGATGTCCTTCCCCGGCCAGGGAGGGCAGGGGGTGTTGGTGCAGGACAGGCTGGGGGTGATGGTGTCCTTGTCACAAGGGGGAGGGACAGACTGAAGCTGTGCCTGCTCTGGGCCTGTTAGACACCAGCGAGGGCACTCAAGGCAGGCTGTCCCTGCCCCAGGGCAGCGCGCTGAGCCTGCGGCACCTGGCAAGCAGCTGCTGACCTCAAACACACATGTCCCGCACTGAGAAGCGGCACCTGGCTGCGCTCTGCACTGAGAGCAGGCGCGTGGGTGCCCTCGCTGTGGCCCTGCTTGGGCTGGGCTCCCTGGCCTAGTCACAGCTGGTGCTAAAGGCTGGCTGCGTGCTGGGGCAAGCGGGAAGCGTGGCCCTTTCTCTGGGAGTTATAGGAGGAGGGAGAGGCCTGGTGGGAGCAGGCAGGAGTCCTTGCCGCATGTTGTGCTTGTGTCGTCGCTGTCCCACGTGCATGGCGCGCCACCTCTCGCCGTGCCCTCCGGGTTGTGGGGGCGCAGGGGACTCCCGTGCGGTGCTCGTCGCAGCTGCGGCTCCTCGCCGTGCGGCGCTGTAGCCGTGTAATAAAGGTGGGACGTATCGCCCGTGCGTGTGTGAGTCTCTGTTTGCCCCGCTGGCCTGGCACAGAGCAGGGGCCGCGGCAACATGGGGCCGAGGATGCTGCAGAAGGGCAGCGCCCAGGATGGACTCTGCCCCCGAACGCAGGCCGAGCGGCTGCGAGCCTGGCAGGAGCGGGGCCTCCCTGCAGGCCGGCGCCACCGCCCCTCCCTGCGGCGCCCTCAGGCAGGGCAGCGGCTGCAGCTCCCCTGCCCCCGAGTGCTGGGCACGGCCTGATCCGCTGCTTGCGTCCCGGCATGCCAGGGGCTGCGCAGAGCGGGTGGCAGGGATGAGCGCGTAGCCCCCGATGTCGTGCCCGGCGGAGGAACATGAGCACGGCTGAGTGGGGAGCGCTCGCTGCGAGCGATACATCCCGTGTTATCTTTCTGGTTGGGCTGTGCCTGCTGAATGGCCCCTGTTGTGAAAGCAGGTGGCTGCTGTTGTCACGCAGTCCCCAGCTCAGACGAGGGCTCCCCCTGCAAGCCCTGTGCTCTGCACCTTGGCAGATGCTGGCATCTCCTAGCTGGGCATCTGGAGGGCTGAAGCGCTCATCTTGCATGGGCACTGGGGCCTTGGTTTCAGCCCTGGCCCTTGGCTCTGGGGCAGCCCGCACGTGCAGGCAGCCTCTGGGGCCTTGGCTCCCTGCGCGTCGCCGTGAGCCCTCCCAGCTCGGGGCCATGGCCTGAGCGGTGCCCTTGGCCCGGGCGGCAGCTGGAGCAGACGCCAAGAAGCGCCTGCCTTGTCCCTGCCTGCTGTCGTGGTGGCTGTGACAAGTGTGCTGGCTGCAGTGCCGGGTGCACTCGCTGCGTTTAACGGGCGAGGGCCCGTCCCTGTCCCTGTC
>VZSV01000018.1:3604015-3616254 GCA_013398735.1 Nothocercus julius
CTGCCCCGCACTGCCCCGGGCGCTGCTCTGCCTTCCCTCTTGCATTGCCCTCGCTGCCCCGAATCGCCCTGGGCTGCCCCGGGCGCTGCTCGGCCTTCCTCCTTGCATTGCCCTACGCTGCCCCGGGCATGACTCTGCATTCCCCCTTGCATTGTGCCTGGCTGCCCCGGGCATTACTCGGTGTTCCCCCTTGCATTGCCCTACACTGCCCCAGGCATTACTCTGTGTTCCCCCTTGCATGGTGCCTGGCTGCCCCAGGCATTACTCTGCGTTCTCCCTTGCATTGCCCCACATCACCCAGGCACTGCCCCTGCGTTGCCCCTGCCCCGCTTTTCCGAAGGCACTGCCCCTGCCTCGCCCCTGCATTTCCTCTGCCTTGTCCCAAGGATGACTCCATATGCTTCCCCATGCGCTGCCTGTGCGTTGCCCCCAGCACCGAGCCCCTGCTCCACGTTTGTCCAGGGACACCCGTGCACCCACTTGGCTGCGGCTGCCACTGGCAGCACTGTGCCCTTAGTGCCCCTCTCAGTCCCCCCGGGTCTTGTGCCCCCCAATGCCAGCAGACCTGGCAACCCCAGTGCAGCCTCAGGGTAGGGCGCAGCCAGGCGCCACAGGGAGCCGATTCTGGCACGGTACCCAGCGCTGCTGCCACATCCTTCCTCGGCCGCAGCCACCGTCTTGCCATGGGACAACCGCAGCATGGTGAACCACAGCACCCGGCTGCTGTGCCTCCCCCAGCACGCTCACAGCCTGGCCCTCGATGGCGTGCACGGGTCACACATCTGTCCCCGTGCACGCTTGCATTGCTGGTGTGCAAAGCTGGCCCTGTTCGCGTGCAGTGGTGCCCCAGGTTGTCTACCCCTCTTCCTGCGAGCGCCCTCCCCGCCGCTATTTGTGCATGCCTCATGCCATGGGTCCCATCTTCAGCCGTGCGTGACAGCCCCTCTTCTCTCCACAGCCAGAATCCAGCCAGGATGGCGGTGCTGGGCAGCTACTGCGAGGGCAACAGCTCCATCGCGCAGGCCTGGGTGCAGCAGGGCTTCCAGCCCTGCTTCTTCTTCACGCTGGTGCCGGCCGTGCTGCTGAGCGTCTGCCTGCTGCTGGGCGCCCTGCAGTACGCGTGCTACGCGCGCTTCGGCCGCGCCATGGAGCCCAAGTACATCCCGCGGTCGCGCCTCTACCGCGGCCAGCTCCTGCTGTCCCTGCTGCTGGCCCTGCAGCCCCTCGGCGGGCTGCTCTGGCAGCTGGGCGGCCCGGGGCAGCTCTACGGCTACATGGTGCTGCACGCCTGCCTCTGGGCGCTCAGCTGGGGCTGCGCCGTCGCCCTGCTGCAGCTGGAGCACACGCGGGTGCTGGCGCGGGACCGGACGCGGGGCCACGGCACCGTCCTGCTGCTCTTCTGGGCGCTGGCCTTCGCTGCCGAGAACCTGACCTTGGTGTGCTGGAGGAGCCCGCTGTGGTGGTGGGCGCTGGAGGACACCAACCAGAAGGTGCGCTGGGGGCTGCACGGATGGTGGCAGGAGGGTCAGGCTGTGGGGTCGGGTGCTGGGGCCCTCCGTGCCCAGAGGCTGTATAGGTCTCTGGCAGGTTGCACCCACGTGTCCTATTGCACGTCTTGGCCCCAGCATATGGTGGTGAAGGGGTGTCTGCCTGCCTGGGGTGACCGTATTCGGCCACCAAGCTGAGCAGGGGTCCCGTGTCTTGCTCCAGGTGCAGTTCAGCCTGTGGCTGCTGCGTTATGTCTGCACCTTCACGCTCTTCGTCCTGGGCATGAAGGCGCCTGGGCTGCCCCACAAGCCCTACATGCTGCTGGTGAATGAGGAGGAGCGCGACGTGGAGAACAGCCAGGTGAGCGCTGGGGCACTGCTGGGCTGGAGGCAGCACGGAGACATCGGGGGCTTCCGCAGAAGCTCAGGCTTTGGCTTCGGGCTTTAAGGCTGCTCAGCTCCCTCTCTGGGCTGGGGTCCCCAGCAGTGACCCATCTGCTGGCCTCTCCCCCAGCCTCTCCTGACGGACGCCGGCAGGACCACGTCCACGTGGAAGGATTTCCGGAGGAAGCTGCAGCTGCTGGTGCAGTACATGTGGCCGAGGGGCAACTGCCTGCTGCAGGGGCTCGTGCTGTTCTGCATGGCAATCATGGGGCTGGAGCGGGCCGTCAACGTCTTCGTGCCCATCTACTACAAGAACATCGGTGAGGCGTGCGGGGCTGGCTGTCCCCACTCGGACACCCTGTCCCAGCAGCGAGGCGGGCAGGGAGAGCCAAGATCGGGTGCTGGCTCCTCACAGGGGACCCCCATCCTTGTGTCATGCCATGCCCAGCCTGGCACTGGGCACAGGCAGCATGGGGGCTTGGAGGTAGATGCCTTGCCCAGACTGTGGGTGGACCTGCAGCCTCATCATGTGCTTGGGGATGTCCTAAGTGACTTGGGAGGGTACAAGGACGTGGCAGGGGCCAGTGCTGGGGCTGGTCCCCCTGCGGGCTGTGCGTGGGGCACGCAGCGATGCTCCCTGTGCCTCTGCCCTGCCCTACGCCCCCCCTCCCCGCAGTGAACGAGCTGACGGGGGACACTCCCTGGCACACCCTGGCCTGGACCGTCTGCATCTATGTGGCGCTGAAGTTCCTGCAGGGTGGAGGTGCTGGTAAGGACCACCAGGACATCTGGGCACTGGGGACACCCTGGGGGAGCTCGTGGTCCCCAAGTCACTGCTTGCAAACAGGGCTGGCTCCTGGGCTGGTGGCAGTGGGGGGGATCTTGTCCCACATCTCTAGCCCCATTGCGGTTTGCAAACTGCCCACATGCCCCACTGAGGGGGCAGGGGAGGAGGGTGGCGCTTGTCCCCACTGACTGTGCCCTGCCGCCGCACAGGCGCCACCGGCTTCCTGAGCAACCTGCGCACCTTCCTGTGGGTCTGGGTGCAGCAGTTCACCAACCGGCAGGTGCAGGTGCAGCTCTTCGCCCACCTGCACGGCCTGTCCCTGCGCTGGCACCTGGGGCGCCGCACCGGTGAGGTGCTGCGCAGCGTGGACCGCGGCACCAGCAGCGTCAACAGCCTGCTCAGGTCAGCGCGCGCCCGCGGTGGCCGCCGACGGAGGGTCGCCCCGTGCAGCCAGGTTCACGCAACGTCCCCCTTGCCCCCTCAGCTACATCGTCTTCAGCATCGTCCCCACCATTGCAGACATAGTGATCGGCATCATCTACTTCACCTCGGCCTTCAGCGCCTGGTTCGGCCTCATCATCTTCGTGTGCATGAGCCTGTACCTGAGTGAGTGGCGGGCTCTGGGAGCGGAGTGCCCGCGCGGGGCTGGGGCAGCGGCGCAGCCTCACGCGGCCCCCTCCTGCCTGCAGCTCTCACCATCTTCATCACGGAGTGGAGAACCAAGTACCGGCGGGACATGAACACGCGGGACAACGAGGCCAAGTCCCGGGCCGTGGACTCGCTGCTCAACTTCGAGACGGTAGCGGCGCAGGGGCGCGGGGCGGGCGCCGGGGCGGCGGGGCCGGGCGCTCACCCTGCTGCTGCTGCTGCGTGGTGCAGGTCAAGTACTACAACGCCGAGAGCTACGAGGTGAACCGCTTCAACGACGCCATCCGCAAGTACCAGGTGCGGGGCTCGGCACCCGGCCTGGGGTGCTGGGGGCAAGGGAGGCGCCTGCGGGTGCAGGGGGCTCACCACGGCGCTGGGCGCAAGGCAGCGGTTTTATGGAGGACCGTGCCTTTTCCAGCTCTCCGAGTGGAAAGTTAGCGCCTCGCTGGGCCTCCTCAACCAAACCCAGAACCTAGTCATCGGCCTGGGGCTGCTGGCGGGGTCCCTGCTCTGTGCCTACTTTGTCACTGAAAACAAGCTGCAGGTGAGACTGGTGCCTGCCCGGGCAGCCCCTGCCTGCGCGGGGGCCCCGGTGCTGGCACTGATGGGCCCCTCTCATCTGTCTCTACCAGGTGGGAGACTTTGTCCTCTTCGGCACCTACATCATCCAGCTCTACACACCACTCAACTGGTTTGGCACTTACTACAGGTAACACTGGGAGCAGCGAGGCTTTGGGGATGCCTGGGGTCCCCCAGGGCCAGCCCTGCCTCATCCCCATGAGCATGTGGTCTCCCAGCCCCTTCCCTCTCACCTTCACCCTGTTCCAGGATGATCCAGACCTCCTTCATTGACATGGAGAACATGTTTGAGCTCTTCAATGAGGAGCAGGAGGTGGGTGTGCTGCGGGGTACCCCCATGCTCGGTCCCCCCCAGTTCACCTCCGAGCACTGCTCAGCGTGTATCACGTCGGGCCCTCCCCACCACGTCCCCTGGAAAGGCCTGCAGACGTGTCCCCAGGACCTTGCTCTTCCCCCGACCCTGTGCACTGCCCCGTCCAGACCCCCTTCTCTGGCACTGTCCTGTGGTCCTGCCCCTGGCGATGGGCTGGCTCTGAGGCTGCATCTCTGCACGTGGCAGGTGAAGGATGTGGTGAACGCTGGAGAGCTGCGCCTGGAGGCCGGGCGGATCGAGTTTGAGAACGTGCACTTCAGCTACGTGGATGGGTATGGGCGGCAGCACAGGCTGGTGGGCAGGGTGGGCCCAGCTGAGCTATGGGGCCTGGCACAGGCACCCAACCCTGGCTCTGTCTCCCTTCTCCAGGAAGGAAATCCTGCATGACATCTCCTTCTCCGTGATGCCCGGGCAGACCTTGGCCCTGGTGAGAGCGGCGTGGGATGATGGGTTCAGCGCTGGAGAAAGCGGGGCCGGGAAGCGGGACCGCCCCATAGCGCCCTGGGACGGGCTGGCTTCAGCGCCTCTAGGGCTGGGTACCAGCGGGGCCTCTGGGGTCTCCAAGACGCTCCTTGTTCGCGTGCAGGTGGGGCCTTCGGGCTCGGGGAAGAGCACCATCATCCGCCTGCTCTTCCGCTTCTACGACGTGTGCGGGGGCTGCATCCGCATCGACGGGCAGGACATCTCCCAGGTGAGAGACGGGGCTGGAGGGGGGGCAACTGCTCCAGCCACGCTGGCGAGGGGACCAGCACCCCCTCGGGCAGAGGTGGGGCAGGCAGACGTGGCCGCCGTGCTGGCCGAGAGCCGGCGCCCCGCGGCAAACACGGAGCTGCGGCGGCTGCGCTGCGGTGCCACGCGGCTCCGTGTGGAGCTGCGCGGGACGGCAGGGGCAGTGGGGCTTTGGCAGTGCCGCTCAGCCGTCGTCGCCCGCCGCAGGTGAAGCAGGCGTCGCTGCGCGCCCACATCGGCGTGGTGCCCCAGGACACGGTGCTCTTCAACGACACCATCTCCAACAACATCCGCTACGGACGGGTCACGGCCACCGAGCAGGAGGTGCAGGAGGCGGCCCGGGCTGCTGACATCCACGACCGCATCCTCTCCTTCCCCGACGGTGAGGCCCGCGAGGCCCCTCCACGTGTCCCCTGCGGCCTCGCAGCTGCCCGTGGCAGCGGCTCTGCCTGGGGACGGCGGGCAGTGCTGTGCCTTGCTCGCGCGCTCCCCGCTGTCGGCCCGGGGCTGGAGCGGCTCCAGGGCACGGCGCGGTGCCCTCCTCGGGGGCACCGCTGCAGCGCCTTGCTGCCCTTGTGCGCGCAGGGTACAGCACCCAGGTGGGGGAGCGGGGGCTGAAGCTGAGCGGGGGGGAGAAGCAGCGCGTGGCCATCGCGCGCACCATCCTGAAGGGGCCCCGCATCATCCTGCTGGACGAGGTGAGGGAACGACCCCCCGCTCCAGCCTTGCCCCGCTCTGCAGCAGCCCCCGTCCCGGCTGCTGCCCGGGGCCGCGCGCCCCGTCCCTCCGCGTGGCGCCTCGCGCCACCCCGCGCTCTGCCTCTCCCCCAGGCCACGTCGGCGCTCGACACGGAGACCGAGAGGAACATCCAGGCCTCGCTGGCTGAGGTCTGCGCCCGCCGCACCAGCATCGTCGTTGCGCATAGGTAGGGACGCGGGGAAGGGCTGCAGTGGGGAGGAAGGGGGGCCCTGGCCGGCCGGGAGCGGGCTGGGAGCGGCTGGCGGCGGCGGCGGGCGGCAGGGGGTCGAGCCGTGCCCCTGCCCTGCCTTTCCTGCAGGCTCTCCACCGTGGTGGGCGCAGACCAGATCCTGGTGCTGAAGGAGGGGCGCGTGGTGGAGCGAGGCAGGTGAGCGCGGGGGCCGGGAGGGCTGCGCTGCCGCCCTGCGCCGCGGCGCGCGCCCACCCGCTCTCCCCGCAGGCACGAGGAGCTGCTGCAGAAGGGGGGCGTCTACGCCAGCATGTGGCTGCAGCAGCAGGCCGGCGACGACGGCGACGGCAAGGAGCGCGGCACCGAGAAGCCCCCGGGCAGCAAGAAGGGGCAGTGAGCGCGGCCGGGCGCTCTGCTGTGACACTGAACCGGGGCCCAGCCCGCAGGCGCCCACGGGGCCGGGGAGCCTGCGCCGGGAGCTGCAGGGACTGGGCTGGACACTCCGCTGCGTTGGTACCTGTGCGTTTTGCTGTGTGTAGTTTCTAAAACCAGGTCCTTCCCAGCTCCGCTCCTGTGTGCTCCGGGAAGGGCGCGTGCGGGGAGGCGGGGGCACCCTGTGCTCGGGGCAGCGCCGGCCCGTGGGCACCCTCAGAGCAAGCCCGCCACGGCCCCGGAGCCGGGGCTTTAGTGGGAGCCCGGGAGGGCCGAAGGGAGGGCCGGCCTGGCTGCGGCGTCCCCACCGCAGCGGCGGCTGGGTCGCTACCGGAGCGGGGCAGGCAGTTTCCAGCTGCCCCGTCTGCCAAGGGCGGGCAGGGCGCGGAGCAGCTGCTGCAGCATCCGCGCGGCGCCAGGCGCGGCGCACAGGGCCCAGGACGGCGCTGGGCACAGATGGGCCGCCCGGCCCAGCGCGGCCTGGCTCTGCCGGCTGCGTGAGCTGCGGCCACCCGCCCTGCGGTGGCCGAGTCCCCTGGCTCCAGGCAGGGCGAGGGACGAGCTGCACCTGAGGGAGGTGCTCTGGGGAGAGGCTGACCCAGAGCTGCCCCTCTGGCAATGCCGGTGGGGGGAATGGGGCTCTGATGGTGTGGTTGGGTCGGCTGTGGCCCCCAACCCACCTGGGCACTGCCTGCTGCCCCCACAGCCGGCCAGGAGGCAGAAATGGCTACCCAGAGAGGGCGAGTGCAGGGCCAGGGGCTGCAGCTGTAGCAGAGGAATCCGTCAGCAGCAGGGCCGGGCCCCTGCTCATCCCAGTGTGTTCCCAAGCCCACCTTCCTTCCCGTGCTGCACCTCCTTGTGCCCTCATCGGCCCAGCCTGACCCACCAGCCCCAGGCAGGAACGAGGAACAGCTCTGGGATTGCCACCACCCTGCAGCTCTCTCCAAGCAACTCAGCTCTCTCCTACAGCTTTATTTCCTCCCAAGCAGCATTCTGACAAGTTTCGGCAGTCCCTCGTCCCAGCCCATACCCACACCTGCCCCAGCTGGGCACAGAGAGGCACCACCAGCAGAAAGTCACCCCTGGGACCAGGAAAGCAGAGCCTGGCACTGTGCAGAACCTTGCACAGCCACAGACTTAGGAGCAGTTCCAGCACAGAGGCACAAGAGAGCTAGGGAGAAAGCAGCACAGTCCTGCTACACTGCACAGACTCCCAGCCAGGGCCTGGCTCCTGTCCCCTGGCACTAGAGGCAACTCCAAGCTCGGGGCTGTGTGTGGAGTGCTGCACTGCCCTTCCCAAGGACGGGATTACTTGCAGCATGGTTGAGATCCTAGCAGAGAGACTTCCTGCCCAGCAGCACCACCGCAGCATGTGGACAGGGACCAGTGAGTGCCTGCCCTGGGCACAAGCAGCCCCTGAGAGCACATGGTGCCCCAGGTACGCTTTAGCAGGGACCCCATGAGGAACATTGCAGTGGTCTCCACCCCACACAAGTGACACTGGCACAGTCAAATCACCACTGAAGTTGCATTTCAGTTAGCAGTCCTTATTAAGCTAAACCAGAAGGGGAACATGCCTCCATTCCGTGTCAGAGAGGTCCTGGTTCTGTGCAGATGTGTGTCCCAAGCCGCGCTGGGTAAGGCCCAATGTGCTCTTGTGCATGCAGACAGCAGGGGAGGCACTGAGGACACGGGGAGCAGGGGAGGGCACAGCCAAGCAGCCCCACATTGAGCTGTGCCATGCCTGTGCCGAGAGACCTTTCCAGCCACGGGTGCAGTCTGCTGAGAGGGTGGTTGGTCCCTCCTTGGAGCAGGAAATCCAGGCTGCAGCCACATCCCAGCTGTACATCCAAGCACACAGAAGTGGTCCCGTGCAACTCCTCCCCTCCAGGGCAGCTGTGCCCTCGCTTCCACCCACAGGGCACAATCCCACTGGCACCACAGGCCCGGGACAGGGCCACAGCACCGTGGGCTAGCTGGGCTGCTGCTTGCTTTGGTCAGTATGTGCTGGGCCTTGTCGCACAGAGTCTCCACCTGCACTGACTCTACAGGGCTGCATTGTCAGGGTATGTTTGGTCATTTGCTTACAGCCCCCAGGGAGATCGCTTGTCCCTGGCAAAGCGCTCTTGTTATCACTGTCCAGGCCAGAACCCCACAGCATGCAGCCGGGAGGTCACAGCCATTCCTTGGGTCACAGGCAGGCTCCCACATCCGCTGGCACACCCTGCCTTGCAGGCCTAGGACATGCTGCAGTTTGATGGCTTTGAACCGTGATTCTGGAACAGGAAGAAGCACATAGTGAGCAAGGGAAGACAGGCTCCTTCCCTGTCCCACCAGGGACGCAGGCAGGGCAAAGGGCAGGCACATCCAGGGCTCAGGAACCCAGGGCTGCGTGCTCAGCAGTGACATTGCCACTGCCCCAGGACAGGCTGCCCTGGAGAGAAAAGTGTCCCCTGATGGAGGAGAGAGGAAGCAGAGCCCAGAGAGGACTCCACGACAACAGAGCCAAGCTAGGGCCAACACGTAGGCAGTGCACTCACCTGCCGCTGCAGCTGCTGGTACTCAGCTTCGCTCGCTGACAGCGCCTGGGCCAGGGCCAGATCTTCCTCCTCCTGCGTGCTGCTGGGGACAGCAGGGCAGCGTGTCCCTCAGACGTCCCCCAGAGCCACAAGCTCCCGTGGTCAGAGACCTCTGGGCTGACAGGCATCCCCGACCACTGCAACCTCCCAAAACAGCTAAGGGCAGGGGGCAAGAGAACCCTAAGCAGGGCAAGGGCTTTGGGGAAGGAACAAAGGATCCAGCTGGGACTGGCAGACAGCACGCTGCACCAAGGAAAGACATATTCTCCAAGCCTTAACTCCAGTCTGCAAGACTGTGCTTTTAGCAGCCCCAGAAAACATCCCGGGCCTTCTCTGAGAGCACCCCTATTCTAGCTCTGACAGGCTAGACAGCTTGGCTCCCGCCAAGCTCTCAGGCTGACAAGTGGTCAGGCAACAGCCTGCCCTGCTCTGTGCCATCACTGTTCCTTCCCAGCAGCTGCAGCATTTGCTCCCTGAACAGAGCTCTGTGCTGCTCAGACCTATCCCTTTTTCCCCTATCGATGAGGCAGAAGCATCATCTAGCCACATGCTGAGAGAAATGTCATCCCAAAGCCACATGACTTTGCCTCGGGCACTCTCACACGCAGACTCAGCCGTGACGTGTCTCGGGGCCGTACCTGGGTGGCTGCGCAGAGCTGTGTGCTGAATCTGCCAGGGACATCTCCAGGGCTCGCTGCAGCGCCTCTTCCTCGCTCTGAAACAAAGCATTTCATCACCAGCCTGCCTGGGGACGGCAGGAGGCAGCCGCATGCACCTCAGCAGAGAAGGTTCCCATCTCACCCTCAGAGAGCGCAGCCCTGCCTGCCTGCGCAGAGAGCATTTTGGGGAATACGAACGGAAAACAGCTTCTATCCTCCTCTGCACTCAGTTTGCAGAACAAAAACCAACACTGGGGAAAAAGGAGCAGTGCACAACACCCCTCGAGGAGGCTCTGCACTGAGCAGGGCAGCCTGATGTCACTGATGAGCAGGGCAAGGTCTGCTGATGCCTTGCTGAGCACCTGGGGTCCCTGTGCCCCCAGGAAGGCCGGCTAGAGCACACTGCAGCCACTGCGGAGCACTTCAGGGATGTGCTTAAGGTGGGCACCTCCCTGCAGAGCTTCCAGCCCGGCTCTTCGCTCCCCTCTAGTGCCTGCGCTCTAGAGCGTGGGTTACAAAGCAGGTGCTGCAGTCACTGCTCAGGGTACAGGAGGACCCAGGCAAAAGTGCCCCGAATGCCCACGCCAGGTCACTCACCAGTCCATTCTGCAGCATGGCCGCTGGAGGGGACGTGCTGTGCGTCTGTGACCCGGCTGCTCTGCCTCCTCTACGAACGGGAGAGAAGCAGGGCTACTATCAAGGCAGGGAGCACTGAGCCAAACGCATGTACAGGAGGCAGGGAGCTGTCACTCCTGCCTCCCAAAGGGAGTCAAGCCGAGTCTGGTTGTGCCCACTACAGATGCAGAGCTGGTGATGCTGCTGTACCTGGCAGAGGCTGGAGCAGAGGGGCTGTCTGCCGGCCGGGAAGCTCCGCTGCTCAACGCAGAGCCTGCTTTGGAAGAGGCCGCCTCGGCTCTTGCAACTGCAGCGTGTCTAGGACAGACAGCATGTCCATGAGCAACTGCCTTGTCCCTCCCGGGCCATCCCTGGGTACTGAATACCCATGGAGATGGAGCTGGATAAGACACCTCACTGGTATCTCCAGCTCCCAGCCTGTCCTCCCAACAGTGCTCCCTTGAGGTCAGGAAGGACAAGGATGCAGCGCTCCCAACAAGCAGGGGTAGGAAGGGATCAGCCTCTTCCCCGTCCCACATCCGCCAAGCCCAGCCCTGTTCCTGCCAGCCCCTCACCCAGCTTTGGAGAGGGGCCGCCCTGCCCCGCTGCAGTCGTGGTCCAGGGGATGTCGGTGCTTGAGGCAGTAGTTCTTGTGGCACTGGTCACAGATCACCTTCATCATCTCCTTCTGCTTGCAGCCGGGCTTCAGACACTTGTTGGTGAAGATCTGAAGGCAGACATGGTGGCAGTGACAAGGGACACAGCCTGCAGCGGCTGGGGCCACCCCTTCCTCTCCCGTCTTGCCAAGCCCTTGGCACAGAGCAGCTCCCACCAGAGCCACTTCTGCAAGTTCTAAAGTTTGAGGGCAAGTTTTCTTTAGATAATTTATTAATAACTCTGTGGTGCCTCAGCCCTTACAGAGAGGGTTCCTCATGGACACTGAGCTTTCAGCAGGAGACAGTGCCTTGCTCAAGGACTCCTGCCCACCCCAGCCTTGCCGGATTCCCATAGGGATGGCTCTGGGCCACGGAGAGCCTCCACAGCTCTCTCCTCTTCCTAGCAAGAAAGAATTACTAAGAATTGCCGACTGAATTTTTCTAATGGCAGCGCCAAGAACAGAACATCATCCAGCCTTTCCCGGTGCCCTATGCGGCTGCCTAACCCCAGTGCAGGGCCGCCGCGCGGCACTGGGCGCTGCATCCGCGCACACCTGCGCCTCCGCAGCGCGTCCCGGCGCCGCGCGTTGCTGCCACCCTGCCCGCAGGGCTCACGGGCACTCGGCTGAGCCGAGCAGCTCGCCCCGCCGGCGCAGCGGCACACGGCTCCGCACGGCCCTCGGCTCCTACCTTGCGCTTGCGCTGCGCCGGGTCGGACCTGCAGTCGCGGTCGATGTGCTCCCCCACGACGACATCGGGCATCTGCCCCCGCCTCACGGGCACCGGCGTGTTGCACAGAGGACACACAGGGACCTGCACGTCCTGCAGAGACGAGGACAGGTTGCTGTGGGTGGCAACTGCTGCCTCCTTGGGGCTCTGCTACCATCTCTCTGCCTTTCAGGGGTTGCCTGCCACCATTTCTGCAGCCTTATCAGGGCTTAGAGATCCTCTCACCAACCTTCCTGCAGCTTCTGGCCCAGCAGGGCCTATTACACTAACACATGCTCTAGGGAGGGCAGGCGGCAGGGCAGGAAGATGCCCAAACCATTCCAATGCCTTGCAGGCAGCAGGCCGGAATCCGCAGCATGGAGACACGGGCTGCAGCTTTAGTGACGCTGCCAATTTCGGTGCAAGATCCCAGAGGAAAGAAGAGTCACCCCCAGGCGCAGCAAATCGCCCCAGTAAATAAGGGCGCTGTTATCCCACCCGCGGGGGCGGGCCGGGGCTCTCACCTTCTTGTAGGCGGAGGTGCAGCCGTGCTGCGCGTACGCGACGTGCTCGGTGCAGAAGAGGCGCTCGCAGGCGTCGCACTTGAGCGGCAGGAAGTCTGGCCGGGAGAGGCGGCGCGGCCGTGAGCGCGGCCGGGGCAGCCCCCGGGCAGGC
>VZSV01000018.1:3617039-3631251 GCA_013398735.1 Nothocercus julius
TAAAATTATTTACACTTTCAGCCATTTAAAAACCCAATAAAATAAGATTGCATATGTCCTACTGGGGATTTGGGTATTAGCAGCTGCTACAGCTAGCTCGGTACTCTGCGTGCAAAACAAAAGACAAACAGAAGACGGACCAAAATACTGCACCATTACTAGGAAGCGTTTGCTGGGGTTGGCGATGCGGTTGTGTGAGGCTCCTGCGAGCCGGCTCCCGCCCGCTTGCAGGGCAGGGGCTCCCCCCCAGCCAGCGAAGGCTGGGCTCTAGAAGGATGGAAAGGACTGGTTAATTCCTTACACAGCACATTAACACTGACACTTTTCCATCCCAGTCAACACAAATATCTAAAAACCCACTGCACGTTGGCCATGCGAGTTCTTCCTTCTTTACAGTGATGGAGAAAAAAGGGACGCACAAAGAAGACCTAAGACACAGATGCTGCTGTCTCCTCCTCCTCCTCCTCTCCTTGCTTCGGCTGCTCAGCTGGTGTGGATGAGGCAGAAGCCAAAACCAGAGCAGCAGGAGACTCCTTTGCTTCCTGCTCCTCTTCAAGCCCTAGCTCTACATCCATTTGCTCCAGCTCCCTTTGATCCAGTAGCTCAAAGTCATCTCCTTCCTCCTCGTCCTCGGGTGAAGCTGCTGTCTCTGTCTCCACCGCTTCGGTCTCTGACAGCTGTGCTTGAAAGCTCAGTTTCTCTTCGGGCTCCGTGGGGAGGAATTCGGAGAGGGAGGGCCCCTCGCTGGCCTCTGAGGACCGCAGCAGCGCGGACAGGGTGTTCTGCACCGCTGTGGTAATGGCAGTGGTGACAATCTCCTCGCTCAGCGTGTCAATGCAGATGCCCAGGCCCGCAGCAGGGGCAGGCTTTGGCTCTGCGTCGCCTCCTGCCGCTTGCCCGCTCCCATTGAAGTGCGTATTTACAAAATGGAGAGGAGACGCCAAGCGAAGGATGGAGAGGTCAGAGTCCACAGCCTCCTTCTCTGCTGAGTCCAGCTCATGAGCAGCATGGGCAAGCTCAGGACCCAGAGGCACACCGAATGCATCTTCATCGCTCTGTGGTCCCAGGTCTCTGGAATGATACTCTTCCACGGAGGGGAACTCTGCCAGGTCCTTGGAAAATGCCTCCTCTGGCTCACTGTGCAGGCTCTGCTGATCCAGGTCTGAAAGGCACCAGCGTTAGCAATGGCATTAAGGCCTGGCTCCCCTACCTCGAATCAGCCGCTGACACACCAAGCTCACTCCTAGGGGGCCTACCAGTTGTAGGAGCACAGCAGCATGCAGGTGTCTGCACCTATTCCCTTCTCCAAACGGGAGAACTCACCTCATGGCACTTCACCTGCCAGTTCTTCCCCACATGCTCAAGTAACCACATCTGAGCCATTACCTTCACACTCCTCACCACTAACCAGTGTTTCCTTGGGCTCGTAAGGTGGGTAGGGTGGCGGCTCTGACCTGTGGTACCCAGCATCAGTGCCTGGGTGTGAAACTAGAGACATCGTAAAACTATTTCTGCTGGTCTGCTCCATCCTCCTGTTCTGTGCCAATTAGCACAGACTTTGATGATGGCTTTGCTCTCTTTTTCGAGTGAGAGGAGAACACTGTCTTGTGGAATGAGCTGTAGCTGGAGGAGGAAGATAGGACCAACTCAGGACCAACTTTGGATCATAAGTCAGGACATGCTCTGCTGCTATTACTTTTTTTTCCCCTCCACACTTTCTCCTGCAAAAAGCTTTCTTATCTCCCTATTGTCATGCAAAGGTGGATGTCAGGGCAAAAGAAATGGCCTTACTCCAATCCCAAAGTTGTTTGGGGACAATACAGGAAGAACATCAAAGGTATCAAGTACCTTCTGAAACGTCTGTCAGCTGAGGGGTGGTAGCCCTTGAGACAGAAAAGCCCCCACTCTCCAGGATGGACGCCTCCTCGTCAGACAGCTCAGAATCAGTGATGGACAGGGCCAGGGCTGTCTTCTTCACATCCACCTGCACAGGATGAAGACAGAAAGACAAATTACCACTGCTGCCTATGGACTCCACACAAACAAAAGTTTCCAGGCAGTTGTTCTTTGTTGAAAAGACTCTGCACAGGAGCAGTACAAAAGTTGCACAAAGTGACCATCACACTGCCATGGAAGGACAGTCTTGGCTCAATGTTCTCCTGCAATAATGAACTGCCTGAAATCTTGCTAGCTCTTGGTGCTGAATCTGGAAGAGCTAGCACAAGGCAGGGATTTAGCTCCTCGAGGTCTCCCTGCAAAGAGCTTTGTGCCTTCCTCCTCTCCCAGGACCACCCAGTTGCACAAAACCCTCTTTCCCTGCCACACCGAGCCCTAGAAAGACTTATACTAGCAGCAGCAGGTCCAAGTATCTGCATTCATTTGGAACCTAAAGCTTCAAGCACAAAGCTTCAGCAAAGGCAGGTGCTAGTACTGCTCCTTCTCCCTTTCCAGTGGTGAGTTGAAGCCTCTGCACATTATACCCAGACAGCAGGTTTCTTCAGGAGACACTTGCATTCTCTGATCATGAGGTATTAGTATCAAAGCTGTTCTGCAGCTCAGCAGTGGAGGCCTGAGCATGGCTCATTCTGCTCTGCTACTGCATCACCAGCCCTGCGATGCTCGATTCCCAGTGCCCTGATTGCAGACACAGCTTTCACCAAATCATTCCCTTCCTGATGGGGATTTAGCATAGAAATAACTCGCTCCTCCATTGTCTGCCACCAGTGTAGCAGGTGAGAGCTGTACTCAGCTCTCATTGCTGCAGATCAGAGGAGGGCCTGGGTCCTTCGCAGCCCCTCTGCACTCTCACCACCGGAGAGAAGCCGGACAGCTCTGCCTCGCTCTCGCTCTCCGTCTCTGCTGTTGGCTCATCGCCCGCCGCAGGCTCGCTCTTCCCTTGCCGCTCTGTGAGAAAGGGAGGAAAGGCCCGGACGTGAGCCTGAGCCAGGAATGTTATTCTTTTACACATCACTTATCCACCGCTTCTCCTACCCTGTGAAGCTGCACAGGTTTTCTTCAGTTCCAAGGTTCCCAGAGACAATTCTAATCTATTGCTCTAATTTGTTATTCACAGGATAATAGGCAGTTGCCTGCCCAGTTGCCCTCCCCATAACTCTCATGTTTCAGTCTCTTTCGCTCTGCTCCATCACAGCTGTTCACCCCTACACTGTTGTCAGGAATGCGCCTGCACTGCCCCTTTGCCAGGCTCCATCCCGGGAGCCCAGCGCTGCAGAAAGCCAGAGAGAAGGCAGGTCCTTACTCTTCTTCTCATGCTTGTGGTGGAGTGTCTCTGCCTTCATGCTATAGTCCAGTTTCATCAGGACAGGCTCCAGTCGTGTGTACATCCTCTGGATCAGTTCGTGGTAAACCACAAGTGGCCAGAGCAGGATGCTGAGCACTGCGAACACAAGGAACATGACAGCCAGCCCAAGTGCAACCCAGCCAGGAAGAAGCTCTGCATCAAGGGAAGCACGGTCGGATGACAGTGGCTTTGCCATCTGACTCTGCCTAAAAGCCTCATCCTCATCTCTCCTACTCACTGTGAAGTTGCTTAATCGGCCAGCTTTTCGTAACACATTTCCATCTTCATTCACGTTAGGATAGTGACCTACACTAGGATAAAGCATAAGTCTTCCCCTTCAGCTGTCATATCCTAGTCTGAACATGCAACAGAGTCCCTGAAATGGACTTACTAAAATAAAAATCACTGAGACTTTTATAAGGCAGCAGCTCATATGTTGACATGCTAACAGCAGACCACCTGAACAGTTTTCAGAGTTAGCAGGGACTCGTGATGCAGTGAAATAAGGTATCACTTAAAGCTCAATGGGCAGTTCCTTTAATAACTCTCCATTTCAAGCCTGGTATTTGCCCACCCAAAGAACCGAGAGGCTGCAGTTTTCTGCTTCTCTGACCGGTAGGGCCCCAGCAGAATGTGGAGGAGGAAAACAATGTTCTAACCAGGGCTCCCTCTCCTGACTTCGCAGCTGTACTGCATGCACTGCATGAAAGCGAGAGACTACCCAAGGCAACTGCCTACACTGACTTATCATCTAGTGCAGATCCCCTCAAGAAAACCACGGGCATGCTTCTTAGCAGCAGCACAGGTAGGCCGCATTTTAGTTTAAGTCAGATAAGACAGCTGCTTATACTCACAGATGATGTAGGAGATCATTATGCCTGGAACATAGTGTCCAACTATAGCCAAAATCAGGCAGCCTGAACAGACACTCATGCAGAACTGAAGAAAGAGAGAGAAAGAGAGAGAGAGGGAGAGAGAGGAACAAACAGAAGTCACAAGAGGCAGAGATACATTTGTGCATCCGATGCAGGAAAAATCCAGTTAGAGCAAGGGAGAGATGCTCCTGACAAACTCAGTACACCAAACTCCCTGTAAGCAGTTCAGGGATTTATTTTCTTGCCCAGCTTTACATCGAGCGTGTTCAGATGCTGATGATCGCAACTTGGACAGGTCGTTTGGGTTAAGCTTTAAGCATACAAAGAGATTCAAGCACAGGAAGACCAAGGTAGCCCAAGACCCTGGTAAAATTAAACAAATCTTTGGGAGAGTTCTGAAACCTTAATGAAATGAATATTTTTCCCTGAGGTTAAGACAGATACTCAAAATGTCATTTTTGAGTATATTTCCTTCTGCAGAGCTCATACTGTTAAAGAAGCCTGTATTGTCCTGACAGAGACAGGAAGCTGTTACAGAGTCACCAGATGATGTGTCACTGCCATGCAATAAACCAGCTGGCAGAAGCATTAGCAGAACCCACAACCCCACCAGAAGGGTCTTACTTCTCTAGAGAAGGTACAACAGCTTGTACAAGCTCGTGGCTTGTCCTGCATTCTCCAGGGGATAGCGAGAAGCAAGAACAGACACCCTGCGAGCCAGGGTATGGGTTAAGATACCAACTATATCCAATAGTGGAAAGCTTCGGTCATAACGAACAGGCTGGGGCACCCTAAGGGCTTTGCTTCCAATTAACTCTGTCTTTATAGACATCTTGGTCCCAACTCCCCTACTCCTTTGCTGCTCAGACAGTGTTCTAACAGAAGAGGAGCAATCAGAAGTGACAGGAACCTGCTGTTTTGGTACTCTGGACTCCAGCAAGTCCGATATAATCCTATGGGCTGGTCTGTTATATTTGTTTTCATGATGCCAAAGCAAATCCTGTCTACAAACTCTCTCCGAACAACACACGTCAGAGCCATCAGAACATGCTTTATGAGAGGTTTCCATGCACCCAGGAACACTGCTGCATTTGGACTGGCTAGCAAAGTAAGTAGGACCAGATTAGAGGGTCGAGGGGAGCCTGTTTGTTTCCCTTTTCCTCCTCACTCCCAATCAAAGAGCTTCCTTTGCACACTAGAAAATAACACAAAGCATAGCTGGCCATTCACAGAAGGGGTTAAGTTCAGCTCTAGCTTACAAATCCTGGAAGCCAGTTACTCATTACTTAAGCTTCCTATAGCATGGTCTGAAAGTAAGGAATAGCATTTGTTAAACAAGGATAGCAACTGTAAAATACTGGTCTGACATTCCTCCATCTCCCAGGCCATCAGCAACAGAGATAAAAGCCCCTGCACAGAAGAGTAGGTGTCTCCAGCTTACCTTAGCAGGATTTTGCCTCTTGTACTGTAGCAGTTCCTGCAGGTACAGCCTGAAGGTGACCCAGCTCTCTGCCAGACAGTGGCACAGCTCAGGGACACTGAGCAGGTGAGGCTGTGCCCCTGAAGTCACCCCCTCACTAGAGACAGACAAGAGCAAGAAGACAATCTCTGAACATAGTTTATTTTGCTTGGGGGTACAGCTGCACAACGAAGAAGAGCTCCCTACTAAGGGCTTGATAAATACTGACCTTATCTTTAACTGAACTACAGAAGACACTCGATTTGTTGATACTTTTTAAGCAGGATCAGCCAAGAGACACCTGAGCCAAGCAGCTGCAGCAGCAGGCACTGTGCTACAGCATCCCCATGCTAGAGGCCCAAGATGCAAAGTGATTTATTGAAAGCGACACAGACAGAAGCACTGGAGGTGGAACTCGCTACGCGCATTCTTTAGCATCGAGTCCGAGAGAACAAGAGCGTGGAGCTTGGGCCCATAACCACAGCCAGACACAGGATGCGAATTGCGCCATTACAGACAACACACATAGCCTGCAAAAATCAGTCTCAGGGATCTCTTTCTCTCTGAAGGATTCTTAAAATAGCCCAGGATACATTCTCTTTGTCTATGTTTTATTTAGGGAAAAAGTCCTAGAGTTTCTAATGTCAGAAGAACTTGAGCTTTATTGCTACTTGAAGAACATTAGCTTTCCCCAGAGTCTCAAGCTATGGCTCCTGAACTGATAAACAGCTCCCAGTGCAGGAGAAACTTCTATAATTTCGCAGCAGGAGCCATGCAGTCTGCAGACAACAGCAAAGAGGGCAGATGAAAGTGTCACACTAAGGTGTGCCCGCTCTCCCCTCCCACAAAGGAGCACCCAGTGAACTTACCTGTCCCCTCCGGGCTCCTCCGATGGCTGCGCTGTAGGGAGAACAGAGGATATTAGCCAGCCAAATGAAAAATAAAACATGACATTTTTACTACTTGAATAGAGTAGAGCTGGAGATAGATGATCGCTAGCTAGGGATGCACCCTGGGGACCTTCTTCATGCTCACATGCAAGCAGGAATCAGACTAAAGACTGGCCTGGAGCACAGGCTTCAGGGAAGCAGACCTGGAGAGCCGCGGAGACCAAAGCACTGCTCTCACGTGCCCCAGCACATCTTGCAACCTGTGTTGAGAAATGAGTGGCACAGCACTCACATTCGAGGTGCATCCTACCACTAGCACATGGGTTTTCCAGCGCTGGGAGCATAAAGCTTATCCTGGACTCTCACACAGTCAGACAGTGAAGTCCTCACAGGATGTGGCACTGTATTAAAGACCAAGAACAGCTGCCTGGTCCCTTTCATTCACAAAGGGCTACCAGCACAGTCCCCATGCTGGGTAAAACTTCAGCTTCTGCCATGGAGCTGAACAAGGCCCTGGCAGGTCTCTGCTGCAATTCCACTGACCACAGCCCCTGGTAGGATGTTATAGTGCACAAACGCCACAGACCCCCCCATCTCTGCCCTCTCCCATGGAATTAGCTACAAATAGCCATCTCACGTATAATTATCTAATTGCAGGGGGCTTAAGTCCCCTGGCATCACCTCGTGCCAGGAAGGCACAAATTTAACTATACTGCTAAGGTTTGGTAGCTTGGCTGAGAACAATGCGAAGCACCCAACCCAAGGATGTTCAAATGAGGACTCTCTGTAGGGCTGAAAGGAGGAGCAACATTTCAGTGGCAGAGTCCGAATATATTTGTGCTCTGTTCTCAGACACATACAGGAAAAAAAAAAAAAAAAAAAATCAAATATTCTGTGATCACCAGAACTCATGAGCTTGTTTTCTTACAGATTTGGCCCTTTTGCCTAGCTGACTCATGTCTAAAGATGCACAAGCTTCAACCAAAGCTTTTCCAGCAGCAGAACATTTAGAACTCTCCTGTTTTTCACAAGGTCCTTGATCATATTGCCAAGGCTCTTCAAGGGGTCTCTACTCTCCTCTACTTGTCTGCCTATTGTCCTGAAACTTGTAGGGACAAAAGTATCTTTGAAGCTGTCTGGCCAACAGCAAACTTGGTTCGAGCTGTCCAAGAGGTTCAATCCATGGGACCCTGTCTGAGACAGAGTGTGTCACTGCATTAAGAGGGCTAAAACAAAGGAAGAGAGTTTATGCTCAAAGACCAGGCTAGTTGCTCGAAATGGGCTTACGAATGCAATGTGGAGGAAAAAAAAAGGCGAGGGCTGAAGTCTCCCTGAAGTCACCAACCAGATGCGAGGCCCAAGAGTGGAAGTGACTTCCCCTGGGAAATGCACAGAAGAGATGAATATGCTGCATTGCCAAGAGCAAGTGGGATTTCAGGCTGCAATTTAACCCTCGCTTCATTTCCACAAAAGGGAGTAACTGCTTGCAGTGGCCTTATCCCTATACTCCTATGACACAGGATGTTTGGCCAAGTATGTCAGCCTCCTCCTCTCGCTGCAGGCACTGCACCAGGCAGCCTGCAGAGTGCAGGGAAAGGAGGAAGCAATTCTTTGAGAGCGTGACCCAGATTTCCAGTAATCTGCCCTGACAAGAGGAGTCAACTGCTTTCAGATTGCGTTGCCCTTTCGCTCCTCTACCCATGACTGTTTGGTATGGCTATCTGGGCAGCTAGTAGCCACTGGCCGTGAAAGGAACTCAAGTTTATTGCCCCAGAGAGAGAGAGAAGTGTTACGGATGCAGTTTTACCCATGCTGAGCAGTTGCTTCTCCCTTGTAACAGCCACTGTTTTATTTTGTTACAGGAATCTAAAGCTGCTTAAGCACAGCACGCCGAAATCCAGCTGTATCTCAAAGCCTCACCTTTTACCTGCACTAGGTGACTAAAAGCACAGATTCAGCACTGGCCTGTCTATGATTGCTGACTATACTGGTTGTACCAGCTACCAAACAAGCTGCTGAGATGCTTGCTCACTGCAGTCTGCTGGATGTGCTCTGTGGATGCACCAGCAATGCTGGTGAAGGACTGAAACTCCAAGTGGCATGGCACAGGAACTCCATCTTTCCAGGCTAACTGCAGGAGCCAAGCCATGAAAAACACACCAAAACAGAGAGAGAAACAGTTGCCCTCAACTGCTTTTTCTGAGGGTGTCAGAGAGACTTTTAATCCAGGGGAGCTGTGGAACATTTCAGCAGGCTGCAGAGTGCTCATCTGATGTAACTTACCTGGCAAATGAAAGCTTTTTTTAAAATCAATAGTGTCTTGCTGCCTACATTAGTGCAGTCTGCCTGCTGTTCATGCCAATGCCCTGGGGTCTTGCACTGGTTAGAGGAACAGTACAACCACCATCAACCTACAGAGTGACCCTAGACATGGGCCAAATCCACTTGAGTAAGACTTAACTCCAGCCTGTGCTGCAACACTGTTGAGCACCAGTACAATCAGGCGAGAAAGCAGGACACCCATCCGGCCTCGGAACGTCAGTCACCGGCTGAAACGTCGCCGTCAGTATTTCACACTAGACTGTGCATTAATAGGAACCACTTGGCACACACCAGACTCTTCTCAGAAAGCAGTGAGCAGCACAAGAGCTTAGGTTATATGTTGGTACTGACAAATTATCGCTGCCGGATTCCTCAGCTCTGTTTTCAACGCTTCCCCAAGAGGCATTCTTCATCGGTGCATAAACTTCAGCTACAACGCAGGGGCCCTTTTTAAGGAGTACCAGCGTTTGCTCACAGTTGCCATTGCTTGAGTTGTCTGCTAAACTCCAACCAAAGCACAACCACCAAACAACAACGCTGCAAAAACAACCCTACTTGGTAGCCATTTCAGGAGATCGTGGGGATGTTTCCTAGGTTGTTAAACACTATTTGCTCCACACAGAGATGGCTATACGAAGTAAATATACTGCAAGGGAGCTGAAAATACCAACTCCTTCTGACAGGTCCTAAAAAGGTTGTACACCTCAGTGCTGTTAGAGCGCCTTTATTCACAGCATGTGAGTAACTGCAAAATAAATGCTGGGGTTTAATGCCAGCATTCCTCCAGCAGTGACGTTACAAGCAGCACCCAAAACATACAGAACTGCCAAAAGCTGAGGTTTGTGTATATACATGCTAACTCTCAAAGGTGTGGTACTGACCTATTTCCAGAAACGCCTGGAAAGGTTTATAGGAAGCACTAAGGAGGAAAGCCACAAAGTTACAGTTCTGTTTCAAACCCCTCCAAGTATCTAGCAGTGCCAATTCAATAGGACGGCTACTCAGGTAAGCGGTACAGCTTCTTCCTTGCAGGGTTGAGGAAATGTGGTTGAGTGGAAAAAGCTGGAATCAGGATTGTAACCTAATCAGGTACATCACAAAGCACAAATATGTCCCTGTTCTTCGGGGTCAGCAGCAGAGAGGCAGAAAGGAGCTGGAAGGGAGCTAAACATGAGGAAGAACATGACTGAGGAGCAGCTCAATAGAATGCACACTAACTTCTTACAGAACTGATGACACAGAATTAGCACAACTCCTTTTTCTTTTCTTTTTTTTTCTTCCCCATTCGTCACTGCTCTGCATCACATACATTGATTTCCACAGAGATTTCCCACTTCCTCTGAGATAATGCAACTTTTACAAGCCTAGCCCTTTCTGGATAGGTTCTACCCCACCTGCCTCAATAACACCATTCTGTATAGGGCACCAAGTCTTTGCATTTCTGGACATGTTTCAAATGAGATGTTTGGGGTTGGGTTTAAACTATTCCTTAAAAAAATAATGTGAATAAGCAGGAAATTAAAATGGCCCGTCCAGTTTGGCTGCCTAGTTACCTGAACCGCACAAAGCAAACAGTTTGAAACTACAGCTGAAACGTATCTAATCTTATCAGGACTTCTGTGAAAGCACCCTTTAAGCCAGTACCCTTTCAGGTCACATAAAGGGTACCTTACAAACACACACATAGAGGGGCTTTCATTCAGAAACTCTCCCTTGAGTAGGGGGCCAAGGACAGGGGGGCCCCCGTCTGCCTTTGAACAGCAGCAGTAGATGAAGTAAGCAGGTCTAGGTCCAGTCAAATAATAATTCCAGTGAAGGAGGCACTTAAAGCAGACAGCAGCCAATCCATGCCTATCATCATGATGAGAATATTGCTCTTGTTGCTATCGTATCTGAGGTTGGCAAAGACCCTTTAATAAACAAAAAAGATAAGCCCAGTGATCAGACTCACTGAATGCTGTTCAGCACAGGTACAATACAATATTGTCCTCCCTGTTAGACTTCACCAGCCACTCTGCTATGCGCCCAAGACAACATGGCTCTCTCCTGCCTTGCCTCTCTCCACACTGTACTTAACCCAAGCCACGACAATTCAACCCCCTGCTTCTTTTCTTCCCCCTGGCTCAGCTGCCCTTATATTCTCAGATCCGGACTGACTTTTCACCATGACACTTGCAGGAGAGAAATGGCACCCGCATCTGCTAACTTACACACCTAGCAGGAATTAAACTGCACAGAAAGAGGGACAAAAGATGACAAGCATGCTTAATATGTTCCTTTCTAAACTGGCTAAGAAAATCTACAATTTGAGAAATTCTGCTCAGTAGATATGCTTCAACATTCCTGCCACCGGCTTCTCCGACAAGTTTATCAGAGCTCGCTGGGCCACATCAGTAACTCTCTAACGACGCCCAACACCTCTCAGTATAGGCAGCAATTCTGCCAGGCCTTTCTACTGGTCCAGGCTTGCTAAGGGTACATCCGAATACTCTGGGAGACACCAGGATCCAAGGGGCAGTGACAGGAACAAAGCCTGAAGTTAGAGAACAAGCAGTTCTCTGGGCCGTTTTCTAGGGCTTAAATGACCTATAACAGAGCCAGGAAGAAACCAATTGCAGCCACAGTGCAGGAGCAGGTAACACCAGAACTGCATCATCAGCAGTCACCCATCACATACCTGAGAAGTCAAATAGGAATCTGGGCTTCCATCTCTCCAGCAAGAGAATGCCAAGAAGGGACATGCTGAGGAGAAAGAGGGGTCTCAAGGAAGTGGAGGAAAACAACCTAGAAACCAAAGGGGAAATTGTTAGTTGGGGTAATGCTAGGGAAAGGCAATCAGTTACTGCTCTTGATGAGCAGAAAAATGATGTCTAGTGTGGAACACAGCAGAGACATCCGACTGCTCCAGGCCAGTGCAGAAGCTCTGTACTCCACAGCATCCACCCAGCCATGAGAAAATCCTCAGATGGCACCTCTGCCACTACCCAGCTGCGATGGGACAGGGACAGCCTGTCACCTCTGCGCACGCTCCGCCCCGGACTACTCTAGAAAATGTAAATACAAGTTGCTGTAGCAGTCTCTGCAGAAGGCCGGTTGAGAATTAGCCTCTTCTCTGAAAACTTACAAGGCCAGCGCCATTCCCAGGTAGCACCAGAACAGATACGATATCAGTTTTCAGATGCCTTTTTTTTTTTTTTTAAATGGCAAACACTTCCCTCCTAATCACAGCCTAGCACTGAAGTGGTTTAGTTGTTCACTTGACTTTATCCTAAGACCTTTCATGTCACTCACAAACACCAGCAGACACCCATGCAGTCCCAACATCAAAGTGTTTAGCTCCCCACTTCGTATAGATTCAACAGCAAAGCTCCCAGGGTGGGACTGGAGCCAGTAGTGGCTGTTTGGATTTCTACTTTCATCAGCACTTTGCTCCAGCTCAGAGATGCTGTTTTTCAGTCACTCGAAAGTGCCACCTTTCTCAGGCAGCCAAGGGAAATGCTCTCACTCCTTCTCCATTAATGAAAATTCCTTTCCAGAAAGTAAAAGCCACTCAGGTGTTTTATCTTGCTCCTCTTCAACAAATATTTGTCAATAGCTAATAGCAAATGCAAGAGCCATGACCAGAACTGCAGAGCACATGCGCTGTGCTGAACAGCACAGGGAGAGCTGCGCTCCCCATCAAGTTAGAGGTAGAGGACTTGAAAGAGATCTGTTTCTCTGAGGAGCATAAAACAAAATCACCATTCTTTCCAAGGACTTACTGAGGTTCTATAATGACCCAAACAACACAGCTTTCACGCCTTCTCACAGGACAACAACTCTGTAACTTAACACGTCAGCTCAGGAAGAATTNTCAGCTGCAGGATTCAGACTAAATGCTCCATGGGACCGTAAATAATTCCTCCCTCTCCATGATATTTAAATCTCTCTCTTCTGTGCCGTATTCTGGGCACTCTTCGTTCCTCCCTCAACCTTTTCATACACAGTCCCTTAGTCATCATACTATACTGTTCCTGTGGTCTCATGGCAACATTTCCCTCTCCCACTAACTTCAAAGCTCTGCATTTGGACCTTTCCGGTTGTCAGAGTAGCCCAAAGTCATTTAAGTACCCAGCTATTATCTACACCTTTGAATAACCTTATGGATGAGGGAAGAAAATATAAGCAGCCTCTTCACGGTGACTTCTGAAGCTGTTTGGTCACATATTTCCTCCACTCCCTCTTCTCTGACTGCAGTCTGTCCTTTCCTGTCTCATCTGCAACTATCATTTAACTCTTTCCCTGAAGAGTTTTGACCTCTTCTGCCCGGAAAGCCACTGACGGAGAACATCTTGCCAATACAACTGACTCACTGTTTATACAAACAAACAGGATGTTTTTCATTCCTGTGCACAGCTGGGTTCTGCCACTCACACTCCAGACTCCTCATATTGCTGCTGTGTCCATGAGACCGGCAAGCAGGGAGGGTGGGATGGCAGGAATACGCTCGTACTGCAACTGAGTGGCCTTGGCCTTCACCAAAGATCAGTGTCCTCCAGGAAGAGATCAATAAGCAGACAGGTTTAAATAAAACACCCATCAGCCTTCCACTCCAGGAAACGATCGGGTTTGCCCAATGTGATTGTGGGGCAAAATGAACCCACGGAGCAAGGACACAGAATTTAACTAGAAATGTGCCTGGGCGAGTCTCCAATTAGGCACAGCAGCTAGGAGCAGTACTCTATTATCATAGGACAAATCGTGTCCAGCCTCTTGGCACTTGGCTCGCATCAGGGAGGAGCCTGTTTATGCTTGTCAAAGGAAAACAGCAGGGTTACTCCCGGATAAAAACATCCTCTGGAGCCGTTTCTTGCGGACTGTAGCTGCGCTCATCCTTATCGCAGAAATATAGATGGCAGGCACCGTAGATAGGACTAGATGGTGCAGCCGCTCCCGAACACCCTGGGCCACAGATCGCTGCCAACCCTGACAACTTACAACAAGCAACCGCATGCCATCATCACCAAGGGTTTAATTAAGAGCACCCTAGAAGGCATCGGGCGCGCGCTGCAGCCCCTCACCACAGCCTCCCTGACCTCCACGAGGGCAGGAGTGCGGAAAGGCCGCACGGGCACCCCCGAGGCAAGGCCCGTGCTGGGGCCCCTCGGGCTGCTCTGCGGGCTCCCTCACCCTGCTGAACCCAGCCAAGAGGCCTGCGTGTCCTACGGGGGCTGCTCGTGCGTGACCGGGCATCGGGAAACCTTTGCCTGCTCCTACGCCCGCCGTCCCCGGGCCCGCTGGGCCCAGAGGCGCCTCGCCAGCCCCCACGGCCTCGCACCTTTGCCGGTGCAGCGGCGCCCCCCAGCCCCGTCCCGGCGCTCACCAG
>VZSV01000018.1:3631761-3645618 GCA_013398735.1 Nothocercus julius
CGCGTGCCTGATGGGCGCGGGAGCAGCGGTGCGCGCTGCGCAGGCGCCCCCGCTGTTTCCCTCCGCTGCTGCGCCTGGCACCGGAAGAGGAAGGAGCGGCGGCCGTGCGGGGCGCTTCCTAGCGACGGCACCGACAGCCGGCCCCGCGCCCCGGGAGGCCGCAGCGGCGCCGCGATGGAGCTGGACGGGCTCCTGCTGGACGAGGAGGGCGCGTTCTCCCTCAGCGGCTTCCAGGAGTTCACGGTGGGTCCCTGGGGGGCCTCCGAGTGGGGGGCCCGCAACTCCTGGGCCCGGCCCGCGCCGGCCCGGACCAGAGGGCTCCCCTCATCTCCTGGTGTCTGCCCGCAGTTCCTGCCCCGGCACCAGCAGCTGAGCGAGCGGGTGCGGAAGCGGCTCTACTACGGCTGGGACAAGGAGTGCAGCCTGGATAACCTCTCTAGCCCTGTGGCAGGTGGGTGCTGCGTGTGCCCGCACGGCAGTGCTGAGTCAGGGGGACTGGAAAGAGCCCAGGGGATGAGACCAGCAAGTCACCTGCCACCTCCCCGCTGCCAACCCCCCCTCGCCTGCCCCACGCCATGCTGCACAGCGGGCAGGGTGCCGGAGCCTCGTGGCTCCTGCTCTCTGTTTTGTTGCCCAGCCTGTCCTGTCAGGCATTTTTGGCACCTAGCTGCTGTGCAGAGCCCTTTGTTTTGCTTACAGATCCCTTGGCACAAGGGCTGTGTCCCTGCTGGGAGCTATTTTGGGCAACTTCTTGTGCTCTGCAAAGTGCTGGGGGAATTATTAAACTTCTAGTTATGAACACCAAAGCAGTAAGAGGTGCCCAGCATGTGTTTGTCTGGATCACATCTTTCTTTCTCCTATTGATCCAGTGGCATTTGGGGAAGTAGAAGGGCTCTGCGGTGTCAAGGCTCTGGAGATGGTGCAAGTGGTAACAGTGAAACTGTTGTGAGCGAGCAGTAGCTTGCCAAAGGACCTTCACACAGGGTCCCATGAGTGTTTCCATGGGCTTGCACAGTTCTCAGGGGACATTGAGTGGGAGGTGAAGGGTGTTGGCATTCAGAACCCTCATCATAAGCTTGGGGAAGTAGTCTGAAATCACTAAGAGACTGAATTTGAAATATCTTGCTGCGGGGGGAAGCACAGGGTGAGTAGGGGCAGCGAAGGGACACACAGGGTACCAGCTGCCTGGGCACTGCTGGAGATCCCAGGTGCTGAAGGTGGTCATTCAAGAGGGAGATGACTCCTTTCAGGATGACTCCACCCTGATGGAAGATGTGAATTTTCCATGAAAGGCTGTGACACTGAAAGCTCAAAGGGCACATTCCTGGGAGGTGAATCTACTGAGGACTATTAAAGACTTCTTCCAACCAGGAAGTGCCTCAGACGCAGTTGCTGGGGATGTGCATTGAGTATCGCTGCAAGCTTGTCTGTCCATGCAGGCTTCCTTTGCCATCTGCAGTCAGCCCCTGTCAGAGAAGGGACCTGGGACTGTGGGATCTGTTTGGGTGCAACTGTTCTGGTCCATGGCGAGTTTATGGCATTGCTCTTTAAACAGCCCAGACCAGTGTGAGGAGAGTATGCAGGATCATGACGAGAGCTGGGTCCTAAAGGATCCCAGAGAGCAGTGACAGAATGCCGTGCTGGGCAGGGTGAGGGAAAAGAGGCTGAAAGAGAAGGGTTTGTTCCATCTTGAAAGGAGAAATCGTAATGCCCCTCAGCAGGTTGTGGTGTAAGATGGGGGCAGTGATCAGCTGCTCTCCCTGCTCTTTATGGCAGGGTGTGTTGGTGTGGGTTGGATTTTTGACCTGAAAAATAGGTTCGATGCCAAGGCAAATCTCCCAGCTGAGAAAGGTGACAAAGGCTGTCTGGGAGAAGTGTGACCCCGTGCACGGGAGAGTTACAGCAACAGCCCGGGCTGCAGCTCCTGGGAGTAGAGCGGCCTTGGGGAGGCTTGGGTTCTTTTCTGTCCCTTAGGACTGTGGTGCTGGTGTGGCCAGGATAACCTGAGATCTCTTCTAGCCGTGTGTTCCTGTGTACGGTGATTGCTGATGGGAGTTGTCTGGGTGCAGGAGTGTTTGTGAGGCTGCAGCTTTTCTGCTGGGTGCTGGAGAGATTGCGAACTGCCGCTTCCTGCGAGGTGGAAGCATGAGGCAGCTGGAATGAGCTCCGTTCACAATCTCGTAAAGCAAGGACTCAACAGCAAAATGGAGCTTGAATGGCCTGTCAAAACCATTTCTTGCCAAGCACCAGGCTGGAGCACTCTTTGGGATAATGCTGGCTGGTCCTATCACGTGGAGAAGTAAGATGGCATCTGCTGAAGCCACCTGCTAGCCTCTGGCTTTTCCAGCGCTCGGATGCTGAGGCAGCTCTTGAGTGCAGCCTACGGATTGAGGAGTGGAGCTGCAGCGAGTGCAGGAGTGGAGGACGCACTGGGGAGTCATTTCCAGCAAGTGTCATGGGGGGAGATGTGTGAGAGTGCGTGCTAGTGGTGCTCCTGCTGCTCGTATGCCCCATGGGGATCTCGTGGGTGAACCCTCCAGCAGTGCCAGCTGTGCCATGCTCAGCTTGCCACGGAGACACTCTCTGTCCTGCCTGTGTGACTGGTCCTGGCAGCAAGCTCCTTTCAGGGCAGACTTCAGTTGTGATTAACCGATGTTTATAGAGCCCTGTAGAAAAAGGAGAGCTCTTCAGTCGCCTAAATCAGTGGTCTTGGTTGGAGTGAGCTCTGATACTGCCAAAGCTTGGCAGAGACAACCGGGTACACAGTTGCAGCTTCCATGTTCTGTTCATCCCTTTGGCCTTCTGCTAGAATATACCTTGTCCTTTGTCATCCTAGGGACACCAGCAGGGAAGGGGCCAGCACTCGTAGCCCTGGAGGAGGAGGATGGCTTGAGGAAGTAGGTCTTAACCTATAGTTTAAATGGTCCTTGAGGACCTGTCAGAGTAAAAGCCAAGTGCCCGTGAGCTTGTGAGGAAAAGAGGAAAGATTGGATCTGGCTGTGGGGATGGACTGTACTGTATAGGACTAACTCCTTTTTCTGATCTTTTATCCTAGATATTGCTGTGGAATTGCTCCAGAAAGTAGCTCCCAGCCCCATCCGCAGGCTCCAGAAGAAATATGTGGCTCATGTTTCTCGGTGAGGAGCAAAATCTGTCCCCTTGTTAACACTGTCAGAGCTGGTGGCCTCTGGTCCTGCCTGAGACTCAAGCTAACGCTGTCTTTGTGCTTAAGCCTCGCTAGTGTCGCAGGAGTTGGGGATTGTGGCAACTTCCTGACACAACTGGGTCCACTTCAGCTTGTTTTCCCTTCCTTCGGTGGGATGTATGGATGCTTTTGTTGTGGGGAGATCTGCAGCTGTGTAGCACTCGCCCTGCAGTCAGGTCTGAACACTGGTTCTGCTGAGCCCTTGCAGCGTGCCTCGCTGCAGGCACGACTGCTCAATTAAGAACTGTCTGTGCCCAGAGAGAGGAGCTCTGTGCTCTCTATTCTCTGCTCTTTCTCATGCTGCAGCTCCTCAGGGCAGCTCTCGAGGTGTTAGTGAGGCTGCGGTGGGGGGGAACATCCTGTCTGTGTGTGCATAGCTGTATGTTTGCTATACTTCCCCACTGCCTACGTGGGGAGGGAGCAGCCAGGTTGTGCTGTGGTGCCCGGGCCCTTTGCAGCACTTAAGTAACCTTTAGGTTGGCTCTTGCCGTGTCACCACAGGGAAGCCTGCATCTCACCCTGCTCCATGATGTTGGCACTGGTTTATATTGAGCGGCTTCGACATCGAAACCCCGAATACCTCCAGCAGATCTCGTCTTCAGACCTCTTCCTGATCTCCATGGTGAGCAGCGAGGCCTGGCAGGCCCCTGTGTGGGAGGGAGGCCTGAAGGAGTGAGGTGGGAACTGAAATCCTGTCCTCTGTGCTGCTTGCAGATGGTTGCCAGTAAGTACCTGTATGATGAGGGCGAGGAGGAGGAGGTGTTCAACGACGAGTGGGGAGCAGCAGGGAAGGTAGATGTCCAGACAGTGAACACACTGGAGATGAACTTTCTGAGCGCCGTTGTAAGTGAGACTGCTCCTGTGTCTGCTTAGCTTCACAGAGATGAAAAGCGGGAGTTTAAGAGGAGCTTGGGTTTCTCTTTTCCCCTGGACTCCTGAGAGGGGGTGGAGAAGGACGTGCCCAACTGTTTCTCATACTTGAGGGTATGGGGCAGCCTGGACCAGCCATCTGCCATGGCTGATGTGTCACTGTTGTCCCCGCAGGACTGGAGTCTTTACACAGACCCCCGGGAGCTGTTTGAAGTGCTGAGCTGGCTGGAAGGACGGTAGGTGTTTGGGAGTCCTGTCCGTCAGTCCTGGAGTCCTAGATGCATGGCACCATCCCTGCTCAGAGCTGACCTGGCTGCAGAGGAGGAGGAGTTGAGGTTACCTGCGGCCTTTGCTGGGATCTGCAGCCCCCCTCTGCAGCTGTAGCGCCTTAGGCAGGGTCTTGCTCTGAGCATGCCAGAGCCTGGGCTCAGCTCCCAGGGCAAGGGAAGGTCTGTACCGCATCCCCAAGCCCCTTTCCTTGCAGTGTGGCGGAGAAGCAGGGCGCGTGGCGCGGCTGGTTCACCTATACGGATCTCTGTGTCCTGCTGGAGCAGTCCATGTGGCAGCAAGCACTGGGCCAGTTCTACCAACAGGTGGTGAAGGTAAAGGCTGGGGGCAGCTCCATGCAAGAGCAGGGAGGGAGGCTTCCTGGATGCGAGCAGGCCATGGTTTTGGGGGGTAGGACCCTTTTGTTCCAGGATAAACTTCCTGTTTATTCCGTGTTATAAAGTGAAGCCAGAAAGATGCCAGTTTGACTATGCAGCTGTGCTGTCCCAGGCAGTGCAGCGTGGTGCTGGATCAGTCCGTACCAAAGCGCAGAGCCCTGTACAGCTGCACAGGGGCACACAGGAGGCGCTCGGGGAGAGCTGGGTGCCAAGCAGAGCCAGGTTGCAGTGGGCGCCGGGGGAGAGCTCGTGGCTTGGAGCTAACAGCCTGCACCTCTGCAGCTGGCCTGCGTGCTGGGCGTCGTGTACCTGACCGGCTTCGCGGCCGTCTTCGCCTCCGTCACCGTGCTGCACCGGGCCGTGTGCGCCAGGAACCTCAGCCCAGCGGCCCTGCGGCCCACACTGCTGCCCGTGCAGGGCAGCTGCCAGCTGGATGCCCCGCTGCCCCCAGGCCCTGCTCAGAGGCAGCCTGAGCTGCCCGCTGTCTCCCTGGGCAGCAGTGCCCGCTGCGTAGGGAAGAATGAGACGGCTGATGAGCAGCATCGTGGGGGCATCACAGCGACTGCTCTCTACCTGTGGGGCAGTGTGATGACGGCTCTGTCCTATGCTGAAGCACCCAGTCCTGCCCTGCATGGGAGTCCCCTGCAAGGTCCCATCCGGAGAGTGCCCAGTTCATGTGAGAGATCCAACCGTACAGTCGCTGTCATGACCCCTAGCCAGCCTGGCCCCTCCGGACTTGCCATGCTGCCAGCTCCTCTGCTGCTCCACTGCCGTGCCTGCTCTGCCAGCACAGAGCTCGCCTGGGATGCGGGCTCCACGCGCAAGGACTGGCTGGACCCGCTGGGGCTGAGGCAGTGCTCCCTGCACATGGCTCTGGATCTCAGCAGAATCAAGAGCTTCATTTTTCCCAGCTAGGAGCATGGGGTAGCCCCTTCTCCTCCCCTTCCAGTGTGGCACAACTCACTTCCTTGCACTTCTGGGACCCTTGATCCCTGGGGCTGCACAGGGCTAGGGGCCCCTGTGTTACTACCAAACCAGCATTTGTGTGTTGTCGTCCTTATGCCTGCTCCAGGACAGAGGTTTCTTATACTTGGGGTGCTGCAGAGCACTGGGGCCACTGGGCGAAGATGCTGGGGTGCTGAGACGAGGGCTGAGAGTAGCTGGAGAGCTGGAGTGGGGTCTCATTGGGCTGGGACACATGGCTAAGGGGGACTCCTGCTTGACGCCATGGGCACATGGCCCATGGCAGAGGTGGTATGGGGGATGTAGGATGCTGGGACTGTGTATGCAGAATGGAGATGGGGGGGACCCCAGCTAGAGGGAGACAGGGAGGTCTGGGGACAGGATGCCTGGGTGAGGGGTCAAGAGGAAGGTGGGAGCAGCCTTTGCTGCCCTGCCCAGCAGCAGTTCCCCTTTGGGGACTGCGAAGTCCCTTAGGAGAGGCAAGAATTGCACTAACAGGGGACCCCAGTTTATGCACCCTGAGGATAGGACATGTCTGGTGCAGGTTGGAGGGACGAGGTGTGGTTAGGGGTGTGTTTTCTTGTACTGCCTCCCTTGGGCTCTTTGAAAGTGGGGTACTCTGTGACCCCATCCCAAATCCCAGATGCCTAGGGCTATGGGCAATGGTGCCTGACTGCTCCTTGGGGCAGGGAGAAGGCAGCTTGTCCTGCTGACCAGCTGTTCATTGCGCCCCTTCTTTTTACTCTGGGTTTTACACCTGTTTTTCACTCTTTTGTAGATGCAAATCTCTTCCAATAAAAGTAGTTCTTGCTGTGCACCTGTCTTCTCCTTCCTCCTGAGCCTTTCCCTGGGGCAGCACCTGCATCCTGAGGCTGTCTGGGACACTGTTACTGGGCATGCTGTCCTGCAAAGCTCTCGTGGGACTAGATTCTGGTGGCTGGTGACAAGGTACCTTGGGGCTGGGCCTGCGGGGACGCACTGGGACAGAGGAGGGCTTCCCATCTTTGGGAATGCAGGGAATGCGTGGTCTCCACTGCTCTTTGCTCCCTGCTGGGTGTCCAGTTAATGAGCAGTGAGGGCTTTGCAAGGTCACCCTCACAGTCACTGCCAGTGCTGCCCTGTGACAAAACGTGGGCATCCCCTCCCTGTACTCCCGTGGGAGCCTTCCTACCTGAGCGGGCAGCTTGTGTCCTTTGGCAGCCGGTGCCCATGTGTTACCTGCAGGCAGGGCTTGGTGCCCTGCTCCTAGGAGAAGGCTGGGCTCCCAGGAACCCAGCACAAGGTGTGGGGAACTCGGGGGGACTCAGAGTGATGACCAGACCAGAGTGGGGACTGTGTCTGCAGAGGGGGCTGGCAGCAGCTGCCAGGGCACAACGTGGCTTTGATGGGCTCCTCAGGGACTGATTGCGAGGAGCGACTGGAGCCAGTGGGGCAGAGGTGCTGCTGTGCCTGGGAGGGACAAACGTGTGTGAGCAAGGTGCTGCAGCAGGAGATGCTGTTGATGAAGATGCTCCCAGAGGGTGAAGGAGGCGGCGTCCATGCTGCACCCAGAACCTGGCTCCATGTGCCATAAGAGGTGGCAAGGGATGCAGGGGCCTGGGCTTCAGGCCTTGGCACTGCAATGATGCCTGGGGTCCTGGCCCTGGCTGGCTGTCATCCTGGTCCAGGAGGGTCCAGGGCAGCACTTTTATTCCCAGCTGCAAGGGCAGGTTACTCACCAACTCAGGTTAATGGCTAACGCTGGGGCAGCTCCTGGAGAAGGTGGAAGTTCAGCCACGTGCAGGCTGTGCTAGGCCCTCGGGGTGTGGGGGGAGCCTGCCTGCTCTGCACCACAAGCCAGGAGCGACACAGGGGGCAGCAGCATGAATGGGGGCTGCCACAGAGAGCCTGGTGCTGGGAGCCCTTCACTCACCTCATGCTCCTTGCAGAAAATGTGCTCCTGCGTGCTGAGCGGCTGCTTGGCCCTGCAGGTAAGGGGGGGGTTGGTGGTGGGCAATGGAGTGATGGGGAGAGGGCTGGGATCCTCACAGGCAGCAGCATCAGGGCTGCATCCCGCCATGCAAGGGGCGCTTGGGGCTCCGGCCGGAGAGGGTAGAGGGGAGAGGGAGGCATGGCTGGGCGGGGGCAGGCTCTGCCCTGCGAGCGTGCACCCTCCTGGGGCCGGGGGCTCCAGCTCCGGGTCCTGCGGTGCGTCCCCTCCCTCCCTGCGCAGCACCTCGCCGTACAGGCCTCCCTGCTCTGCGTCTTCCACCTGCTCCTGCTCCCGAGCCTGCCTGAGGAGCAGCCCCAGGCGGCGGGCGAGCTGCTGGCACGCAGCCTCTTCGCCTGTGGCATCTCCACCATCCTGCAGACCTGCCTGGGGAGCCGGTGAGCAACAGGGACGAAGGACACAGACATCACCAGTGGGGCCAGTGGGTCTCTGTTCCTCTGTTAGGATGGGGCATATAGGCTTTGTGGGAGCAGGGAAGGGGCGTAAGGACTGGGAGCAAGGATGCTGTTGGGCCATGAGGTGCCCCTGGAGATGCTGTTTCCTGCGACAACCCCTGCACAGCACCTCTGCATGCGGTGTGCCCACCATGCCATCACTACATTGTCCTCGCACATCTCCCTCCAGCAAAACTGCTGCGTTCTCCCCTTTGCTCCTCACCCCTTGCTCCAGCATCCCTCAGGCCCTCTCCAGTTCCTGCAGTGCCTACTGGATGCTATTCCTACACAGCACCGAGGTACAAGCTGGGCATGTGCCTGACCAGGCCCCTGGGAACATCCCTTGTGCTGCTGCTTGGGATATACTGGGACGTTTGGGATATCAAACGCCCCTACTGTCACGTGGAGGTTCCTGCCTCCTCCATCACTGCCCCTTCCCTGTCTCAGAGCAGCCACATCCCCGTTCCTCCCTAACGCGTCCTTGCTGTTCCCCTGTCCCCAGGCTGCCGCTGGTTCAAATCCCATCGTTTGAATACCTGGTCCCTGCCATGGTGCTGAGCTCCCACCTGTCCCTTGCTGCCAGCACAGACAGGAATGGTGAGCAAAGTCCCGGAGCTTTCCCCAGTGCCTCACGGGGCCCTAAGCCATGCTGGCATCAGGTGACAAGGTGCTGTGAGCCTGGAGCATCCAGATGGGAAGTAGAAGTGGCTCCTGCCTCTTGACCCTCCTGGTGATGGAGTGCACAGCACTCGGGGCACTTACTGCCCCCTGACCACACTTACAATGCAGCCAGGGTCATCAGTGTAGGGCTGGTGGCCTCTATCACCACAGCAGCCATCTCTTGGGGATAGGACTTGAGGACTGGACCAGGCCCATCGCAGCACCCTGCCTTCTGTACCTGGTTTTGCAGCCCTGCCAGAGACCCTGCCAAGGGAAGCGTGCAGGTGCTGTGGCACCAGGAGGATGTGGCCCAAGCACTCATGACCCTGAGGATAAAAATTTCCCGAAGCAGCTTGTTATCTGGCCCAGCTCTGGTGTGGTACTGGCTCCCTGAGCCTCTAGTCCCCAGCTGCTGCTCCCAGGGACAGCCCAGCAGTGGACACAGCTCCTCTGTGTGACGCAGGGATGCTGGCCCTGGCGCGCTGGCCCTTCTGCAGCTGGGACCCACTCTGCATGGTCCTGAGCTTCGAGCTCTGCCAGGCGGGCTCGGGGAGCCCCTGTCTGCCTGTCTCGCCCCCTCCGACCTTCCCTTGCAGGTACGGTGGTGGCCAGCGGGTGCCCTGCACCTCAGTGCGGTGCTGCAGGGATTCGGGCCGCGTCGCTGCGCGAGGTTGGTGCCCTGCGCTCTGCTCCAGGCTCCCGCCCTCCCATCCCCCCAGCACCCCCAGTTGCCACCTGTGTCCAGCCCTGCTCAGCTGTCCCAGGGGTGCAGGTGATAGGGAATCACAGGGATACGTGTGTGTTTGGGCCTTCCCTGGCACATGGGGCGAGTGGAGCAGGGCACAAGGCAGAGGGTGCGCAAGGGGAGGCGTTGGGCTGATCTCACCGCGTCCTGTCTCTCGTGTGCCATCCGTTCCTCCCGCAGGTCTCGGGAGCCGTTGTGGTTTCCGGGCTGGTGCAGCTGCTGCTGGGAGCGTCTGGCGCATGCGGATGGGCATCCCGCCGCTGCGGGCCCATGGTGCTGGCGCCCAGCCTCTCCATCGTGGGGCTGTCTGCGTACAAGGAGACGGCTCTGCTCTGCTCCGCTAACTGGGGGGTAGCACTGCTGTATGTGACCTGGGGGCCCAGGCGCTTCTCCTCGCCACAGGGCCCATCACCGCCGTGACCTGTGCTCCCTGTCCCCAGGCTGGTGCTCCTCGCCGTCACCTGCTCCCAGCACCTGGGCTCCTGCCGCCTGCCCTGCCGCGCCTGCCGCTGTGCCCAGGAGGGCTGTGTGGAGCCGCCCGCCCCCACGCTGCGCACGTTCTCGGTACCGCGGCTCGCTGGCCCTGCTGCCGGGGCCCTGGCTGCGCCTGCCTCTTCTGGGCTGGGTTACGTGGGACCTGGTGGCCCTGGAGCATGGCTGGGTGCTGGGAGCAGAGAAAGCGGCTGAGGAAGAGCCTGGCTTGACCTGGGAGAGGCTCTGGGTGTCTTGGGGAGCACAGGGGTGCAGCGCCTGGGGTGCTCCCTGCAAGGCCCTGGGGACACGTGGAGGGCTGCAGGAAAGGCCGGGACAAGGGCCAGCGGGCGGGGGTGCAGCAAGCAGGGCACACGTGGAGGGGCTGGAGACAGAGGGGCCCTGCTCAGGGTCCCCGCACTGCCTCGCAGGTGCTGCTCCCCTTTGCCGGTGTCTGCACCATGTGCGCTGTCCTCAGCCATCTCCACGTGCCCTGGCACTCGGAGATTCCGCTCGGGAAGCGGCTGCCCTGGGCCAACAGCACCCTGCACTCCCCATGGCTCCGCATCCCCTACCCAGGTGGGCACAGGCAGAGCCACCACCGCCGACACCCCCCGCCCTGGCCCTGTCACACACCGCTTGTCCCTCCGCTGCAGGCGAGGGCGGGTGGCCGCTGCTCACGCCGCGGGCGCTGGCGGTGGGCGTCGCCATGGCCCTCGGTGGCAGCGTCAACTCGGTGGGCTGCTACGTGCTGTGCGGGAGGCTGCGGCGAGCCCCCCGCCCGCCCCCGCACGCCTGCAACCGGGGGCTCTGCGCCGAGGCGCTGGGCAGCCTCGTGGCCGGGCTGCTGGGTGCCGCGGGCGGCACGGCCTCCAGCGTCGCCAACGCCTGCGCCAGCAGCCTCACGCAGGTACAGCCGGCGGGCAGGGAGGGGCGGCCGGGATGGAGCGGGAGAAGGGGGGACCCACTGCCGCGGCACATGCTGTGAGGTCCTGGCCTGCGCCAGCGCCCGGCCGCGCGGCGGGGTGGCGGGCAGAGCGCGGCTCAGCTGCGCTTTCCCGCCGTGCAGGCTGGCTCGCGCCTCTCGGTGCAAGTGAGCGCGCTGGCATGCGTGGCGCTGGGCATGTCCCCCAGACTGGCAGGGCTCCTCACCCGCATCCCGCTGGCCGTTCACGGTAGGGATTGCGTCCCCCTCCCTCCTCGGCTGCCGAGGGCTCCCGCGGGCACGGGAAGAGGCCGGCGTGTGCCTGCGTCCCGCCTGACTCCCGGCCTCCGCAGGAGGGGTGCTCTGTGTGACCTACGCGGTGGCCGTGGGCACCGGCATCTCCTACTTCCAGTACGCGGACATTGACTCGGGGAGGAACATCTTCATCGTCGGCTTCACCATGTTCATGGCCCTGCTGGTGCCGCGGTGGCTCAGCACTGCTCCAGCTCCCCTGGCCACAGGTAGCGGGGATGGTGCACAGGGAAGGGAAAGCCTTGGCTCCTGAACACCATGGCCATATGTCTCCTGAGGTCTTGGGAGGCTGCAGCAACACCTTGCTGGTGGCAGCATCCAAAGGCCTCTCCACCAGCTCCCACCCCTGCCTCTGCCAGGACACGTTCCTGCCCGCCCTGGCTCCTGGGCTGGGATGCGTGGGTAACTCTGGTGTTTCCCCCCAGGCTGGGTGCCTCTGGACCTGCTCTTCTCCTCCCTGCTCATGGTGCCTGTCTTCTTAACTGGCTTCTTGTCCTTCTTCCTGGAGAACACGGTCTCAGGTGGGATGCTCAGGGCGCTGCAGCGGGGGCTGACCTGCTCCCCCCATGCCCGGGCACACGGGCACAGCCGTGGCAAAGGGCTCGCAGCCCGTCACCCTGCTTTCAGGCACCCTGCAGGAGCGAGGGCTGCTCGCCGACCTGGCGTCACGGAGAGGCGACCGCTGCTCCCGGGGAGAGCGGGGCAACAGCAGCCGCGTGTATGAGCTGCCAGCCGGGCTGAGGAGGCTGCTGCCTCCGTCCAGGTGCCCAGCCTTCCCCTGCTGCTTCCTCTGCCCTGGCCGTGAGGAGGAGGAGGAGGAGGAGGAGGAAGAGCAGGAGCAGGAGAGCCGTGCTGCTGAGGAGGGGACCGCCACTGCTGGAGAAGGGACGTGCCTGCTGCTGAAAGCCGGCTCAGTAGAGACGCAGTCGGAGAGGAGGCCGAGTGAGACGGAGACGCCGGGGTGGCACGCTGCAGCCTGAGCGGGGCTCTGCTCACGCAGAGAGGGGACGTCGCCCACGGGACCTGTGTCACACAGGAGGCGGCTCGGAGCCCTGCGAGCCTCTCTGCTCCGTCTTTCTGAAGCCTGCATGGACTGGAGGAGCCCGCATGCCCCAGCACGAAACGCATTTCCCCCCACATTAGACGGGAGCTATAAAAACCCTCAGCCAACTTTGCCCTTGGAGGTTTCCTTCCAGTCAGGATCTCCCTGGGAAACACAGCTCACCTGCCTGTCACACCCATAGGACTGTCACTGCGGAGGGCACAACAGTTTGGCTAAGGACATGGGCAAGCCTAAGGTCCACTTTGGCCCCGCAGACCTGCCTGGAGAAGCTGGACCAGGCCGAGTTTGCGTGTGTGCCACGTGCCCTGGCATGGGGCCACTTCCCACCGCTGCCCTGGCCACCGCTCGGATGCAGAGCGGTTCCCAGCACCTTGTTCGGCCCCGCGCTGCCCCTTTGCCCTTGCCATAGCAAGGACTAGTGCCCAGGCAGGACATTTCTGTTGCTGGTAGACACCTCTCAGAGTGCCCCATGATGCCTGTGCCCTGCTTTGCCTTTGTGCCCTCTTTGCCAGACCCCATCTCCCTGTTTCCCCAGCCCCTTGTGCATCAGTGTGAGGGTGCTGGGCTCCGTGAGGGGTTTGCTGCCTATTGCCCATGGCAGAAAAAGGCACAGGGCTCTTCTGAGTGTCTGAGGAGGTTGGTCCTCACCTTGAGCGACTGCTGCTTGGAGCCATACTCGCAGCTCCAGGCATCTGTCCACCACTGGCCTCCCCTTACCCTGCTCCTCTCCCCTGTCCTTGCTCGTTGCCTTGCCCACCTGTGCCTCTGCTTCCTCACATGCCCCTCGGGCCAGGTTTAAAGCTCTGACCCGCCAGGATGCCCCAGGCTCAGGGGCGCAGAGTTGCCCTGCGTAGCTCAGCTCCCCACTGCCACAAGCCTGTTGTCACTCGTGGCGGCAGCCCCGGGCGTTCACTGCTCAAATGCTCCATCAGGCACTCTGGTGCATTGCTCTTGCTGCTAAACTAGCCAGCGGGGGATTTTTCTGGGGAAGAAAACATTGCCTTTGACCCCTCGTGATACAGCTCAGTGCTGGGTTGGCATCCCACTGCTTACGCTGTTTGCGGTGCACCGCCTGTATCTGCAGCTCCCAGCATTTACAGCAGACCAGAGTCCACCTGCAAGCACAGCCTGCGCCAGTCTAAACTGGCCTACGAAGCCCCTGCGCGGGGGTAGCAAAGGGCAGGGCCTTGTAAAGCGGCCATGGGTACAAGCACGAAGGAGGGACTCAGTCTGCACCCATCCCCCTGCGCCCCCCACCCCGCCCCGGGCTGCACCCCCCTCTCCTTGCACCCAGCAGAGGTGCAAGGGGTGCAGGAGCTTGGGGCGCAGGGTGCCAGAGGGGGTCAGCATCAGTCTGCAGGTGCAAGCTGGGGGGTGGCTCAGTGCAGGGGGTGCAGCTGGCAGGCTCGGTGTGTGGGTGCGGTGCAGTGAGGGGGGTCGTGCACCGGCTGCAGGTCGGCGGCTCTGGGTTAGCGCACGGGCGCAGGCCGGGGTGGCTCGAGGCCCCCGGGAGGCAGGGAGGGCAGGGGCGCCGTGCCCCACGCGGACCCCGCG
>VZSV01000018.1:3646029-3661185 GCA_013398735.1 Nothocercus julius
GTGCCGTGCCGCGCGGTGGAGCCGGGGGAGGCGCGTGGCCCGCGTGTGCCCCGCTCTGGGGTCTCGGAGCCGCCCGCTGCCACGCGGGTGCCGGCTGGGGAGCTGAAACGCCGCTTTGTGCGCAGGGGTCTGTCCGTACTGCTGGCAGCAGGCACAGGTTCCCGCTGTTGCGTTACAGGTGTCTCCGTGTGTGCCCTGGGGCATTTGGGGTGCCTGTTTTGAGATAGGGTAGGACCTGCCCTGCATGTTGCTCCCGCAAACATCCGGCCCTGCAGAGCTGCACACGTGTTAAGGGACATGCGTGGCCTGGAGCTGGCTGAGCATCCTCCCCCTCTCGCACTTCAGAGGGGCTGGCGCGGAGCAGGGGCCCCGGGAGGCCACCCCCAGGCTGGGGGTGAGGCTGAGCCCTGTTTGCTCTCTTGCAGATGGAGGGCTCCGAGGAGCTGGAGAGCAGCCTCCTGACGCAGCCCTGGGCTTCTGTTTGCTTTGGCGAGTCGGCTTTTATCGCCAAGGCTTGCTTCAGGGACTCGGGCTACGTCCTGCTGATCTCCGACCTCAGCAGCGTCTGGTACGAGAGCGCCGACGTGCAGGCTGTGGGGCACAGGTCCAAGGTGAGTGGCTGGCAAGGCACCTCCTTTTCCCCGCACGCCGGCCGGCGTCGCAGCACGAACTGGCTAGCAGCACGACGGCCACCGGATCCGGGAAGTCCTCGTGCAGCTGTGCCCACGCACTGCCACCCTGGTGATCCGTGCAGCCTCCTCCCCGGAGGGGGGGGAGGCTGTTCAGCGTGACCCCTCTTCGCTGGGGCTGCCTGCGGAGGCCAGCCGCTTGTGGGCAGCGTGTGAGGCTGCTGTCCCCAGAGCCAGCACATTAAGCAGCAGGTTGAAAGCAGGTCCTGGTAGTGATGGAGAGACTCCTGCTCACTTTAACAGCCACAGCTCTGTGCTGTCTACACAGCTGCAGAAACGTGTTGGACTGTTCTCTGGCTACCCTGGCCCAGACCCTGCTGCTGAGGACTGGGAAACCTTTCTAGCTTGGTGTGCCTGGGAGACCGCTGGGGCATGTCCGTGCCAAGGCGCAGGGATGCTTTTTGCTGCCCTAAGACACGTGGAAGTAGTTTTGATCCTTGTGTGCTGTCTTTCTGCTAGCTTTTTCTGAGTGCTGAGGCCTCCAGCGCCACGCTGCTCTCCTAACCTTGCCTTTCACCAGGAGCTGAACAAGCGGCTCACAGCCCACGTGTCCTCCTTCCTGCACCGCCTGAGCAGCCTCATGTGCCCCTTGCTGGCAGGGCAGCCGGACGCCACCACCTCCTTCTCTTGCCACCGCACACCTGGCAGGCTCAGTGTTCATGTGAAGAGCGAGCTCTCGGGACTGCCCTTCTACTGGGACTTCCACTGCTCCTCTGCGCCCGTGGAGATGGTGAGCGACGTGCGGGGGTGCCTGGCGAGTCTGGGGAGCGGACAGGCTGAAGCTCATGGCCGTCGTCTGGTGCTCGGAGGCTTTGGAGAAGTTTAGGGTTGTGCTGATTGCGACAGGGTGCCTGGCTCTGCCTGCTGCCCGTGCTGAGGTTCACCAGCCCTGTTTCTTTCCTTTGACACTTCAGCTCCTCCGGCAGGAGTGTGCCAGTGGGAATCTTGCAGGCTGGCAGGGATGACAGAGTAAGTGCTCCTTGCAGGGAGAGGCTGCCCGTTTGGGGATTTCGCCCTCTGTGTATCACCCTGCCAACCCCCGGCACAGCTAGGAGGCTCTGTTCTCCTTGGAGAGGTACTGGGGAGTGGGGTGTAAGTGACCCTCGCCCCAAAAAGATTCATAGGGAGTCAGTAGCAAAGAAGGGAATTCAAGTGGATTGAATCTCCCAGGTCTCAGGGAGCTGCTCCTAACTGAGGGCCATTTTGGTGCTATTTTTTTTTTTTTCCCCCTCTATCTGGCATTTGGGGTTTCAGGGAGGTTTCTGATGTTTCACTCTGATTTCTGATGCTGCAGAGTTGAGCCCCCAGGAGCAGCCAGGTGGTTTGGAGCAGGGACTCACCAGCGTCCCACCTCTTGCAGACAGCAGCCCATCCTCACTGTCCCAAGGGAGGAAGGATGCAGCAGAAATGGGGGCTACATCTGGGGCATATCCCACTTAAACCTTGGGTTTAAACCTTACAAAAACCGAGCTCAGACATTGGATTTCCCTGCAAGCTTATGAAAGGTGTCAGGCTTGCAGCATCCTGCTCCTTGCGCGGCCCTGCTGCGAGCCAGTCTAAAGCAGCGCGACCCCCCTCTCCCCGGGGCGGCTCTGCCGTGAGCCCCATGGCCTGTCCCCGAGGGCAGCAGCGGGGGCTCTGCAGGCGCAGGGTGGCTTTGGGGAGCAGGGGCTGGGTGGGCGCCCCAGCACCCTGGCCCTGCGGCCGTGTGCGCACAAGAGGGCGCCCGGCGCCCGCTAACGCGCTGCGCGGGAGCTGGGGACGCTGCTGACTTGGGGCCTGCACAGGAGCCCTGGCAGCCGCAGCGGCGCTGGGGCTTGCAGGGAAGGGCTTGCTCTGAGCCACCGCATCCCCTCCTGCCAGGTCCCCAGCGCCGAGGGAGGAGGGGGTGGCCTGCAAGGGGACGGGAGGGTCCCTGCACAGCCCTTCTCCCCTCTTAGGGGACGTGACCCAGGACTTGCTGTGCTTGAGCATCATGGGGAGCAGAGATGGGCCTGCCAGACGGCTGCAGCGTGGAGCATTCGGGGGCTTCTGCCACTGCATCCACTGGGGTGCAGACAAGCTCGGGGTCCCCCAGGGCTCTGCTCACTTTGGGGACTTGCTCTCTGTCACTGGGCAAGAAGTGCAGGGTCTGAGCTGAGACGGTGCAAAGTGGTGTCCTGAGCTCTCTGCCAGCAGCTGCTCCTCTCCCTTTGCTTGAAAGTGCAGCGAATGTCTGCAAGGTGCCCAGGAGGGGCAAAGTGCAGAGCGTGGCTGCCTTCAATGCAAAAACAGAGTCCAATCCTGCCCTGCTCGGCAGCCAACCCGAGCTGCAGGGCGCATGCACTGAGTTGGAAGCAGAGCTGCTTGCTGCATCCCAGCTCTGCCTCCTGAGTGCCCGTGCAGCAGCACGGGGCTGTGTGGCAGGGCCCCCATCCCTGCAGCTCACACCTTGGGGTGCAAAGCCCCACCATGGGCTCGTCCTGGGCTGTGTGCCAGGGATATGCTGCCTCCAGCAGTGGGGAGGCTTTGTGAGTGATGCTGTATTTGGTGTCCTGGTGGGCCAGGCTGGTCCCTCCTGGCTCCAGGGCAGGGGAGATGTGCCCAGGGCTCTGCAGGGAGATTGCATGGCCATAATCTAAGGAGGGTGTCGTGGGCTGCAGTGGGGAGTGTGGTGGGGACCCATGCCCTCAGGGAAAGGGTCTCTTCTACATCTCACCTCCCTGGGAAGTCTTGCTGTTTCCCCAGGCCCTAGTTTGGGTGTTTCAGCCCCAGCTGTGCCTGCATGGGAACATAGTTTGAGGGGCAGAGAACCGTGAGGAGGGTCTGGAGGCCCTGCAGTGGGCTGGGAGCTGCACGGAGGGGCTCTCTGCCTCCTCCTGCACCCTGAGTTTCTCGTGATGGCTGAAGCATCGCTCGCTCCCCGTCCCTGTCTTTGCTCTATGGAGAGCCAGGTGCCTCTCCAGACCTTCCCCAGCATGTCCTCCCTCCGTGCCAGGTCTCCCGGCACCTGGTGCGGCCCCTGATGCGGATGAGCCTGGCACTGCAGTCCCAGCTGCAGGAGCTCATGGCCCTGCTGCTCCAGAAGGACGCCGAGATCGATGACTACAGGGAGAGCGGGGCTGCTCTGAGCAGAGGTGAGCAGGGAAGCGCCGGCGGGCGAGCGGAGCCGGCAGGGAATGCGCTTCCTTCCTTGCGCGGGCCGGCGTGCCCTGCTGCTTCTGGCTCTTGCCCAGTGAGGCTCGTGTTTCACGTGCAGCGAGTTGGTCGCCAGCAGGCCGGCCAGCAGCCCCGTGGGAGCGGTGGGGACCGGGAGCTGGAGGACTTGGGGAGTCGCCAAGGCGCTCGCCGCTTTGCTGAGAGCACCTGGCTGCTCCCCAGGAGCCTGTGGCGATGCTGCGAGGGCCGGCCCGGCGCTGCGGCACGCTCCCTTCCCTGCGCGCTCGCGGAGCGCTTGCAGAGCGAGCATGGCTCCGGCTCGTTGCTCCTGGAAGTGCAGCCGTGTGCACAGGTCTCCGTCCAGCCGGGAGCCTGTGTCGGTGGGGGATGGAGAGGTGCGAGCCCTCTCGGGCGGGCGATGGGGGCGCAGATGAGGCCCTGCTTGGAGGAATCACGTGCAGGGGCTCGTCAGCACCCAGGAGCAAGAGCCAGAAGGCGCAGCTTCCCCTCAGCTTGAGGGGGAGATGCCTGTCTTGCCAGTGCCCCCCAGACACTGGGGCGGATCTGGGTTAGCAGTGGCTTGTGTGACATTGCCAGGAGTGCCATGTAGCCCGAGCCCCTGTCCCACAGCGCTTCTCCACTTCTGCCAGCATGGGTGAGATGGGAGCCTGGATCCCCCCTGCAGCTGCACCAAAAGGCAGCGGAGCCGCCTGAACTGCTCTCTGTCCTGCGGCTCTGCAGGGCCAGGGCAGTGAGGAGAGTCCTGCTTTGGAAAGTGGGATTGGTGCTGGGTCCTGGTGTGGACAGGAGTCCTGTCTTTCCCCTTGCCTGAGCATCCTGGCATAGGGAAGCACATCCTGGATGTGCTTCTTAAATGCCTTTGCAGTCCTGGGGAAATAAGGGTTTTGAATGAGGGACCCGTCGGAATGAGGTAGAATAGGGAGTTGTCCCTGTCCTGCAAGATAGGAACACAGGCTGCCTCCAGCGTGTTGGAGCTGTTCCCCTGGTCCCTGCAGCCAGCTTTTCCCATGGACAGCTGGGGTGGGAGTCTGGCCAGACCTGCCTGGGCTGATCCCTTCTCTCCCTTGCAGACCGCCTGCGGACGGAGCCCTTCCAGGAGGAGACTTTCCTGCAGAACTTCATGGCCAAGGTAAGGGCAGGTGCAAAATCTGCTTTTGGCAAAGGTGTCCTGGGTAACCTGCACCAGCAACCCCTGGTGTGTGGCACCCTGGACAGGGCCAGGCAGGGTTGGCCAGTACTCGCATATGGGGCTGTGGACAGTGGGGATGGCCAGACTTGACTGGAGAGGGATAATACTCTCTGCTGTGACCCACATTTGTGTTCTCGTGTGTGGTCTGCAGGGCTCTGTGGGAACGTGGGGACAATGGGGTATTCTTGGCTGCCTCCTGCACTTGCTGGGTGCCTAAAGCACTGGCAGGGAGGACTTGACTGTGCTCAGTCAGCTGCTGCTTTTTGGTTCTTCTGCTGCCTTTAACAGTGACTTTGCCATGGCTCGTTGTGGGGACGTGTGGTTTTCATCCTGTTGTTGTGTTGTGTCCTTGCCTCTCACCTCAGTGATGCTTGGCTCTTCCAAGCAGATGGGCTTGAGAGGAATTGGGATTCAAAGGAGCAAGTCTTTCTCCTGCTCCTTCCTCTTTGCTGGAAACCATCACAGAAGCACTGAAATGATTCAGTGCAATGGGGGAACATCAGAAACAGTTGATGCTCGCTGATGCAAAGAAGCAAGATTTGAAGATGCTTCTGAGGGTTTCTGCGCAAGCTGTGAAAGCCCATGAGCAGGGAGCAGCAGTGTCTGCTGGAGGCCAGGGAGTCAGATGGGAATGCAGGGAATACATGGCATCGTGCAGAAAAAAAATGGTCCTGCTTGGACAGGATGTTGCTTTGAGAGACATGCTGATGGTCTTGCGCAGCCAGCAATGAACCATCTGCAGCTTCTGAAAATTAGAGGCAGTTCCTCTTTTACATGAAAGATATTGCATCCAGCACAGGCAACTTTCGTTTCCCTCTGGTTATGATGGATAGAGATGAATTCATTGCTGGACTGAAACATGGAGGTTGCCTAGGGACCGATGATCATGACCAGATTACATTCACCCTGGGCAAAGGAAGGACATTCCTAAACAGTAATTTATATCCTTCATGCTTTGAAAGGGCTAATTTCCCAAAGCAGGGGGAAATTATGAGTGAAATCAGCTAGGAGGAAACATTTAGATAGAAAAATGTGAATGAAAATTGTGAGCTCTTTCAGAAGAATTTCAGAAGCCACAAAAAGCCACAATTCTACAATCAAGAAAGAGGGCAGCTCTGGCTGAAAGCCCGTTCTGGTTCAGCCGTGAAGTGAAGGCAGCAATTAGAAATAAAAGAGCAGTTTATAACAAATGGGAAAGCGGGAGTAGATAGCAATCAATATAAATTAGAAATTATGAACTGTAGAAAATGGATAACAGAAGCTAAAAGCATCAGGGAAAAGTCATGACTAGGAGGGCTAAGGACAGAAGCAAAGGATTTTATTTAGTGTATTAAGAAAGAAACCCCAAACTCCCGGCAATGGGATAAGCCTGTTAGAGGATGGAAGTGGCAAAATGATTGATACTCGAGTAGACATGGCAGAAGAGCTCAATAAATGTTTCTGTGCTGTTGCTGCAAGGATGCAGGCAGATGTGCCAGCATCAGGGGGTGATGAAATATGTCTTTGTCCGAGGGACTGCTCAGCAACATCTGCTAGAGATGCACCTTGGGTTTGAGCCTGAGTGTCCTCCAAGAGCTGGTGTGGGGTGCCTGGGGTGTGGGTGAAGGGGTCTGGTGCTGCTGGGTAACTGCTGGTGCAGTGGGATGTGCAGGAGAGGAGTAGCTCGGCAAGTCCCATGCAAAGACCTGACAAAAGGACTGGCGGAGCATTCATTGGGTAGAGACTTGTAAGTCAGGAATGTGGTTGGTGCCGTGGGAGCAGACCCCGGAGAGCCAGGTTCGCTCCTCGGCGGCACGATGTGTGCCAGCTGGCCCTTCACCTGCACGGAGCGCGGCTCTGCTGGGCTGGTCTCCTGAGCCGGCCCGGCCTGTGTCCGTCCAGCGTTCTGGAGACAGAGTGGGGAGTCTGTGACCTCCGTGGCTGTGTGTGCACATGTGAAAACGTGTCTCCTGCGAATGAACACACTGCCCCGAACTTTGATTCACAAGCTCTGGGACTCTGTGTGTTGCCAGCCATCCTATTCTCCACTTGCAGCAAGTAGGGTTACGTCTCCTGGAGGCAGAAATCAGTCTCAGATCCCTGGGTGCAGTGTTGGATGAAAGAGATGGGCTTTGGTGAGGAAGAGCATCTGAATGACTGTGTGGACGGAGATCCTGGTCGGCCTGGTCCATATGTCCATCCTTACAGTGGCCAGGAGCAGCGTCTTGGGGCACTGGACAAGGAACTGGAAGATTGGGATGATGCTCGCATTCGCTGCTGTTTTGGTGCTTGGTATCATGTGGGGCAGTGTTGGTAGGGCCTGGGCTCAGCTGGGACCTTCCCAGCTCACTTATCACCTTGCTGAAGGCTCGAGCCTGTAATGGAGGGGCAGGGGGTCCCCAGTTCATGCCATGGGGAGCTGGGAGCGCTGTGATCAGCTCCAGTATCTGGGTTTTAAAAAAGATGCCCAACAATCAGCAGGGTTGCAGGAATGAATTGAGGGCTGGAGAGAGAGCCTGGCTTTGAGAGACTTGGAAGAGAAGAGCCCCGTTGAGCTTATCAGAAAGAAAATTGAGAGATGCCTTGATTACAGTGCGTGAGGGTCTTTACAGGGAGAAAATGCTGGTTACTGAAGGACTCTCTTTAATCTAGCAGAGAGCAGCAGAACAAGAGCCAGTGATTGGGAACTGGAGCCAGACCCAAACAAATTCAAACTAGAAATAAGGCACATGGTTTTGCTACCAAGGACGATTAGCTACTGGGACGTGCTCCCAAGGGCAGTGGTTGAGTCTCCATCTCTTGATGTTTCCAAAAGTGGGCTGGGAGCCTGCTTGGAAGAAAACCAAGTTGCTGGGCTCGGTATCGGGGTGTGTGGTTAAATACTCGTGGACAAGAGGTCAAATGAAGAGATCTGATGGTCCTTCCATCTTTTCCCTCTATAAAACAGAGCCTCAAATTGCAGATGCTTAATGACAACAGCAGTAAGTGCCTCCTGGCTGGAAGGCAGCTCTGCTGGTGTGGCAGGGCTGGCTGGATGCATGACACCTTGGAAAGCCTCCACTTCCCAAAGCCTTGCAGCATCCCTCATTGAGAGGAGAGGACCTGCCAGTCCCTGCGCCCGGCGCTGCGCGCGGTCGCTCCCGCGTGCTGCTTGGACCGTCTCTCTTTAAACATGCCCTCTCGCCAGGCTTGTGTTCGCTCTGCCGTCCAGGGTGTTTTAACTAATCGTGGGGAGTTTTCCAGCAAAGCCCTGGGAATATTTATACGTTTAGGAAACGACGCTTTCACACACGCAGTTTTTGGCAAGAGTTCACTTCTGAGCAGCTGCCTGGGCTTGGGCAGAGCTGCAAGGGAGAGTACCGGCTGCGCACGAACCGAGGCACAGCCGGCAGCTTTTATTGGCAAGGCAAGGTGCTCGCGCCGGGAGGGGAGAGCGAAGGCGACGGGAGCGCGGCGTGCGTGCCGGGAGAGGGCTCAGCACCTCGGGGGCCACCCTGGCGGCCAGCCCAGCAGCCAAGGGCCGGATTTTGTTCCTGGGTGTCCTGGCCTGCTGCAGAGATGGCTCCTTGGGGCAACCTCGGGGTGCCCATGAGTGGTCCCTGAGAGCCTGTCCTGATGCCTGATGCTGTTCTGTGTAAGGACTGAGGCAGCACGGAGCCCTTCCCCAGGCTTCAGCATTTTGCTGCTCAGTGTCTCTGGATTTAGTAGGTGGATTTTCCTCCCGTGAGTCTGTTGGCATGTGTGCAAAACACGGGAGAGTTCCTTTCCACGGCATTGCCCACACAGGCATTACCCTTGGAGAAGGCTGAGGTGGAGGGGAGGAGAGCACAGGGGGATGCTGTGGGCTTGGCAAGGTGGCTCCGGCTCCGAGAGGGACGGACAGTGGGGCAGTGAAGCTCATTGCCTCCCTTACACACCTCGTGGAGGACAGGATGGCTTTCACAGGACAGGGATGCAGGAGGCACACAAGGTGTGATGGGGCAGGATTAGGGATGGTCCTGGAGCTCTCTGGGGAAAGGGCTGGCTCTCATCCTGCAGTGAATATGCAAGACTGAGTCCCTTTGGCCCCACTTGGCCAGTTCCTACCTCCTCCCTGGCTCCATGGCAAAAGGAGCAGACTCCTGGAGTGGCGCAGCTCCTGCAAAGGGCCTCGGTCCATCAGGACTCCGTGCTCCAACCTTGCTATCTCCAGAGCCTCACTGCTCGCTTCACTGCCAGTGTGCTGCAAAGGCAGCAAGGCTCTGACGCCCCGCTTGGGCGCATGCACTGCCCTGCTGTCCTGGCTGCAATGGGCAGCCCCAGGGCAGTGGGACAGGCCGGTCGGGCTTTAGTCTGGGTGCAAGCGAGCAGTGGACAGAGCGGTGCTGCACCACTTTGCCACTGAGGAGCTGTGGTTGTTTTGGCTGCTTGGACTCAATAGAGCAGCAATCAAAACCACTCGGATAAATGCACAGATACGATCAGTTCAAATATAGCCCCCCGCGCCCCAGGATGTTTCACCCTGAATATTTTTATCTCCTGCGGCTGGTGCACGCCGGGGCGGCTGCGCTGCGCCTCCGGCTGCCCCGTGCACTTGGCTTGTGGAGCGGCGCTTACGGCAAACAGGACGCGCAGGGTTCACAGGTCGACCCGGGCCCGGTGAGGAGGATGTGCCATCAAAACAAGCAACGCTGAATAGGAAGATAAACAAACAGCCGGCTTCCAGCGCGTCCCTGGCCAAGGGCGAGCGGGGAGCCGCGGGCCAGGGCTTGCGGGGCGGCCGGCGGCGGTGGCCGCTGACGTCAGGAGCTCGGGGGTCACAGCCTGCCGCATTGTTCCCCGGTGCAGAGGCAACCGGCCTGGGAAAGCGGCCAAGCATCTCGGAGTGGCGAGGGCGCCCGGCAGGGCTGCCACGGAGCCGCGGGGCAGGTGGAGGCGGGTGAGCACCGGGGCTGCCGAGGTGCCCGTGTGCCGGGCAGAGCGCCCTGCGCCGGCCAGTGGGTCCAGCCTGGCACCTGCTTGCGCTCTGCCCAGGGCTAAAAATAAGCCCAGCTAGAGGAGCTGCAGCCGTGTGCCCAGGGCGGCGGTGGGCTGTGTTACACAGAGCAGGGATGGCGGCCCCTAAACCCGAGGCAGTGCTGGGCAGCGGGGCAATGGTAGCGGGAGGAACCAGCCCTTTGGCTCCTTCCTACCAGGACTGGTTTTAATTAGCACAAGGTAGCTGCGGCTTCGCAGCCGCACCGGGCCAGCGCAGGGCCTGCAGTGAGGACACAGTGCCAGCCCGTGGGGCCGGTGCTCGCAAGCAGCGCCTGGTGTTTGCACGCAGCGTGCACGGCCCGCCAGCAGAAACTGGGGTGCAGGTTCCCGGCGCTGCGCAGGCTGGGCACGATGCCCTGCTGCTTGCCTGCCCACGGGCTGCTACACATGCGCATCTGTGTTAGCAAGCCTGCTCGTGTGCCCCTGCTCGCGGGCAGGGAAGCTGGGCTGCAGGGAAGGGCTGGGTGTTTCGTGATGAGCGTGGGCACGATGAGCTGAGGACCGACCGCAGCGCAGGGGCCTGGCCCTCCCGAGGGGTCTGCCATCAAGCCGCATGGCGGAGCAGCTTTATTTATTTATTTGCTCAGGCATAATCAGGTGAGGGGGGCCTGGCCAGGATGCGCTTGCTGGGCTGCTGCCGGCGACCACAGGCCACTTACACAAGCAGTGAGTCAGTGGAGCTGCACGCTGCTAAAACCAGACTTGGCATGGGCGCCCAGGGGCAGCAGCCTGCCCAAAATAGCGCCCAGACCGTGGGCAAGGACCAACCCTGCAGCACAGAGGCAGCAGCACTGGGCCAGGTTGGCTGCTGTCCCATGGCTGTGATTGCTCTGGTCCTCGCATCTCCCCGTGGTGCCTCCCCCGGGGCCAGGCCGGGCCGGGCCGAGCCGCTGCGGGCAGCGGGCTGGCTGTGCCCAGAGCGCTGCGGGATGCGGTGGAGCCCGCAGCCCCCGTGGCAACGTGGGGTTCGCTGCCCGGCCCCGCCGCTGCGGCCGCAGCCCTGGCTCGGGTCCGCGCTGCGGTCGGGCAGCACGTGGCCGGGCGCACAGAGCTGCGTGCTTGGAGCCCGCACAGCACCAGGGGCCGGGCTCGCGCCGGGGCTGTCGTGGGCATCGTCCCCAGGGCAAGACATGGGCATAGCTGTGCAGCGGCTGCGCAGTGTGAGGTGTGGAGCCCATCTGGTGTGTGCAGGGACCCTTCCTCCGCGATCAGTGTGTTCCTCATCGGTGGGTGCCGTGCAATGCCATGCTGTGCCATGCCATGCTGGGTCATGCTGTGCCACGCAGCGCGTGGTGCAGGCTGCAGGAGGAGAGGGGTCACGGGCAGGCTGGCAGGAGTGGGCAGACCCCTGCTCTTGCGGGAGAGGCCCCCGCCTGCCGCGCACGGGCAGGGGCCGCGGCGCTGCTGAGGAGCCGCGCGCGGATGATTGATCTCGTGTCAGCGAGCGGTGGTTTGAGCTGGTGCCAGGCCTGAGCTCAAACAGGAGCATTGAAGGGGGAGAGCCCCTTCCCCCTCCGGAAAGCGGTGCAACTGGAGTGCCTTGTGAGGGGCAATCCCCCGGCCGCCGCCCCTATCCTGCTCCCAGATGTTGGGTTATTGGGCTCTGCTCCCAGATGTTGGGTCTTTGGGCCCCGCGCAGCTCCCTCACCCCTGGGAAACATCAGTTCGGCAGAGCCTTTTTTGCCTTGGAGAAGAGGGGAGGAGAAGGGGAGGTGAGAGGAGGAGGATGAGGCTCTGCCCCAGCGAGGCTGGTCATGCAGTGTCCACGGGACTTGGGGACTGGGTGCTGCAGTAGCTCGGCAGCCGCTTCCCAGCCTTGGGGAGGCCTGGAATGTGCCAGCGGGTCTTCCAAGCAAAGGACCTTTCGGATAGGAGAACAAGGGGGACCTTGACGGGGCTGTAAAGGAAGTGCTGTGTGTCAGTGAGGGACGTGGCAGCTTCTCCCTCCCCTAATCGGGTCTGGACCGGGGTGCCCCGTCCCTCTCAGCCCGCACGGCCAGGCTGCCTCTAAGCGAGCGTGGCAGAGGGGCCGTGCTGCTCCCTGGCTTTCCCAGAGCTGCTTCCTCCCAAAGCTCCGGTAGCCCCTGCCTGTCTGCGGCCTCTCGTGCAGAGAGTATGGGCAGGGGTGCAGAAGAGCTGGGCACAGCTGGGCAGGAGGCAGCCCCCGGGGGATGCTCTGCATCGGGGTGCGCAGCCCCTCGGGTGCGCACAGCCCTGCTGGTGCCGGAGCATTCCTGAGGCCGCTGCTCCCTCGCCGCTTGGACCTTTGTGCAGTATCTATCTGTGCAAGGAAACAGGGCCATTCATGTATTTCGCTCTCTATTTATACCTCTCCCTTTCCGTATTTAGTGTGTGCACAGGCAGAGGGGGCAGCGTATGCCGGGGCCACTGATGTTCTTGGCTCCAGCGCTGGCTGGAATTTCGTCTTGGAATGTATCCTGAACCACTCTGAAAACACGAATAAATCTCTGTGTGTTGTGTGCATGTGTGTACACAAATATATAGACAACTTATAGACCCAGAGCCATATAGGGCAGTTGTGAGCTTTTCTATTTAAAGATGCAAGTAGTTATAGGGCTCCCGGTGAGCCAAACACCTCTGTATCAAAGGGATACAGGATGTCCTGCTAGAGGCCTGGCACCTTGGGAAATATATGGCCCTTTCCCTACTGTCTCCAAGGATAAGAGGTTGCCTGGCTGTCCGCATGCCCTGCTAGTCTCGAGCTTTGCTCTGATCCCCCTGGCCCAGGTATTTTGCAGAGCTGCGTTTTGGAAGTCTCTGCTCCCCCACTGCAAATCATTCTGTGGCAGTGGCAAAGATACTGATGTTCTCAGTGTGCAGCCGGATGCATCAGAGTGAGGATTTCAGGCTCTCTGGAAAACTGGGTAGCCCAGGGCTTCTGCAGAGTCAGGAACTGCTTCTGGAGCAGTTTCTGCCTCTCATGGCTGTCTAAGTAAGGTGAAGGAACAAGAGAGGGAGAAAATAACCATTGGGTACCAAATTCCAAGTGGGATGTTGAGTTGGGCCGTGGGGGTGGCTTCTTGGGAAGCACCAGAGCCCCTGGTGCTCATGGCTGTCTAAGGAAGGTGATGGGAAGGAGAACATAAGTGCAGGGTGCCGGATGCAGGCCGTGCAGACGTCGCCTTGGGAAGCGCTGGTGCTGTGGCCCGGCCCAGCGCCGGGTCCCTGGCACCTTGGCGGCTGCAGGGCAGGCGCCGTGTTCAGCCCAGCTGGCGGCAACACCAGCTTTCTGTGTTCTGGATGTCAAAAAAACTGACATTTTGGGCTGAAAATGCCCGTATTTGGGCGCTGGCCAAAGGAGATGTGTTTGTGGGTGAGGGAAATTTGAGAAAATTCCTGCTGTGAGCTCCGCACGTGCGCGCGCGCGTGCCGGTGTGCGTGCAGGGGAAATACAGTTTTCCTTTTTAAAAAAGCACCACTTATTTTTATACCGAACTCCAGAAGGGCTGAATGTGGAAACTTGGCCTGTCAGCAGCTGTCACAGGGGAGCGGGTCCCTGCCTGAGTTTGGGGGGAAACCACAGCTGGGTGTTAATGGGACTGTTAATGAATTAATGCTGGCTGCTGCACGCGGGGGGAGCGGGCTCTCAAGCCCAGCTGCTCTCGGCACACGTGCTGCAGCCTGGGGTCCCACTGCAGCCTTTGCACGGCTGCAGCCCTTGCACGGCTGCAGCTTTCCATGAAGCCCTGCACCTGGGCCGTGTGCGCAGGTGTGACTCTCCCTGCCCTTCCTTCTTCGTTTTGAAATACGCTTTCTGGAATGTGGCAAAGAACTTGGAAATGTGCTGGAAAGGCCAGGCTCATATGCTCCCCCCGGAGCAGCAAGGCAGAGTGTGGTGGGACTGAGGACCTGGGCTAGAAATGGGGAGGGAAGTGCAGAGAGAGTCTGGGAAAGAGCAGGGTCTGGCAGGGGTGAGGCACGTCCTTGGTGAAGGGACGGGGGCAGGTGAGCAGTGCTGGCTGGAAGGGGAAGGCTTTGCGACCGGGCAGGAGGGGAAGGAGAGGAGCAGATGTGTCTGTGCATGCACGGTTGTTGAGCCTTGCCATAGGAAGGCAAATTCTTCTCCATGTACCTTTCCTGCTGCATTTGAATTCAGATGCTGTTGATGAGATCTCATCTTGTGGCATCTCCTGCGTGGGTTTCATCCCCCAGTACCAGACAGCTGCCAAGAGGCTGAACCATGAGGAAGGGGATGCCCATGCCATGGAAGGGATGGCCGTGCCAAGAAGGGCATGGTCCTGCCATGGAAGGGATGGCTATGATGAGGAAGGGATGACCATGACAGAAAGCCTATGGCCGTGCTCAGGAAGGGAAGAGCAAACCAAAGAAGGGATGGCCATGCTAGGCAAGGATTGAGATGCCTAGTAAGGAACTGTGGGGTGGACAAGATCCTCAGGAAAGGATGGTGTTGTGGATGCAGGTAAATTCAAGGGGAAAAGTGGTCTTTGGAGAACCTTCTGGCTCTGGTGGGAGGAAGGCTGGAAGAGCCTGGCCTTCCCTGGGAGCTTGGCTTTCTTCAAAGGGATGTTGCTCTCCTACCCCTTAGGTCTGTGGGGGCAGTATACATGGACCCTCACCTTAGGAAGGAAAGCCCTGTGGGCCTGCTGGGCTGGGCTGCACGTGACTGTCCCCACGGGCTGGAAAAGCACCGTCAAAGGAGCCCGGGGCCCGTCTCGGAGGGCTCTGAGGCTCCTCTGTGCCCAGCTGTGGGCTCCCAGGGACCGGCTGAGCCTCTGCTGGGCCCAAAGCCTTTCCAAACCCCATCGCAGACAGACGGATATCCCAAAACCCACTGGCCGCAGAATCTGTCCCGAGGGCCCCTGCTCTCGGTCCCTCTGGCTGAATGAGGTGGTGTGCGTGTGCCCAGACTGTCCCCTTCTGTGACTGTACAGTACACAGGGCTAAATATACGTCTGTGCAGATACAGGAACTCAGAGGGGCTGAGTGATGCTCCCTTTCTATACCTCTTTTCATGGGGAGAGCTAATGAGATTCATGTCATTAAAGGGCTGATGTTTTGTGGGATGGGAGCCTTTTAAACGGGATGTGTCCTGGCTTAGTCATGGCAAATATTTACCAAAAAAAAAAAAAAAAAAAAAAAAAA
>VZSV01000018.1:3661440-3675081 GCA_013398735.1 Nothocercus julius
GAAAAAAAAAAAAAAAAAAGCCAGAGATAAAACGAGAGAAACCTCGGCAGTAAAAACAGCATCTTGGTAAATAGACTATTAAAAAAATTCTGACCTGCTTTATGGCTTTCTTGGCTGCCGTTCAGCTGCTCTGCCCTGGCCGGCATGGAGGGAAGGTAGCAGGAGCCGGCGTCTGTGTGGATGCTCAGAGCCCCGGGACGCGGCTCCCCCCTCGGAGCGGCCGCGCGGGGCGTTAAATTTAGCCACATAATGATGGCCCTGAGGAGGCAGCCTTTTGTAGCCATGCTGTAATTACTGCCTCGCTTATAAATTTTATTTTTCTTATTATGTTTCCTCCTCCTCCGCCTTGGGAAGGAAGGGGAGGGGGGTCTCCCACAGCCCCCTCAAGCCCACAGCCCTCGGAGGCTCCTCGGGGAGCCCTGGGCGCCACTGCAGGGACTGTGCGGGTCCCCAGGCCCAGGGGATGGCTGAGCCTGGCCGCACCTCGTCCGACTCTAATGTTTGCATAGGGGCTCACGCTGGGTTTGGGGATGGGACAAGCAAGTCTGGGAGGTGTTGGGATAACCCTGCAGCCCGAAGGGCAGGAGTTGGGGCCTCCTGAGCCTTAGCATTGCTCTCCCCCTGCCGAGGAGTGGCTGGGACGTGGGCTTTGCCCAAAAGACATAAAGGGGCCCAAGCCCTGCTGTGACCAGGGCTCTGTCCAGCATCGAGGCACTGGCTCCATCCCTGCTCCTCCAGGGAAGTGGAAAGGCAAAAAGGATGAAGGCCGCCTCTGGGCGCCCTCCGTGTCCCGGCTCCGTGTGGGATGCTGGGGACGGCTCTTCTCAGAGCTCGTGCAAGTGGGGGACAGTTTGAGGCAGGGCAGGAACGTGCCAGAAAAGGTCTCGTTCATCTCTTGTTTTCCCAAAACAAAGGAAGCGGCCTTGCATTGCTGGAAGTCGCGTGCTTGGGCTGTGCTGCCTTGTTATCATCCGATAACCCAGCGACCCCGGGGCTGCCCTCCTCCTCACCCGGTGGCCCGCGCTCCGGGATGCGAAGAGCTTCCGCATTAGCTGCCCTTTGCAGGGATCCACTTCCCGCTGGGGCCAGCCGGGGGGGCTGCCGGGGCGCGGAGCCGGCTCCCTTGCCCCGCGGCCACGGCGGGGACACTGGCGGCGGCAGCAGGACCTGACACGGGAAGTGCAGCGGTGGCAGGTGCCAGAGCATTGACATCCCCGTGGGGCACCCGGCTTCACCCCATGCAGCTGTGACGTCCCCTGTCCGCTGAGATTCCCCTGCGAGGATGCAAGGAGCAGAGCCGGCTCCGTCCGGGTGCCCCTGGGGCTTTGGCCGGACGGGTGCCGGGGGGAACATGCATCCTTGCTGTCTCCTTGAGCTTCCCGTAGTGGGGGACACTTGGGACTTCAGCGGTACCACCAGGCGAGGCCCCTGCCCCGCGTTCCAGGACTGCGCTGCGCAGCGGGGCGGACCGCAGGCAGCCTCGCCTGCTCGCATGGCGCCGGTTCAGGGCAGGTGGCACAGTACTAAATGGGACACTTTGAAGCCACCCGGCCCTCTGCAGAGCGGCAGGTGGCGCAGCCGGTGTGCCAGGCATCGAGCTGCCGCGAGCCCAGCCGGGGCGAAGCGCGCGCGGGAGCGCCGCACCAAGCGCCCTTTCAGCCAGCCCCCGGAGAGCCGCGTGCGCGCGCCGAGGTGCTGCCCGCGGCCCCTCGAGCACGAGGGAGCCCGGCGCATCCTCCCCGACGCACGAGCGGAACGGGATGGGCCGCCCACGGGCGTTGGGAGCCCGGCAGGAGCCTCACGCATTTCCCTCCCCATGTATTTAGGTACGTCATGCGTGCACCTTACTCATCCTGGTGTTTTTCTTTCCTTGTGCTTGGGTCTTCCCCCCACCCCCGTGGTGCATCCGTAGCACTTATGACTTTTAATTTTTTTTCTCTATTTTTTTTTTTTTTTTCAATATATATGTAATGTCCAGTCTGGGGCTTTATTTTCCTCCCTCGGAAAATGCACTATATTTTTAGCGCTTGCCTGCGAGGCTGCCCATCCTGCCTGCCCCTGCTCATTGCTTACTCACTAGTTGTTCCATCTTTTATTCCCCCGCACCCGCCGCAGCCGCTGTTGGCCCCGATGCGGCGCGGGGGCCGCGGGAGTGCGAAGGCGCGAGCGGCAGCCCCGCTCTGGCCTTTATTGAGGTCTGGGCTCGTGCGGCGCTGCAGCAGCCTGCCCTGTAATCAGACAGCCACCGGGGCCGGCCAGCCTTGTAATAAAGCAGCTCTATATTTATTTGTGCTGTTTATACTCTGCTCTGTAATAAGTTGGGAGCCCTCCCCACCACCCCCCCATTTTACTTTGGGAATTTTTTCCGGGGCTCCGGAGGGTTCTGCTGCCTGCCGGAGTGGTGGATGCACCAGGTCCTGCATCCCGTCCCTGCATCCCGCTCAGAGCAGCTGTTGGCACATCTGGGGCATGTCCCTGCATCTGCAGCGTGCTCCGTCCCGGCTCTCTGCTGCAGCTCCGGCGGTGCCGCCGTGGCCCCCCATCCCCACGGCTGGCTCTGCCAGCCCCCCTGCTTCCCCCTTGCTATTTCAACCTTGGGTCTTTTTAAAATCCATTCATTAAAGGGAGCTCAGTTGCTCTTTCCCCGGTGAGGCTCCGTGGCTGGAACAGTGACAGCCTGTTTGCCCGGGTGTCTGTAATTAAGCTCAATCTCTAGGTGAATACAACAATGTGACTGCACAGAATAATTCCTGGAGATCCTGACGCCGAGCAGGAGAGAGGCCTGTGAGCAGCCCATTCACGCCTGGAATTCTATAAATACTTTACTATGTGGCACTAAGAAAACTTCAAGCCCTTCTTTTTCTTTCTTTTTTTTTTCTTTTTCTTTTTTTTTTTTTTTTTTTTATTAGTGCTACATAATATAGTAATTGTGCACCTAGAAGGTTCCTCCTGTGGCTGGCCGGGTTCACGGGCCTGGGGGTGACCCCGCGCTGCACTGGCTGCCTGCCCGCGCGCCCAGGAACCTCCGCCGCGCGCTGGCCCCCGCCTCCGGGGGCTGCAGGTGGCTCCGGGTGGCTTCCCTGGGGTCCTGCCCGTGTCACATGCGGGGATGCGCTGGGTGCTTGGAACCGTGCCTGCTGCACATGTGCCCGAGCAGAGGGAGGGAACATCCCAAATCCCCCTGTGGCCTTTGATGTGGCTGTTCCCAAAAGCTCCTGCCCGGAGCTCTTTGGGCTGGGATCCTCGGGATGCCCCAGGGCAGCTGGTGCTCGCAGAGACCCGTCCCCAGGCTGCAGGCAGGGACACAGCCTGCAGCCAGAGCAGGAGACGAGGCATGTGTCCCGGCCACGGTCCTGGCCAACCTGCATCCTCTATGGTCCCTGCGGTTCCCTGCTGTCCCCTGCATCCCAGGGCCTGCCGGCTCTGTCCTCACCTGGCGCCTGCCCATGCCATGGTCGGCGGATGCTTCAGCCACCCCCAGCACCAGAGGGATCTGCTCCCCGGCTCGTGTGGACCTTGCCAGCTCAGGCTGCCCCTGGCTGAGGGCCTGGACCCTCTTAGTGCAGTTTCCTCCATGCCCATGCACCACCCGCTCCCACATCCCGCAGCCCTGGGCCGGCTCGTGGGGCCTGGGGCAGGTGCCACGGCCGCAGAGCTTTCGCCTCCTTGCCCGGCAGGCCCCGGATCTTTGCGGTTTGGGACCTCAGGGGTGCGGAGACGGTGGGCTCGTGGCCCACCCTTCCCGCTGTTGCTGAGCTGAGGGATTTACCTCGGGGATGGGCACGCGAGCCCAGCCGCGCTGCCAGGGCACGCCTGGCATGGCACGGCAGCAGCAGCCAGGGTTGAATGAGGATATTGCTGCATTTGCGGGGCCAAGGGTAATATTAGACCTGCGCTCCGCGCTGATATTCCTGAAAGCCACAACGTGTGTTAATATTCATGAGCCCCCCCGGGCCTCATCCATATTCATGCCTTTTCCCTAGACTGCGCGGCCCCAGTGTATTTTTCACCTGCTTGGCAGCTCGGTGCCCAGGGAAGGCAGCTCTGGGCAGAGCCGCAGCCCCGGCACAGAGATGTGGACCCACCATGCCGAGAGCTGGGTGCTGGTGCAGGCTGAGCAGCGGGGCGGCGTCGCCGTGGGCATGTGGGGTTACCCTGGGTCCCGGCTCTCCGTGTGCGCTGCCCCATTTCATGGCCACCCGCGTGAGCTCGGGGCTCGGCAGACCCACCAGGAGCACCCAGGAAGGGGGATGCGCCAGTGTCGCTGCTCTCCCACACAGCCTGGCACAGTCATCTCCCTGCTTGGCACCCCTGCCTCGGCAGGGCGCTCCCCTAAATTCACGCCCCAAACTTGCCCTCTGTCTGGAGCTCTCGGCAGGGTCTGAGCTGGGTGACGCAGAGCAGAGCCGTAGGCTGTGCCGGGATGGTCACAGGTACCCCCGTCCATCCCCTGCAGTGCTCCCGTCTGGGCCCGTCAGCCCTATCCCTCTGCGCAGCCCTTGCAGACCGTTTCTCACAATGTTGTTCCCCACCTGTGTGACCACAAAACTGGGGTGCTTCATCCCAAACTCCCACACAGCCCCCCAGGGGACCGGGTGGAGGCGTTTGCACCTTCTTCACTGCGACACTGCTGGAAAGCGCGTGTCCTGGATGTCAGAGCTCTGGGGGCATGACAGAGGCTCTCCACAATGCGAGACCTGCCATCCCTTGGGACAGCTCTCCAGCTTAGCACTGTCACTCTCTGCCAGGGGGCTCTGAGCTGCTCTTGCAGCCTGGAAGCAGCAAACCTTTCATGGCACCTGTCCCTGTGGGGACACTGTCCCTGTGGAGCTGTGACCCATCCTGATTGTCGCACAGGTGAAAGGGGCTGGGGAGAGGAGGGAGCACAGAGCGGCAGTGGCTCCCTGCCCTCGGCCACTCTGGGCACAGTGCCCAGCGCCAGCACAGCTGGGTACCGGGGCCATCTCCGTGCTCGTGGATCTGGGGACTGGTGTGTGACAGGGACGCGGCAGGTGGCGCCCTGCATCCGGCTAGCAGCTCCTGGCTGCATGGAGCTGCGGCTCCAGCAGAGCATCCGCAGCCCTGGTGCTGCATCTCTGCAGCCTGGCACTGCAGCCCCGCAGCCCCAGCACCGCAGCTCTGCAGCTCAGCATGTCAGCGCTGCATCTCTGCACTTTGCATTCCCACATCCCTCCGGCTGCCCCCTGGGCAGCAATGCTCCTGGGCGGCAGGGCAGATTCCAGCACTGTTCCTTGCATATCGCCCCAGTTAGCAGTGCAGGGGGAGAGCCCTTCCCCACACGGAGGCTGTCGTGCTGCAGGATGCAGGGTGGAGGGGCTGGTGAGTGTCCCCATCGTTGCAGTATCTGCCCCACACCAGAGGCAGCCGGGACACTTCCTGCTCCTTGTTGGCTGCAGGATTGGAGCAAGGACAAGCCTGAGGCTCATGCTGATTCCTGCCCTGGCTTTTCCTGCTGCGCGAGGGTTTCAATGGTGTACAGGTGCCTCTGTGCTCACTGCTCTTACAGGAAGTGGTCCTGGCAGCCAAATGAGGCTAGTCCCCAAATTTGGAGGTTCTGGGCTTGTTCGCTGCTGCAGGAAAGCTAAAAGGAGTGGAAAAGGTTGCAGTGGGAGAAGTGGAGAGCAGGGTGTGAGGAGTCCACCTCCCTGGCCTTTGCTGGTGCTGGGAAGAGGGACAGTGACAACTGGGTGCCACCCATCACAGGGCAGTGCCATGGCTCAGCTCTTCTGTCCTGGTTTATAGCTTACTCCAGGCTACCATGCTCTGTTAGCCTATTTATTTGTAGTTTGGCTGCAAAATCTGATGATACTTGGTGTTTTCATAAAACCTCAGCTCTGGAAGTCATGGGATTGTAGAGGAAAACAATTCTGTTGGGCAGAGTTGGAGAGCCTCGCCTGGTCCATGATGGATTTCTGTGACAGGATGCTGATGACATCAGGGCTCTGCTTGCTGCTCAGCTTGTCCCTCTCCCTTGCATCTTGGCATTCCTGCCCCTGTGAAGGAGGAGCTGAAAAACAGGAGGTGAGTGAAGAGACCCCAAAAGCTCCCTGTGTTGTGGGTCCATCTCATGAGGTCTGCGTGTTTGGGGTTGCACATGTGCTTTGCATTTTGCGTGTGCCCTTGGAGCAAAAATAGAAGTCGTTTGCTCTAATTGATGCCGTGCCATCTTCTTGTGCTGAAACTCGCCCTTTGGGAAGGGGCCTCTCCGAAGTGGCGTTTGGGTCGCTCCGTCCCTGGGGCTGCTGATGGGCTGAGGGCTGCCCTTCCACGCTGTGCTGGGTCCTGGCAGTTCTCCAAGTGTCTGCCCTCCCTAGAAGAGACTTGCTACCCTTCATGCTGGGAGGTTTCCCATGAGGACCCAGTGTGAGGTTGTGGCAGGGCTTGTAGAGCAGCAGCTCTGGCGTTGCGAGCCTCAAAAGAAGGTAGCTCTGGCCCACAGGGCCTCCCTTTTCCTAGCAGGACCAGCAGTTATTTACCCACTGCTCCTGCACCTCTCGTCTCTCCTCTCATCCCTACTGTAGGCTCCCGATGGCTCTCAGGCATTGCTGACAGTGGGCTGATGCTTGTCCAGGGTATTAGTGTGGTCCCCTCACAGCGGAGCATGCAGCAGCCTGGTTTCCCTGTGCCCGGGCAACATCTCCACCCCTACGCGCATGGGACCCGCAGGAACATAGATCCAGAGCAGCCCAGAAAGCCGCTGCGGCGGCAGCATGTCCCAAGCCACTGGCGTGCAGCTCCTTGGCTTGTGCAGAGCCTGCGCTTGACACAAGGTACGAAGCGATCCCCTGGTATTGCCAGGCATTGCAGGGCTTTGCTTGGGTCTGGCACACGGATGTGCCTGGTCACGTAGCGCTGCAGTGTGTGCTGGCATCAGGCAGCTCTGTGCTCATCCCTCCTTCCTCGCTGCCAGGGGAGGGCTGGGCACCTTGCAGGGTTTTGGTTGGACTGATCAGCCCCATGGATGCTGAGGCCATATCCCTGTGGGGCAGATGCCAGCCCAGCTACCATTGCCCCCGCGTTCCACCTCTGACTCCCTCTGTCCCCACATTTCCCTTGAGTGCCACATCTCTTTCACACCGTGTTTTGGCCCCAAATCTCTGAAACAGCTCTGCCCTTTCCCCATGAGCATCTCCCCTCGCCAGCCCCCCGTTGATCACTTCGGCAGCTTCAAGCTGCTGGGTACCGCCAGGGTCTCTGCGGAGCCAGGACCCCCACCTCTGCTTGCAGCGAGGGTCTGGGCTGGGAGACCCCCAGCCCCGCTCGGGGGTCTGTCCTCGTGGTGCCCCGCAGGGAGGGTGAGTGTTGCATTGTCCCCGTGTCATGGTGGCTTTCCACACAGCCGCAGAGCCCGCTCCACCCGGAGACACGGAGCCCTCCCCTGGCTCCTGGCCGTGCCGGCCTGTCTGCGCGGCTCCGGGAGCCGCTGCCTTCGGTGCCTTTCACTTGTGTGTGTTTACGGCTCGGAGGGAGCCGTCCTGCCCCAATTCCCCGCGTGCTCCTAATTTCATAGCTCTCTCCATATATCCATATATATCCATATAGCATTTGATACAAGTTTTATGGGCATTTCCATACGTTTTACAGACACAGCCATTACAGAGCCAGGTTTCACCCGAGAAACCCCAGGGGAGCGGGGCACTGAATCGCCTTAGTCTTGGCCCCAGAACAAGGCTCTCTTCTCTGCTCGCCGGGGCCGCCGCTATCAGTGCCGCCGAGCACTGGGGGCGCCGGGGGGCTGCCGGGGGCTGCCCCGCTGCCTGCAGCGTTGCCCGCATCCCGCGAATGGCGGGTCCCGGCATCAGCATGTCCCTGGGGATGCAAAAGCTCATGAGGGTTCCCAGGGGCGATGCTGCCCTGGCTGGAGCATCGCAGCAGGGGCTCCTCCGGCACTGCTCCTCCCCGGCTCACGGCATCGCGCCCCGGCCCGGCTATTAATAGCAGCTCCCCTCTCCCCTTCCGCAGGCCGGTGGGAGCCCAGGGTTACATCCCACTCTGTTTTCCTGAGCAGGTCCCGAAAGCAGGAACCATTTGTGGCTTCCCCGGCTCTCCTTGGCCTGCAGCGGGTGTTATTTTCTGTGCTGTTTACTGTTCTTCTGCGGGCTGTCAGGTTTCCGCGCCGGGGGCAGGCTGGCAATGGGGCGTGGGGGGGCGGCGAGTCCACCCGGAGGGGCTCGGTGGAGGGGGGCTGGAGCAGCACAGGCATGGCCTTTATCGCAGCCTAGGGGATGTGTGGCTCATAAATCCGACCCCGGCAGATAGGGGATAAATCATCCCAGCTCGGGCATTGGTGGTTACCCATGGTTAGAAATTAACTTTGTGTTGGATGGGTCCCAGGCCGTGGGATGGGAAGGGGAGGCTGCTGCGGGCAGCGCGCCTCCCGCCCGGCCGGCCCCGGAGCCAGGCTGCAGCGGGCGCCCCGTGCCCTGCCCGGCGGGCGCAATTAAAGCCTGCGCTGATGGCCTGGGCCTGGCAGCACCCGGGGTGCCAGAGCCGCCCTGCGCGGCGATGCGCTGGTGCTCGCGTCAAGCCTATGGCGCTTGGGCATCTCCGTGTCCAGCTGCAGCCAGGATGCGATCCGCGCTAGGCTGCAGAGAGTGCGGGGTGCAGGGATGGGTGCTGGGGCTCAGGGCACCCGGGGTGCTGGGGTAGCTGTGAGTACCACGCATGTGCATGGGGCGGGAGGATGCACCCATTGGCAGCAGGACCATCCTGTGTTTGGAGCTGCGACCTAAGGCTTAGCTCCTGCGCAGCTGGGAGCCCCCATCCTGGCACCAGGAACACTCATGGACTGGGAGGTCCCAGGCCCTGGCTCTGCACTTGTGAGGGTGGGCAGGAGGCAGCAAAGCTCATGGCTCCCTGACGCGCTTCTGTTCTCCAGCTGCAGCCTTAACACCCGTCCTGCACCAGCTTCTCCCTCTGCACCTTCCCCGACAGCCCTGAACGGCACCAGGGCTCTCCCCAGATCCTGCCCGCCTGAGCTCAGGCATTCTGGGGCGGACGACACAGCGGAAGCAACCCTTAAAGGGCGTCACTGGTCTGGGTGCGCAGGCCAATTGCCCAAGGCCCCTGCCACTTTGGGGTTCCCAACAGGACAGAGAAGGGTCAAGGCAGCGCGGGGACATCCCTCTGGCAGCGGGTGCCTGCCCAGAGCAGCCAGCTCCGCTTGCCTCGCTCCTGGTCCCGCTGTCTAATAGCTGCCCAGCTTTTCTTTCTAACGAGGCTCTAATTGGAGCCGGTTGTGCTTCCCTTCCCCTCTTCTCAGAGCTCTCCAGTCCCAGCGCTGCAGGGCGATTAAGCTGAGGTTTTGGGTTTTTTTAATATGGCAGAATTATTTTGGAAGGGCCAGGATCGTTACATGACGGGCTTCTTGAAAAACCCCAGGCTTCGCCTTTCAGACGGGGCCTTTTCAAGTGGTTTTGCACAGTACACGTCTCTGGGCAGCGACCGTCTCGAACAGTTACTGTTAATTATAGATGCCTCTTTCCCGCTCGCCCATTACTCAAAGGATTTTTGTGTGTTTTAACAGTGTTTTACATCGGCCTGAATAAGACTCTATTCAGTGTTTCCGAGAGCTGGAACTTGGGCATCCCCTGCTGTATGTGTAATGCCCTCCTCCCTCCTTGTACCTGCTTCCCGGGCTGGGGACAGGATGGCAGGCATGGCCACAAGCCTCCCCCCTGCCACCCGGTCCCTACAAGCACCAGGCTTGGCCCAAGAGCTGCATCTGGTGTGCGCGTGCCCTCCTTGCACCCCTCTTCATGGAGCTTCACGGCTGCTTCCTTGCCTCGTCGCTCTCAGCAGTGTTTTAGCCTGCCCCAAAGAGTCTGGTATCGCTGACAAATAGTGCTGCCTCCTGCGAACTTGCATGAGCCTTGGGAGAGATGCGCATGGCCTGCGCTTGTAACCCCTCACATACGCAAAAGCCACCATGTGCTCCAGCCCAGCACAGGGAGCTTGCCTCTTCTCCAGAGACAGCCACCTTGTTTTACGAGTCCTCAGGGAACACCTTGCCCTACGGGTATTCATGTTCACGTGCTAGTCCTCTGGCCCCTGCGCACCCCTGGGCACACAGGCTCTTTCTAGGTGACTGTGTGAGACTTGACTTCCCACCACGGAGTTTCCTCTTCCTATCAGTCCTGTGTGCTGTGTCCCTTTGTTCTGCTCGTGAGTTTTTCTGTCTTTGCCTGCTGGCAGGGCTTGGATGAGCTTGAACACCTCAGAGCCCCTTTAAAGGACTGGGTCACATCTGATGTTTTTCTTTCCTCTTGCCAGACTGATCTGAGTGATGGTTTGGAGTGGTTTGGTACCTGCGTCCCGTGCGAGCTCACGGGCTCATCCCTGCCATGCCTCTGCGTGCACTCGGCTCCTCGGCTCACCCGTCGTGGTACCAGCTTGTGGATGCGTGCCCAGCCTGGCAGGAGCCGTCCCGTAGCGCTGCCGCACGCCCGCAGTGCTCTCGGCGATGAGCATGGGCGCTGTCCTGCCCTCGCGGGGCTCCAGTTGTTGAGTGCCTGGTTAAAAGTGACTTTAGACGCAGCTCAAGCGAGCTGCTCCTCCTGCTGCCCTGCTGTCGCGGGTGTCTGCGCAGGGCTCCTCCGCTGCCTTTGCAGGGAGCTCGAAGCCCCCTGCGCGCTGGAAGGGCTCAGCTCTGCTCCGCGCTGCCCTCACCTGCGCGGCGCTGCTGGGGACCGCTCCTGCGGAGAGCTGCCATGCTCCGTGCTTTGGTCACCATGGCTGAGCAGGCTCTGCCGGCTGGCACATCCCGCTGAACCAAATGCATCCCCTCCTCTGGGAAAGGCTGGCATTAGGATGCCAGTGCTTCTGCAGCTCTGCAGCCCTCCCTGGTCTGGACGGCTCTGATATGGGTGGTGCCTACTGTGCTGGCCCAGCACGGTCCCCAGTCTCTCAGCATGGCCAGGCCACGACGTTCGGGTCAATGAGGAGGCCAGAGATGGTGGAGGATGAGGGGCAGCTCTAGGGCCACAATCCCTTCCCCAGCCCATGTGGGACATGAGCCTTCCCAGGGCTCCCGCAGGGGGGTCTGCCACCCACCGGCTGCCCCTGCACCCCAGAACAAGAGACCGTGAGCTGGAGGGAGAACTAGATCACGTGCAGATTTAGATTTTCCTCACTCTCGCCTTGAGCCCCTGCGTGGGGAGGGCCGCCAGGCACAGTGGCCTCGTCTGGGGGGAGCCCTGTATGGGGGGAGGCTCCACTCAGGTTCCTTCGCAGCCCTCGGCTCCACCGGCTCGGCATATAGGGCACTGTGGTCAGGCCCATTTATAAAGCTGGTAAATATATCGGCAGAGTTTGTGTCCCCTCCAAAGGTCAATATTTGTGCAGAGTTTAATTTTAACTTAACAAGCAGTTGTTTGCAGAGGCAGCCCTGTTTGTGTGTGCGTATGTGTGCGAGTGTGCGTGCGTGTGTTTTCCTTGTGTTTCCCCACGGGTGGAAGGTGGCGGCGAGCGCGCGGGACGCTTGCGTGCGTGCAGGGACCCCGCGGGGCGCGGAGGCATCGGCCCGGCTCCCCGCTCCGGCGCTGCTCCGGCACAGCGGATGCGGTGGCTGCCTCGCATGCTCCAGGGGACAAGGGCTCTGTGTGGCCAGGGCGGCCTGCGGCCGAGGCTATAAATGCAACCCACAGACCTCTGCTGGGGGCGGCAGCGGGCGGCTGGTGCCCCGTGCGGCTGTGGACAACAGCGGCTGGGGACGGTGGCTTTCCCAGCCTGCCCTGTCCAGCGCCGTGCCCCAGGTCAGCGTCTGCACCTTGGGTTTGCGGAGGACGGTCGTGTGGCCGTGCAACCGCTGGCCTCTCCCCGCCACCTCCTTGTGAACCTGGGCGGCTTTTGTGGCTCTCACCTGTTTTTTGGCAACGCGCGTCTCCAAGCGGAGCGCGCCGGTGCCCGGCCAGGCGGCGCGAGGCTCGCAGCCGCCGCTTTGCACAGGGCCTGCAGAGCCTGGCACGCTGTCCCGGCTGCTCCCGGCTGCTCCCGGCTGCTCCCGGCTCCGAAATGCACCGCGGCGATTCGCCCAGGGCAGGCGGTACTCATCCCTGCTGCCGCCTGTCCCCCTCACTGCCTGCGCCCCATCGTGCAAAGCAAACCCGTGTCCTGGGGGGCCCTGATGGCTCTCCCAGCGGGAAAATGGGAGAATAGCAGCGGGAATGGGATCTGGGGCCCGGCATCGGCCCCGGCTGAGCACAGTGGCTGTAGGCTGAGCCGGACATGCGTGCTGCACATGTGCCCAGGGCTCTGTGCCGCGAGGCCGTCCGCTTGCTGTGACATTCGCTGCTTTCCCACTGGGGCAGCAAGGAGGGGACAATGCCGGTGGCAGGGAGAGGCCTGGGACGGGGCTGGCCGCTGCCGTCCCCGCAGCGCGGCTGCTGCCGAGGCTCCGTGTTTTGCATCCCGCCTTGTGGGCGCTGAGGTTTGGTTTCTTGCTTTCTGTTCTTTTCCTTTCCCTCGCCAGGCCCTGGGCTGCCGACCTCAAAGGGAAAGCGGGTGGCGAGGGACAGCGGCGGGGACGGGCAGGGGTAAACACGGGGCTGGGGCTGGCCGGGCGGCGGGTGCCGGGCTGAGGTCACGCCGTGACGTCAGCCCTGCGGCTTTGGGGACAGCCGTGGTTAGGCGGCCCGCGGAGGGGCGGCTGCTTTCCTGCCGCTCCGCGTTCGCTTTTGGTGCCCGTCTAACTTATAAACTTTAATGGCCAGTTTAAAAGGTTCCTGCCATGGGCACCTTGTTGCCAGTTTTAGGTTTTTAATTTGGAAACTTTTCCCTCTGTGGTCGGGGGAGGAAAGACTTGGGTCCACTCGAGGCCGGTAATCAGGACTCTGGGTGCCAAGGAGACGGTCCAGGAGGGCTCTGTTCCCGTCACTGGTGTCGGGCCCGGGCCAGGCCGGTGGGACACGCACCACGCATGGGGCAGGAGAGCGGATGGGGCTGGCGGAGCGTCCGCATGGCCACGTGTTGAGGGACCAAGCGTAGCTGCTCTGGGGCTGCTGCAGGGGAGCACCTGCTGTGCCCCAGGCTGCGCTCTCCCCGCGGTGGGGCTGCCCAAGGATGCACGTACGCGCGGGCTGCGCACGCCGCATCCTCCCCAGCCAACCTGGGAGCCCCCGCGCCACTGCTGCGGGGCCGGGCACGGGCCTGCTGCCACGGCTGCTCCCCCGGCCCCCATCCTGACCGTCCCTGCAGGTGGACCGTGCCGCAGCATGGGCTGCGCGCCGCGTGCTGCACGTGTGTGTCCGGAGGTGCGCCGCTGCAGAGGCCAGCAGAGAGGCCGCCGGCTGCTGCGACCGCCCGGCGGAGGGTGCTGGTCTCCATCCCCGCAGCCCCAGTGTTGCCCAAGACACATTTTGCTGTTGCAACCTCAGCTCTCCTGCGGCAGTGAATCAGGAGGTCCCTACAAACACTCAGCTTGCTTGCTACCAGGACTCGGGGCCAAGGCCTGGTCCTCGCCCATGTGATGAGAAAACCAGCCAGAGAGCCAAAGCGGGAGTCTTCCCCGGCCTTTCCTTCCAGAGGTGCTTTGTGTCTGGAGGGAGCAGGGATGCCTCCCCAGGCTGCCTGCAGACGTGTGCGTTGCTAATGTTGGGCTCCAGGAGGGGATCTCAGTTTGGC
>VZSV01000018.1:3675781-3692219 GCA_013398735.1 Nothocercus julius
GCGGCCGCAGGAGCCGGTGCCGCCCGCCAGCCCCGCAGCAGCCCTGCCTTGCCAGCGCTTTAATTGGTTCCTGCTCCCCTGCTCAGGGCCGAGGCGGCAGATGTGCAGCGGGGTAGGAGGCACCGAGCCGGCGGTGGCGGCGGCGGGCGGCCAGCCCGGGGCAGGGTGAGGTGGTCCCAAGCCCCATGTCCCCAGCGGGATGGGGGCTGCAGCAGCCCAGTCCTCAGCTCAGCTCTGACATCCATTTTATTGTGGCACGTGGAGTTTTGAGGCATTCAGAGCATTTCTCCCGCAGACCCAGCTCGCGGAGTTGGGATTCAGGAGCACCCTGGTCTCTCTTATCTCTCTACTTGGCAGCAGGAGTTGGGAAGGGTCACCTTGAAGACCCAGCTGGAACCATCAGCACCAAAATGGCACTGGAGGGTATTTAAGCTGTGGAGGAGGATTTCCTCGCCTAATGCTTATCGGGCTAGGAATGGACAATAAATAAGACACAATAAATAGTGGGGCATCCTATTAGGATAAAGGGAAAACAGTTCCTGGACTGGGAGGTGGTAGTGCTGGTCCTAGAGAAAGTATCTGCAAGCAGATAGGGTTTGTCATGAGTGGAGGGCCCTGGGTGCTGGTTAAGACCTTGCTTAGCAGCACTGATGGTGCTGAGTGATGTTGCACAACAGAGAAAATCTGCTTAGGAAAGTATGGCTGGAAATGAAGATCCTTGTAAGGAAACCGTGCACTTGGCTACAGGCCCCAGTGCTGGCAGCAGCAGGAGGCAGGTGTGGGTGAAACCCTCATTTGGGGCAAGGCGACTGGGGAGGCATAAAGAGAGGGCAGGGGGCTGGAGAGTGGGCACACGAGCGGGGAGCACCGAGCCTCGAGAGCTCGAGCTGCTGAGGCCAAGCAGGGTTTCGGGAGCGAGGAGGAAACGTCAGCACAGCAAGAGGAAAAGCTCCTGGCTGCTCTCCAGGCCCGATGCTGGGGTGGGGTGTTATTTCCCTCCAGCAACGCATCAAAGGCTGCACTGCTGGAGGCAGGAGCAGGACGGTGCTGCTGGCACGCAGGCGGGAGCTTTGGATCGCGGAGGGGAGCTCGAGCGACCTGCAGCCTATGGCGGGTGCAGGGGGCTGCAAGGGGCCAGCTGAGGTCTCTGAGCTCCCCCGGAGCACCGGGTGGCCCAGCGGGGAGGGCGAAGATGCCCTGACAGGGTGTTTTATTAGCAGCAGGTGCCTGAAACCCAAGCTGCGGGCCGGCACCCGCTGCCCTCACCTGCCGATGAACCCGGGGCACGGCTGCGCGGGGTCAGGCCCGGGCGGTGCCAGGCCGGCGCTGCCTCCCGAGCTGGGGCTGCCCGTGCCGTAGGGAGAGCGCGCCGCGCCGGCTCGCCGGCAGCCCGACGCACTGGCCGTGCCGTGGGCGACAGGCGCATAATGCGTGATTTCACAGCGTGGCTGCGCAGCGCTGATCCGCAGCGCTGGCCGTGGCCGTGATCCCTGCCAGCTCCAGCCCCCGAGCTGCAGCCCTGTGAGCCGGGATTAGGCACAAGTTTTAGGCTAAGGGATACTGATTGCTCCTGGCCGCAGCAATGGCTGAGAGGGGAATGCCGGGCCCATCCTCTCCAGAGACGGAGGTAGTGCTCTGCCCTCCGTCTCCTGCGCACGGCTGCTCCCAGGACGGCTGCAGGAGCATCTCCACTGCTGCCCCAGCGCGGGGGCTTTGCAGTGACTAATCGCCAGCCCCAGGGTTGCTGCCTGGCAGATGCACGGCTGAGCTGCCAGGGCCGCAGTGCATCCCGCGGAGACGCTGGCCTGGCCAGCACGTGCTGTGTGTGGGTGCCTTGCTGGGTGCCTCGGGGGATGCCTCGTCCTCTCCCAGAGTGTCAGTTCCTGGTCTTTTCCCTGGACCCTGGTGCTCTTGGCTGAGTTCCTTTAGCTTTGACTAGGTTTACAGCGCGCAGGAATGCAGCATCGCCACTGGCCCCCTTCCAGCCTAAACATCCCCACCCCGTTGCGCGACAGGAGCTGATAAGAGCGAAGGCTCGGAGCGGGCAGGTATCTCGTGCCCAGCCCGCGACCTTACAGACGCACAGCCTTGAAGGCTGCCATTTATCGCCTGCGCCCGTGTGTGTTTGTGTGCGTGTGTGTGCCTGCGCGCGCTTGCGCTTTCCTGCATCCCCAAGAAATGTTCTCAGCGCCTCTGGTTTTCACTCTGGGCCAAACCCACATGCACGTTGCCCAAGACCAACTCCGAACAGGCTCCTTTGATGAACAGGGCTTAAATATATATTTGGCATTCCAGCGGCAGCGTGCCGAGCGTGGCCGAGGGTGTGAAAGTGTTTGCTTGACAAACTCCGGGGGCTCTCACCTCTCTGCTGGCCCTGGGGACTCGCAGGAGAGAAATGTCAAGGAATTTTTCACCTCTCTGTTTTGTTTTGTGTTTTTATTTTGTTTTCCTTCTGGAAGTGCATTTTTAGCTCTGGTGAAAGGTGCCTGATTGACAGCCCCAGGGACTGAGTCCCTGCTTTGTCACCTGGATGGGGCCTGCGGGAACAAGAGTCCCCCTGCCCCGGCCTTACACTGACCTGGGGGTTCCCGGCTCCCCTCCACCAGCTCGGTCCACTTCAGGATCCCAACACTTAGAGCTGGGACAACTGAGGCCAGACTTGGGTACGAGCAGGAGGGAGCTGCCCCACAGCCTTACCTGGTGGCCCAGGCAGTGTCTGAGGTCTCTTCGGAGCCAACCCTTTCACCAAGAGCCTCTCTCCACTGAGGATGGCAACAGGGTGTCAGTCACGGAGAATTTTGTCACCACTCTGCAGAGCCCTTGCCACCGGCACCGCGCTGTGCCCAGCGCTCTGCGGAGGGTCCCCCAGCTGGTGTCCCCACATACAGCTGCTCCTGTTGTACTGTGCCCCTCTGGGGTGCAGAGAGGTCCCATCACCTTGCGTCTGAGCAGGATGCGGTGGTGGGAGACGGAGTGAGTGGAGTGGGAAGCCGGATGGGTGTCTCTGCTGGCAGGTGGGCTGTCTGGATCCTCTTAAAGCAGTGCATGGGGGCCTGGTGGCATGAACAAAAAAAACCCTTGATCTTCCCTTGCTCCTCCAGGCTCCTCTTGGGGCGGGGGCCGGGGGCCGCGTCTGTGTGTTCCCAGCTGTCCCCAGCGTAATCCCTCACGAAAGAGAATCCCCTGCCCTGCTGCATCCGTGCTGTCTGCCGGCGGCACCGCCTGGCCCTAAATCACCCTCCGCGCTCCGGCTGATGGAGCCCCGTGGAAATGGGGTGCTGCCCCCCTGCCCATGGAGAGGGAGGGCCAGGGGGTGGGGGCAGCAATTGGGATGCTGGAGACTATGGGATGGTAACCGGTATCCTGGGGACTGTGGAATAGGTATTGGGACTCCCGGAGTTTGGGGACAAGGAATGGGATACGGAGGGTCTCTGGGAGAAGGATTGGAGTGCTGAGGGGCTGTCGGACAGGCATGGAGACCCTGGGGGACTGTGGGGCAGCAAGCAGGGCTTGCTCTGGAGCAAAGGCAGGCTTGGCTCTGGCTCCCCGAGGTTTCCTTCCCGGCCCACTGAAGAATCACTGGCTTGTGTGCTGGAGCGCGGGCCTGTGGATTTCCTGGGCAGCGAGTCCCTTTCATGTGGCCGCTTGCAAACTCTCATGACATCACCGGGAGCTGCTCCTCTCGGAGACAAACCCAGCACTTTTTAGGGGTTTGCCATTCCCCCCACCCCAGCCTGTGTGTTTTGGCTGGGGGGGAGCCCGGGAGCGGCGTCCAAGAACGGCCGCTCTGGCACAGAGACAGCACGCGGCACTGATGGGCAGGGGGAGGGCAACGCGTCCCCCGCGCTGAATAAACATGGGCTGGCCGGGGCTGGAGGGGGCTTTTCCAGGCTGGACCACACCCCGGGGGGCTATTTTTGCCGTGAATGAAGGGGCTGTGTGCTCGCCGCGCAGCCTGGCCTCCTGCCGCCTCTGCTGCGTGCGGGGAGCTCGCCTGACGCGCAGGCCTGCTCCCTGGCCAGCGCCCAACATCTGGGCTGTGCAGCTGGGCAATGCCCACGGGGACACCTGGGCACCTGGCACAGCTGGGCAGTGCCTCAGGGGCACAGCTGGGCACCTGGCGCAGCTGGGTGATGCTCGGGGCACAGCTGGGTACCTGGCACAGCTGGGTCATGCCCTGCGTGGAAACCTGGGCACCCAGCACAGTTGGGTATTGTCCGGTATGCACATCTGGTCAACCGGCACAGCTGGGCGATGCTTTGAGGACCTACCTGGGCAACCCGGCACAACTGGGCGATGTGTCGGGACGCAGCTGGGCGCCAGGCACAGCTGGGTGAAGCTGCAGAGGCAGAGCGGGGCGATGTCTCAGGGAGACACCTGGATCATGTCTCAGGGGCACCCTGGGCACCCAGCACATCTGGGCACCGCCGCAGGGCGATCTGGATCCTGCCAGGTACTGCCCACAGGGACACCTGCCGCCAGGCTGACCTGGGACAGCTGACCCTCTTCTTCGCCGGGCGCTGCTCCTGCAGGCTGCCGGGGCTGCAAGGCAGAGGCCATGCAGGGGCAAGTGACAGTGACTCAGTGCATGTGCCAGCGGCGGTGCCAGGACCGTTGCGGCACGTCAGGCCCAGCCTAGGAGATGCCTGAGTTAATTGGGGGATTAGCCCTGCCGTCCCCCCACACAACGACATTTCCTGCTCCAGTTTCGGGTCAGGATGGGGCCGTCTGTGGGGGTGCGTCCCTGGGGCTGCCCCTCTGGCTGTGCCATGCCGTGGGGCCTGGGTGGGTGCGCCCATGCATGGGAGGGACTGCAAAGCCACCGGGTGGAGTGGTCCCTGCCTCCAGCTTGTCTCGGTCCCCAGTGCATCCGCATTCCCCTCAAAGCTCCTGATCTTGTCCATCTGCGTGCCGGGTGGCTCCCACTCTGCCTCAGTTATCAGCTAATCCTGTGTGTGCTGGGTTCAGGGCCATGCTGGGCATGGATCCCCACTGGGCCGCCCAGGAGGGGCCATCTCCAGATCCCTGTCACCACCAGCAGCCTCCATGGGAGCTCTGGGGCCACCATCCCTGAGTGTCCCACTCCCTGCCCCATGGGACCCTGCGCCCAGCGCTGCGGTCCTCCCAGCTCCCACATCCTGCCCCACAGTTCTGCAGGACCAATTCCCTGCCCCACAACCCGCCAGGGTCCGAGAGCCAGCAGGGATGCTACCCCACACCTCTCCAGCCTGGTGTGTCCCCGGCTCTCCTCTGTGCATGTCCCAGTGCCATTGCTGTCCTCAGGCTTGGCTTTCCAAGGGGACTGAGGGCTCTCCTGGTGCTGACCCACAGTCCCAGCTACTGAGCGTGCCCTGCACCTCGGGGGAACTGTGAGCACTTGTTCCCATGAATGAGCGGCCTGTCCCGGCTGGGTGGAGCTGGGGTGCAGGATCCCACCCGTCACTGTCCCTTATCTCCGCGTGGCGCCCATGTGATTCATCAGGTGTGGCTCTGTTTCCATCACCCCGCTTGGCAGGAAGTTTCCTGGCAGCCCCAGGCCAGCCCCCCGTAAGCCCTGAGCAATGCACCGAGATGAGCTGGCTGGCTTGCCTGAGAAACCCTACAATAACAAACCAGGGAGATGCGTCCAGCTTTCCTGGACGGACAATAATAACCCAGCATGAGCTGGCGTGCTTTGCAGAGCAACCCTACAATAATAAACCCGGGTGATGTGTCCAGCTTTGTCGAGCCACCCTGCAATAACAACCTGGCGTGAGCCACCCAACTTCCCTGCAGAGAAGAGGGACTGTCCCTGAGCTGCCCCTCGGGGGAGCAGCCTGGCCAACGGCATCAGGGGAGACCTGCTGAGTGGGTCTCGATGCCTTTTGCTCTGGACTTGCTCAGGAGCCGTCCTGCTAGCTCCTGGTCATTGGAAAAGGCACCTCATGTTGCTGGCAGGCCTAGCTGGCAGGGGTGATGCCCCTAGGTACCACCAGCTTGTGTCCCTGCCTTCCAGGAAACCAGCAGCGAGTCCTCACAGGTCTTGGCTTACCTGGACCTGTTGCATCTTTGCATCCTCCCTACACAGCTCCCATTAGGAGCACAAGTGGCACCCAGCTCCAGCTGCCCCTGTCCCAGTGTGGCCCCCATGGGCTGCTGCATGGGAGGGCTCGTGCTCATGGCCAGGACAGAGCTGAGATAATGCCAGCAGCTGCCCCTGGCACTCGGCAGCGTTTCCCAGCCTCTCTCAGGGCTCCCTTGGGCTTGAAGAGCTTGATGGCCACTGGGGGCCCAGAAACCCTTCTGCAGAACCCAAGCTGGTCCCCATGGGCTGGTCCTTGCAGCGGCTGGAGAGATGCGATGCAGGAGCGCCTGCTGCCCTGCCCAACACCTGCATGCCGGAGCCCTCCTCTCCCCTGCACGTATCCCTGGAAGAAGAAGGAGCTGCAGGAGGGCAGCACAGGGGCAGGACCCCCTGACGTCCCCGCACGGGGGAGCTGCAGCCACCCCAGCGTGGAGGCGACACAATGCGGAGCCCTCACTGTCCACGAGCGGGGCTGTAACCCAAGCCACTGGAGCGGCACACACGGAAAAGAAAAGGGTATTGAGCGGCAGGCTGCTGCGGTCGCGGGCCAGCATAGACTGCTGGTTGTTAGGCGGCAGCCTCGCTTGCAAAGGCTGCCTTGATGAAGTGTGAGACGGCACTTACGGAGGGCCGCGGGCAGGCCTTCGCGCTCCATCTTCCGCTCACAGTGCCGCTCTTTATGCGCCTGACATTTGCTCGCTGGAAAGGCCCCGAGCGCCGGCGGAAAGGAAAACATCGCCCGCAGCAGGGCCCGCAGGCCGGCTGGGAGGAGCGCGGCGCTGCGCCGGGCTGCGCCGCCCGGCCCGGCATCCCCGCTTGCTCTTCCCCACGGCGACCCCGTCACCTCCCGGCAGCCCTCCGGCTGCCTCTCCTGGCCCGGGCAGCCGCTTCCTGCCAGGTGTGCGGAGCGCTGGCGCTGTGCCAGGGAAGCCCTGGCTCTCCCGGCGCGGGCCGGGAGCGCAGGAGCCGGCGCGGGTGCCTCCGTGTGGCGCGGGGTGCCTGGGGGCAGCTCTGCCCCCCGAGGCCGTTGCCGTCCCCGCAGGGAGGCTGCTGGCCCAGCGGCGAGCCCAGATGGGCGCTATGTGCATCCCAGCACAGTCACTGCCCAGCCTGGGCGTGCTGGCAGGACCACGGGCAGCAATGCCCCATGTGCATCCAATGGGTGATGCCATTCCTGGGAGCACACAAAGCCAGTGCCAGAGGAGAGCACCTGGCCACAGGGCACCCCGGCCACCGAGCCTTTCCCCCATCCATCGGGGCTTGCTGGACCATCGCCAGGCTCCTCTTGCGGATGCGTCCGCGCCGTTCCGGGGCCGCCGCTCCAGCTCGCCGCTTGCGCGGAGCCCGCTGGCGGGCAAGCCCAGGGAAGCCATGCGCCCCCGGCCCACACCCCTTGGCTCCGGCCCCGGCAGGAATTATTAAGTGTGCCCCTGAGGAGCATGTGCTGAGGCTGGCCACGGGAATGTGGGCAGATCTGACATACAAGCCACAGCAGCCAGGCTGTAATTTCCAAACAGGCCCCGTTTGCTGTGTTTTCCAGTTAAAAATATATTAAAAAATAGGAATGTGGGGTTTGCAGTGAAGAATGCTGGTAACCGCTTCGAACGTCTGGTGTGATAATGAAAGGGTCAGTCCCCAGCTTTGCGCACGACCGATTTAGACTCTGGTGGCTGGCACCGGCGCGGGGGCCCGGCGCGCTCCAACCCGCCGGCAAACCCGCTCCCGGCCAGCGCCGGGGCAGAGCGATGTCTCCGCATCAGTGGCACAGTGCCGTGCTGGGGGACGTGACCCTCCTGGTCATGCTGCCAAGCGGACGTGGAAACTGCTGTGTGCTCTGGGCGAGGGGAGGTAGGTGCAAGGAGGGCAGCGTGTCCCCGGAGCAGTGCATACTGCCGGCAGGCAGTGACTCCGCGTGTGCTTGGCACCACTCAGCCCGGACCCGGCTGTGCAGCGGGTCCGAGGGTGCCGCCGGCGCTGCGGGCATCCCCGGGTGCCCTTCTCTGCCCCAGCACCCTGGCTCGACGCGCGAGGCCGGGCGCTCGCCCGCTCCGTCGGTGAGGCCCCAGCTCGCTAATCGCAGGGCTCCGAGTGTGCGGCGGAGCCCGCGCCGCAGCCTTGAGGCGCTCCTGATAGCGGGGCATCGCGCCTGGCCTTGCGGCCAGGTAGTCATAACACACAGGGCAACCCCCGCTCGCTGGCGCTGTGCCAGGGACGGGCATGGCCAGAGCCTTGGAGAACTGGCATGGGCTGGGCTGGCCGAGGTGCCCCCCTGCCACCTCTGCAGGCCGTTGGTCCCCTTGGCCAGGCCGTCGTGGGCCCCATGTGCCGGCACCATGTGGGTGATGCTGGCCCAGTGTTGGGGGCTCGCTCCATCCCCCTGGGTCTGTGCTCTGTGCCTCGCCCTGGACTTTGCACATCATGTTTGCCCTGGAGACTGCACCCCAGGCACGCAGGGATGCAGGCGTGTGGAGATGCGGGGATGCGGGGATGCAGAGTGTGGCTCCAGCGCCGCCAGCTCCCTCTGCCTTCCAGTTCAGAGACGCTGCGAAGGCAGTGGCAGGAGGTGGCTGCTGACTCCCAGTTTCCATCCTGACCTTTCAGGAGCTGCCGACAGAGCTGGACCCTTCCCGGAGACGTGGGCAGTGGGTGCCCTGCGAGTGTCGAGCCACATGCCAGCCCAGCACGTCCAGACCGGGCCCTCCCCATCAGGGCAAGGGTGGCCGTTGAGCTCATGTCCAGTGGGGCAGGGGACACCCTACTGCCTCTCGGGGTGCACAGCCTGGCCCAGTGCCTGGCTGGTGGCAGCAGCAGCCCAGGCTGGGTGACTATGGGGTCCCTGCCACCCTGCCGGGGCATTGACCTACACAGTGCTATCTAGTACACTTTGCTCACTGCATCACTGTGCCCGGCTTTCCTGGGAGCTGCTGTTTGCTTTTCTCTGAATTATGACTCCAGCTTGTGCCTTTGATCTGGGCTGTCGGGCCATCCATTGCCAGCCCCTGTGCAGCCTTTGAAGTGCAGTTGCCTTTCCATCTTCAGATGCTGCTTTTGCAACCTCGCGAATAACCCTGGCCCTGTGGGACTGAGCAATCCAGGGCCAGACATGAGCATCCCTGTGGTGGGTAAAGTGCTCGACATCCCTCCTCCTTCCTGGGTCACGGGGATGAGGTGCTGGTGATGGGCCAGTGCACCTTGCAGCTCGGGGGCAGGGCAGAGAGGCACTCAGTGGTGTGTCTGCCCACTGGCAAGCAATCCGCGTGATGCTAGCAGGGTGCTTGCACCAGAGCATCGCTCCCTCCTGTGGCAGTGGCCAGGGACACAGGAGGTCTTGCACAGAAGTTGGCCCTGCAGCACAGAAGAGCAGGGATAGGGGGATATGAGGGGCTGACCCTGTGCTTGACGGTGCAGAAGAAGCGGGTGCGCTCCCCACCAGCACCACCCGTGCCGCCCTGGCTCGCGGCTGCCCCTTGCCCTCGCTTGCCCTGGGATCTGCACGGGTGCCTTTTTGGGTGCCAATCAAACAGTCTGGCTTCGGCTCTTCCCTCCCTCCCTGTCCCAGCGTGGAGCACCACGGGGGTCTCTGTGTGCCCTTTCTACGACTGGGAAGATGAGCCCAGGCTTTGGACTCTGGCCTTGAGTGGGTCTGGGTGTCCCCGTCCCCTCCCCGCTCCCCTGGCCCAGAGAGGAGCTGCCCTTATCTGTTACACTTTGTTCTCCTGCTGTCTGGGTGTGGAGCAGAGCAGAGATTAGTGTGCAGACCTTTGACACGCACACACAGCCACACATGCGCACACACATATAACCACGCTCACCGACACGCGTGTACAGGCACCATGCGTACGTGCACATGCTTGAGCATAGCGGCGCTTGCCCTGCCCAGCCGTCCTCTCCAGGACACGCCGGCATTTTCACAGCTCTGCACTGTCTGGGCATCCCTCGTGCCCTGTGAGCCCGCTGCCCTGCAGGAGGCTGCTGTCTCCCCCGGGCCCTGTGCTGGGGCAGCCAATGGGCCACACGGGGCCACCAAGGACAGAGGGGACTCGTGTTGCCCATGTGGGCATCACTGGAGGTGGCTGCGGCAGGCAGGGGCTCCCCATCCCCATCGCGTGGCCAGGGATCCTGCCCGTGCCCTGCTTTCCTTAGGGGGGAGCAGTGGCCTCTGTGCGGTTGCTGCAGGGGAAGCCGCAGCCCTTCCCATGCGCTCTTATCTGCGGCGTTTCATGAAGGACTGGCCGCCTGCCGCGACCCCGGCCCGCGCTGTGCTCTGCCGCGGGGGCCGGTGCGAGGCGCGTGCACGTGCGCCCACGTGCCGCCCGTGGCACGGCTTCCCAGGAGGAGCAGCGTCCCGGCGAGCGTGCCGGCTGCGGGGCAGGAGCACCCCGTGTGCCGCGGCCTAGGGCCAGCCGGGAGCTCTCCTGGCGGCCACGCGCATCGAGGGCGCTGCCGTCACGCGGCCGGCGGTCCCCACGCTGCTGATCTCGGGGAGGGCGGGAGGTGGCAGGTCCCCACGCCGGGGCTGACGGTGCCTCTGTTCCTCCCGTAGAGCCTGTCGCGGATCTGTGGAGCAGGAGACGGACAGGCATTTGCCTCCAGCCTGCGGCAGCTCTACATGGCCGTGACACAGCAAGAGGCCCAGCAAGCCCGGAAACGGCACCTTTCCGGTGAGAAGCATCCTGGCTGTGCAATGGGACCCCCTCCTGGCGCTGGGGCCAGGGAATGGGAGGGAGGCCGCAGGTGCAGCTTATCCCATGCAGTCTCCCACTACCCTTTTCCTCCCAAGAAATGAGCTCGCCCATCCAGTACGGGTTCCTTTACATGGGTTGGAGCAGTGCTCCATGCCCCCTCTTCCTGGCCTTACTTCCCTTAATTCCTGAATTGCCTCTCCCGCCTCTGGCACCAGGGGATGATGAGGCTCCGGCACCTGATGCAGAAATCCCAGAGCAGCCAGACCCACTGCCCCAGACCCAAGAGGATGAAACAGCCCCTTCCAGCGAGGCAGCCACGGTGAGCACAGCAGCAAAAATCCCTCTTCTCTCCATGCCGGTGGCAGCACGGGGCTTCCCAGGCTGGCAGGGAGACCGAGCAGCCTGATCCCACTCTCCTGAGCCCCCTGGTTTTCCCACAGCCCACTTCTCTCCTTGCATCCCAGCCTGGTGCCCCTCTGGGGCAGGAGGGGTCTCAGCCTGGTGCCGAGCCTGTCCTGCCCTGCCCGGTGGCTGAGCAGAGGGTGGGCACGCTGCACACGTGTGTGTTGTTTGCGACGCGCACGTGGGGCATTGCACTTGCACACGATTATCCAGCCTGCGTGAGCGCCCACAGGGAACTGATGCTGCATCTCCTTTGCTTTCAGCCAACCTCCTCCCCAACTCAGAAGCTCCGGCTGCCTGTGGCCAAGGCCAAGCACAAGAAGGCGAAGGGGCTGTTCAGCTGAAAGATCACTGCCACCCACCTTGCGTGTCCCTGCTCCCCGGCATCCGAGGGAGGCCATGCAGAGCACCCACATCCTCTGTCTTCTGCCTCCTCTCCTGCATCTCCCTGTCCAGGGCAGTCGCCTCTCCCAAGCTGCTGCAGCAATGAGCTGTGCAAAGGACATGGGGTGTCTCTGCCCTTTTACAGTTTCTCAGGGATCTCCTTTTTGCCTCTTTCCTGATACAGAACTTGTCTCACACCCAGCCTGTCCTACAGGGGAACCAGTGGTGGACCTGGGGAGCTGGTGGGATGCCGCTGGTTGGATGCAGGGCAGCCAGGGCTCTTGCAAGGCTGTGTGTTTTGGCTAGATGACCAAGTCTCCCCGCTCTTACTTTTGGGTCCATTTGCAATAAAAGGCTGTGTTTGAGTGAAGTCCCCTCTGCTCCTGCTCTGTCCCACCCAGACCCACGTGTCACGAGTAGGATGCAGCCCTGGTGCAGCTGGGTCCCTCAGGGCTGGTCCTGCTGGCTGTGCATGGACGGCAGCCACGGATCCTGGAAGCAGAGCTCTCTGGGGAAGTTGGAACCCAATTTCAGCATGTCCAATCCTGGGGACAGTTTGCTGTTGCCTGGAGCTGGGTGTAGGCCCACTTGTTGACAAAAGCAGCCTGAGCATGCTGAAGACCATGCCTTCTGTGCTAGCTCCCTGAAGGTTGGGGGGTTAGGGGATATGGGATTAATCCATTTTTCTAGCCTCCAAGGGGCAGGGACTGACCAATCCACTAATGCACTGAATGCTTCCCTGGAGCAAGCTACAGATGCTCCCTAGATACAGTGCACCACATTTGTCCCTCTACACTTCATCCCTCCATCCCTCCATCCATCCCTCCATCCCTCCATCCATCCATCCATCCATCCATCCATCCATCCATCCATCCATCCATCCATCCATCCTTTGTTCTGCTCTTCCTGCCCTTATGTCCATGTCCCTTCCATGAAGGACTGGACCCTAAAAGAGCATCCAGGACCTGACCCAGACAGGCTGCAGTGGCAGCACCGGGACCCATGGCCCTGACTGCCCTGCTCCCCAGGGCCGGGCCGGCTGCAGTCATGGTGCCTGCTCTCATGGGCAGCAAGGGGGAAACAAAAACATCCGGAGCAGCCCCTGTGTCTGTGGAAGGGGAATGAAAGGGCCTTTGCTGAGCCGCGGCTGGTTAGTCCCAGAGCATGAGCAGCCTGGTGCTTTTTATATTTCCTCTCCGAGGGAGCAGTGCTCAGGGCAGAGTGGGTGGTGGGAAGGGGAAGCCGTGGGGAACTTGTGCCAACAACCATCCTTGCTGTAGCTGGCTTAGACCCTGCCTTTCCCCATCCGCTAGCATCTTACATGGTGTAAATACATCCCGGGAGCAGCTGCCTCTGGCACAGGGTATGTGGCATGGTGGAGGCCAGTGGGAACCATGTGGGGACTCTGTGGGCAGAGCTCTGGGGCTCTCTAGGCTTTCCCAGCTGTGGAGCCTCCTCCTGGGTGGAAGCGCTGGGGCCATTTCCCATCTCTGACATGAATCAGTGCTGCTGGGCAGCTCAGAGCCTGCCACTCAGGAACACGTGTGCCCATCTGCAGGGTTGTGCTGCTCCCCCGTGCAAACCAGGGCCTGCAGGAGGAGAGTCTATGGCCCCAGGGAGAGAATCTGTCCCCCACCCCAAAGGGGACGTCACACAGGGGACAACAGAGGATTCCCACCCTGCCTGTGTCCATGCGTGGTGAGCTTGAAGGCTGCACCTGGGCCACGTTTCCACCTCTCCCTGGCTGCTTATCTCAGGTGGGCCAGTGCAGCCCCCATGGTGCTGTGGCACCACTACCCGAGCGCCCTGTCCCTCTGCAGAGTAAGTCCCCCTGGGGAGCCCGTGCCCTAGGGAGCTGGTGACCGCGGAGGGCCGGGGCTGGGGTAAGGAGCAGCAGCAAGCACAGAGCCTGTCTCATTCCCCCTGCTCCCGTGCATGCTGCTGTGCTCCTGCAGGGGCAAATGGGGTCCCTCCGTGGGGCCTGCCCTCCTGCTGTGTCCCCGCGGGGAAGCAAGCGTGGCAGCGTTGGGGCAAAGAGCTGTGGGCAGGCAGAGGCAGTTGGGAAGGCTGGCAGGAGAAATGGGGATGCAGGGTTAGGGAGGGGGTTGGACAAAAGCAGGAGGCAAGAGGCATCAGTGAGTGAAAGAGCCGATACCTCCCCCTGGCCAGCAGTCCCTGCCAGCCCAGGGCAGGGACCCCAGACCCTTATGAGTCCAGCCCTGGCTGCCGCTGGCACTGGGGAGTGTCACCGCTAATTGTCCCGTCCTGTCCCTCGGGGTCTCCTGCCCTGTCCCCACCCCCTCCTCCCTGGAGCCGCCTGGATTTGAGCTCCCGACACACATTAAAGGCCACAAGTTCGGCCTCGGCCTCCATAAATTTGATTCCATAAATATTAGTTTTCGCAGGGTTTAATGAAGCCGTTATGCCGGGCACGGCCCAGCACCCCGACCCGTGCCCTTAATAAGGGCTCTGTGGCCTCGATTAAAGGGACCTTTCAATCGCTGTCAAGTATTTTTAGAAAGGGAAAAGAAAAAAAAAAAAAAAAAAAAAGAGAGAGAGAGAGAAGAAGAAGACCAAGCCAGCGAATTGGGAGAGGAAAATCCCAAACCCGTCCAGTGAAAAATAGAGAAATAGCACCACCTAGACTGCATCACCCAGCTCCGCCAAATGCCCTGCGCAGGACCCGGCTCTTTGCCGGCCCTGAACCCCTGTCCCATTCCCCCTGCTCCCGCAGCCTCTGGAGCCCATGGAGGTGTCCTCAGGATGTGCTCTCCCCATCAGGGCAGGGGTGCAGGGATGCAGTGGCCCTTCCCTGTGGGGGGAAGCAAGATGCTGAGGAAGGAGAGACAAGGGCAAGGTCAGGACACAGCTGGAATTGTGTGTGGTGACCGGGTGTGCTGGCGGTGCCTAAGAGTGGCTGAGTGCTGTGGAGATGCCTTGGAAGCAGGGATGGATCCTGCATCTCTCTTGGTGCCACTGGAAGGTAATGCCCTCTGTGCCCACTGCTGCAGCAGCAAACAGCCCTTCTCAGCAGCTCCCAAGGAGAAATGCCACCTGAGCAGAAATCCCTGCTTGTCCAGGCTCCAGCAGCAGGACATGCAGCCCATGCAGCCCTGGTCTGCCCTCTTCCATCAGGGGTCCTGGCCCATTTGTCCCCAAGTACTGGCATGGACACAGGGAAGGGGCATCAGGGCAGCTGGTGCCCTGAGCCGTGCTGGGACAGGCTGCAGGGGGCTGGTGGCTGCAGAGCCACCCCTGTGAGCAGCACCAGGCAGCGCTGGAGCAGGGCAGAGGGGGACAGTTCCCTGTGGGGCAGCTCTTCACCAGCACGGGACTGTTAGTGAGCGGGATTGATTCTCCTGTGCCCTGCTTCCCATGTGGAGGCCAGGCCAGCCTAATGTCTTCTCATGTCTTAGGAATGTGGCAGACTCTGCACCCAGCTGTCACCTCACGCAGGATGCTGTCACTGCTCTGTGTGCAGGATGCCTGACTCTTGCAGGCACAGGAGCCACAGTCACTGCCAAACCCGGAATCCTGTGTAGCTACTGGGTCCCTGTGGGCTGCAAACACTGAACCAGCCCCAGAGCTGCCGGGTGTGTGACAGACCCATGTGACATGCATGCTGCATGTTGGCAGGCTGCAGAGCTTGTTGAGGGGTCTAGATCCCCATCAAATTGGCAACTGTGGGGTACTTCTCCTTGGAGATGTGCTGCACTCTCCAGATCAAGCACCTTCCCAAATGATCCCTTTCCCTGTTGCCCTCCATCAGGCAGCAATGAGCAAGCTGAGCAACCGGCCTCATTCTCTCCATGGGGTCGAAGCAGATGTGCCGTGAGTACAAAACCAGCCTGCAGCACCCTGAGAACTCGGCTCCTGTTTGCCTGTGCCTGCAGTAGGCTGCACACAGAGCTGTTTGCCTTCTGCAAACCTGGGAAAGCCATATGCAGACATGGGGAAGGTTTATGTGCCTGATGCAGGTCTCCTGCACTCTGCCAATGCCTGTAGGATGCTCTGTTGGAAGGCCACATTAAGAGATGTGGAAGCAGGATAATCTAGGGGTGCTGGCCAGGTCCTTTGGCTTTACCCTGGGCAGGAGCAGCAGGATAGTCACTCCATCCCGCACAGAGCAGGAGTTTGTGGAGGCTCTGGATTTGGGTATGTGGCACTGAGTATGAAAACCTGGTGGAAACAGATCTGGCCAGTAGAGATGTGCCTGGCAAAAGAAGTGGTCCACGGGGGCTACTGGGTAGCAGCATCCCAAGTCCATGAGTGCTGCTGGCTCCTTGGCCTGCATCCCTCCTTCGCTGACTTCCTGGTGCCTCTGAGGACAGCATATCCTGCAGCCAGAGCCAGCAGCTGGCTGGGCTGCTCCAGGGACTCCGTTCATGCTTCCCGCATATCCCCAGGAGCAGCCCGTGCCCAGTGCCCACTGCAAAGCTAGTGCAGGGGCATCCCTGAGGGCTGTGTGTGCAGTGATGCCCCAAGGCAAGGCACTGCCTCACCTGGGAAGGTCCTAGGGAGCCAGAGGGGGAGCAGACAGAGTCAGTGCTGGACCCCTCCCCAGGACACAGCTGGGGGAGAAACTGGGGTGGGGGGGAGGGGGGCACATGCCCTTGCTCCTGAAATCAGGGTGTTGTATTTACTTTCCCCTTTTGGCAGCTAGAAGGGGAAGCCCATCCCAGCCCCTCATTGTTGTCTCAGCGAGTTAATCAGATGCCATAATCCTGTTGTGGAAATATCGGGCCTCCCTGGAAACAATGGGGAGCGAGAATATTGTGGTTAAATTTCAACCAGCTGCCTCCCTGCTCTGTTTGATCCCCGCCCGCAGGCCCGGGCCCCTGGCGAGCGGGTGGCGTGGCAGGGGCCCGAGCCCCGGGGGTGCCACCCTGCAACGGGCGGCTGC
>VZSV01000018.1:3702948-3713933 GCA_013398735.1 Nothocercus julius
CGCCGGGCGGTCACCGCGGGGCTGGGCAGTCGCCCGAGCAGCCGCCCGCTCTGCCCGCCCGGCGCTGGGGTGCTCCCGGCCCCGGGGGTGCCTCCAGCTGGATCCACATGCTGCTATTTGTGTGAGTGTGCGTGTGCGTGAGGAGCGTGTGCGTGTGCGGATGTAGCTGACGGTTGCGCTCCGAGAGCCCCCGGAGTGCGGTCGGCAGCGCCCTCGGGGAGCTCCCATGGCTGCACTTGTCTGCACGGCCGCGAGGGTTGGGAGAGGAGCCCCGGGACACTGTGCCAGGCAGCCACGGCATGCGGAGCGCTATGCCCTTCCCCAGCCCAGGACGAGGCAGCCGGAGTGGGTGATGAGGGTGCCGAGCCTGGAGAGCGGGTGCAGAGCCCTGTTCTGCCCAGGGTGCCCAGCACGGGCAGGGCTGGGGGACCCGCATGACTCCAGCATGAGCCCTGGGGCTCTGTGGTGCTGGTGCCCATGGAAGCAGAGTGGCGAGGCTGGAAAACATGACCCAAGCTCTGCCTGCCCGAGGGAAAAGCGGCCAGGGAGGACGTGCTTCCTCCCCTGCCTTCGCTGCCTCCAGCCCTGAGGTGGCTCAGCCCCAAATCTGTGCTATTTGCACCCCAAAGCTGACAGAAACGCCCCAGGCACTGGACCAGGGCTCTGCCTGACCCAGCCTACCGAGCCGACCCCCCGAACCCTCAGGGTAACTCATGCTGCTCAGCCGGTGCCGGGGCCCTCGGGGGTCCCCGCAGAGATGTGGCCCCCTCAGCAAACCCTAGCTAAGTCTCAGCCTGCCCTGGCTCCACGTTAGCAGAGGTGGAGGGCCGGGGGGGGGTTGTGACCTGCGTCCCCCCTGCAGCATCACGTGTCTTTATTTATTTATCTGCTCTTTATATGTACCATAGCCAGGAGGCACCGTGGGCGCGCGCAGGGTGAGGGGTGAGGGTGGGATGGGGTAGCTGCTCTGTTGCGGGGAGGGGGACTTGTTTTTTTTTTTAAAAAAAAAAGAAAAGCAGAAATTATTTAAAGATTATTTTAAAGCACAGTTTTTACAGTGATTGTTGTCCACAAGGCGAGATGAGAGAGTGTGAGCGCGGCCGAGGACAGGTGTATTTTTTGTCTCTTCACTGGATGTATCTTTCCCGGTCGGGGACATGGCCCAATAAATCTATCTTCTCCCAGGTGAGTGCTCTGAGCTCTGCTGTTGGGGGGGACCAAGACCTGGGTGGGGGGGTCCCCAGGATACAGCCATGGGCACAGATATAGGCTCTTCTCCAGAGGCAGGATTTGGCCACCACAGTGCCGTCTACCGCTAAGGGACTCTTCATCACCTCAACAGCCACTGACTCAGTGCTCCCAGCTGCCATGGACCCCCCATACTGGGTTTCCAGTGCCACTGCCAGCTCCATCTCCCATCCCAAGACAGCCCTGTGCCCCTTCCGCTCCATCTCCCTGTCTGTGTCCTGTGCTCCCAGGGGGGCCCCCACCAGCACCCACGCAGCCCTTGCTCAGTGCACGTCCTGTGCCATGCGCCCTCTTTGCACCCCGACGCCAACTACCCTGCCACATTTCCAGGAGCGTGGGAGTATCCCAGGGTCTTCCCCAAAACCCCACAGCACAGGACACGTGGAGAAATCCAGCAGAGGCTGTCAGCAAGGGCCTTCCTCACTGTGGCTAATTTAAGGGCTCCGTGAGGCGGCTTGGCTAATTTAATTAGGTTCTTATTACTGGGAAGGACAAATTGGTCCCTGGAGGGGCCATGGGGTCAGGCCTCGGAGAGGTGCTTTATGGAGTGAAATTTCAATCAGGCTGCCGCTGCTGCAGAGCCCGAGGCACGGGCTCCCGTCAGGAAGGGATGCTCGGGCCGTGCAGCGTCCCGGCAGCTCGGCACATGTCCCCTCGCCGCTCGGTGGCACTCCAGCTGCCAGGGCTGTGCGCCGCGGAGGGGAGCAGAGCGCTGCTGGCCCTCCCCAAATCCCAGCCCCAGGGCCCTCTGTGTGGCGTCTGGGCACTGGGGAGAAGTGGTGCCCTTTGGGGGTGTCCTATAGTGCCATGAGGGGCCCTGTCCCCAAGCCCAGGTTTTTGGGGTGTCACTGAGCGTGGGGTAATGGGTCTTTGTCCTGTTAGGAGGTTGCTGCAGGGCACTGGGCGCTGTTTTGGGCTGGAAGAAGGCAAAAGGGTGTCCTGGTTCTGGACTGACCCCAGGGAGTGAGGGACTCACAGAAGAGCTTCCGGGCCCCGTTATCTCCCCTATAGCCCCATAAGACTCATCAAAGGGTAGTGAGGGCAAAACGACGCCCAGACAGGGCAGGGCTCAGGGGAGACTCCCCAGGACTAGGGTCTCCCCTCCATCCACCCGAAGCAGCCACGTGCTGCAGGTGGCCGGGGGATGTCCCACCAGGGCCTGTCCTATTGCTCGTCCCCAGCGCTGGGCGGTGATGGATGGGGCTGCCAGTGGGTGGCCAGCAGAAGGGCCGGGCTGGTGGGGACACCACAATGGATGTCTCTGCATCAATTTGTCCTCATTTCCATGTGAATGGTGGGCGGGAGGCAGAGGAAACCCCCCACATGCTCCCATCTGGGGTTGCCTTCTTCTTGCCCCCCCTAGCCAGCCCTGTCTGGCTGTGCTGAACCAGCAGCGACGCCCCCCAAGGCCCAAACTGCAGGGAGGAGCAGCACCACCCCCCATTCAGAGCCTTGAAAAGGCTACAGAGCCCAGCCTTGTTAACAAGGGGGGACCCCAGCCCCGTTCGTCCCCGTCCCCGCCTCTCCCGTCTGTCCCTGGAGCGGCGCCTTCTGCCGAGGCAATGCCAGCCTCTGGGCTCTCTGGGCTGTGGGCACCCCATGTCCCCCCAAAACACCGGGCCTGCAGGCACCCAGACATCTCAGATGCCCCCCCCAGGCACCCGCAGAGAGCCCCGGGCAGGTTGCCCAACCTGGGCAGCCTCTGGGTGCTGCCACCCTGCAGGTGCCTGCAGAGGGAGCCCGTACCAGCCTCGTGGTCTCAATTTCATTAGCTTAATTTAGCTTAATGACTTTTCCGAGAGCTGTTCCTCTGGGGACCGGGGGCAGGACCCTGCTGGCTGCAGCATTTGGTGGGGATCCCACCGCCGGCGGGGCGCAGGATGGGGTGGCGGGAGCCCCGGGAGGGTGAGCGGAGCAGCCTGCGCGTCCCGTTCTGTGCCGTAGCACGTCTGCCAGGGTCCTGAGCTCCCACTCCTGCCCCTCTCCCAGCTCTGCCCTGCCTTCGGACAGTGTGGGGAGCCCTATGCCCACAGCAGGGGCTACCTGCATCTTCCCAGGGCCAAAGAGCTGAGCTCAACAGCTCCTGCTATGAGGGCTCTACAGCTTCCCCTGTGCCAGGGCGGAGAGGTGTGGATTGCCCTGGCACCCAGCAGCATGGTCCCAGCCTCTGTATTACTCATTTTCCAGACCAGGTGCCATATCCCAGCAGAATCCCCATCTCCTCAGGGCTCTGCCCTGCTCTGGGGACAGGCAGGGCCTTGCCGCTGGTGACAGCACGACTACAGAGAGGACCCATCCGAGAACCCATGTCCACTTGCTGCCTCCCCACTGTAGAGAGCACCCCAGTCTCAGGAATGGGAATGCCAGAGGACAGTCCAGCACTGTTTCCTGCAGCACATCCCAGATCCCAGGAGCCCCAGCAGCTATGGATCCCAGTGCTGCAGGAGCACCCAGCAGGACACGGCCCTGGGAGAGCCCAGCGGAGGCTGCGTCCCCCCAGCCACCATCCCACAGTGACCTTCTGCGCCGGGAAGCAGTGGGACGGGGGCGAGAGTACGCGCCTGCACGCAGGGGACAGCTAAGAATCTAATCAGGGCCCTTTTCCTTAATAAATCATCCGTCTTAATCCATCGCCCTCCCTCCTGCTCTAATAGCTCGGGGCGGCGGGGCCCCACGGCCACAACAATGCGCTTAATGCAACGATTTATTTTCATAATGGTGCTGGGGGGAGAGGGGGTGGCCGGGGCAGAAGCAGCACGCACCGGGGCAGGAGTTTCTAATTAGTGAATGAAATTTGATGTAAGGCTGGAGGAAGATGAATTCGATGTCTGACAAGGGGCCTTTCAGCTCATCAAAGCGCCTGAACAGGGAGGTAAATTAAATTATTTCTAATTCTTTGCTAACCCCTGGGGAGTCACCCTTCCACCAGCAGAAAGGTGGGTCCGATCCTGAAATGAAGAGGCACTTGAAGGACTGTGGCTAAGTGGAACTGGACTCCTGTGAAGGAATGAGGATGACAACATGAGATGAGATGGGACAACAGAGTAGGAGAGGCTGCGCTAGAGGGATGGAGAGGGGAAAGGTGGTGGTGGCAAGGGAGAGCTGCAAATGGTCAATAAACAGACCGATACGGGGATTAATGGGTAATTTTGTGCCAAGTCTGCAATCCATAATTGTCATCCTAATCAGACCTGAAACGCAGCCAGCTCTGGGCTGGAGCAAAGCGTCCTGGCAGCAGGGAAAAGGCTTTGAGTCCTGCAGAGGATTTGAGCAGGGGCAGCGTTTGCCTTTCGAGAGGCAACAGACCCTGAAGCAGACGAAGACCCAGTGCAGGGGAACGGTTCAACAGAGACCTTGTCCTTGCAGCCCTGTGCAATTTTGGTTAAAGCTCCCATCATAGGAGCAGTTTTGGGCCGAGGGGTGCTTTCCTGAACACTCAGCTCCTGGAGCTCTGCTCCAGGCTGCTGGAAACTACAACAGCCCTGTGGCTCTGTGCTCCTCTGAGGGCACCAGCTGCAAAGGGCCTTCCCTTGCCCCAAAACACGCTTTGGGCACTCTGCCCCCGCTAGCACCCCCTTGTCCCATGCCCTTATGGGACGCTACCCTGTGGCCCCCATTTCCCACACCCTAACCACAGCCAGCACTGTCAAGCAGGCTCCGAGCACTGCCCTGGGAGGGAGATGTGGAGGGAAATGGAGGGAAAAGGGAGGGCTGCATCTTATCGCAAGAGGCTGGGGATGCGCAGCAGTGCTGGGGGCTTGCGGCAGCCCGGGGAAGGCGGCCCCATCCCGGGCCTGAGCTAGGTAGAGCTGGGACAGGCGCAGAGCAGGCTGTGCTGACCCAACACTCCAGGAATTTAATTTGTTTAATATATTCCCTGGGAAAGAAGAAAATAAATAAGTGGCACCTTGCGTGCCCCCATGTCTCACTCTCCCAACGAAGGTGTCAGCTTAACGAGCCGAAGCCCTCAGCCTGATTAACCAGCCACTGCTCCCCCTAACAGGGAGCCGCCGAGCAGCGTGATTGATGGAGCGGGAGCGTTAGCCGGAGCAGCCTGGCGCTGGCCGGCCGTGGCGGGTGCCGTGCCTGCCTCAGCCCCTGCTCCTGCCCTCCGCGCCCGGGCACAGGCCGAGGGCAAGCCAAGGGCTCCCTCCTTCCCTGGGGAGGGGACCATCCTGCCCCCTGCTCTGGGCTGCTGCAGGGGTGCAGGCTGGGCAATGCGGCTGCTTTTGGCTCTACTGATGGCAGTGCCCCACATCACCCATTTCCACTGCTCCTTTTGCTCCTGTGCCATCCTCCTATGCCCTGGTGCTGGGTGAGGGAAAATCCCTTTGTTGAGGGACCCCCCACATATCACTGCAGACATATCACAGGTTCCCCACATCCCTGACCCACAGCATTACTGCCCCCCCTGCCTTGGGAAAGGGTTAATCAGCAGCCAGGGAGACAAGGTAATAAATGGTTGTTATCTTGTTAATGAGCTGACATTAATTAGAGCCCAAGGTCTTGGGAGGAGCAGCTGATTTATCCAGTCACCCTGGGAGCAGGTTAGGAGCTGACTCTATGGAAAGTCCATTAACAGGGAAGAGGTGAGGCTGTGCTGGGGGGGATGTCTCCCTGTCTTCCTATGTGCTGCCCTAGAGCCTAGTCCTGGCTCCTGGACTTTAGAGGCTAGAGCCTTTGCGACAAGATCCAGCAAAGAAAAAAAGAAAAAACAAAGGATGTGAAAAAGCAGGGGAAGGGGTCATGCAGTGATGGGGGTATGGGGTGCAGTGGGGCAGGTGCACCCTGGATGCCCAGGGCTGTGGCCCTGGGCAGAGGCCCAGGAGACAGGAAGGTACGAGGAAGGTGCTCCCTGGTACTCTTGGGGTTCAGCAACTCCCCAGGTTTCTTAAATGCTTCTGTGCTTGTGGAGGTGACGGTTGTTCGGCTTCTTTACCAAAGAGTCGGTGCTTGGATCTAGGACGGATAGTGAAACTGAGTCCAGGTTCTGACAGAACGTGTTTGCAGCACCATGGGGGTTACCTGGGGATGGGTGCTGTGGGCTCATAGTGTTTCTGGACCCAAGAGAAAAGGGTTCAAGGATGGCAGATGGAAGGATGGAAATGGAAGATGAGCATCCAGCTGTTAGGTCCCTGCAAGAAATGCACCTGAGCTGTCCCCATCTCCCTATCTCTAAGTCTTGCCTTGCACAGGCTCCAGCCAGCTCTCACCCAAGTCCAAGCACCTGTATCACTGCGCCCTGGGAGCCCAAATTAGTGTTGAGTGCCAAGAGCTGCTAAGAGATGGGAGTCCTACAGTCCCCTGCCTGTCCCCAGTCACTGCACAGGCCTGGCCTGCTGGGCACTGGTGCCACAGCCCTCTGCGACGTGTCTGCGCGCTGGATCGGGTGCGAGGCTTCGCTGCTGCCCTGGCTTTGCTCTGGACAGGTATCCTCCTGGGCCGTTATCCCTCCCCTGCTCCGGGATGGGAGCTGCTCACACATTCTTCTGTTCAGCCTCACCTTGTCCCACTAGAGATGGGGCTGCTTATTTGAGGAGCTGCTTGGCTAAATAAACAGCCACTCAAAAATCCCCACAGGAGTTCTGCCCCTGTGGCACCATGCCCTGTGTTTGCTTTGCCTGTTAACCCCTTCCTTTGCCCAGGACAGGTACTGGAGCTTGGAGAGGGAGGCACAAAGGCCAGCGAGGTGAAGTGCCACCTCTATCTGTGCATCTGCAAGGGCACGACAGCCTGGGACCCCCGAGGTGGGCCGTGCCAGGAATGACACAAGCTGAACCCGGCTCCCACCACGGCAGGACTGATTACGAGCCATTATCTGACTGGTTAACGGGCCAGAGCTGCTCACAGGTAACTTCTCAACTGTTCATTTAGCCACAAATCACTGTGGGGCTGGCAGTTTATTTACCTTCCCCACCAGCCTCCTGTGGCTTCCCAGACTCCTGAGATAGCAGGTGGCCCTGCCGCAAGGGTAGGAGAAGGGCAGCATCCCACCGAGGGACTGTAAGATAAGCCTTAAAAGCCTGAGTTTTGCCAGGAGCAAGAGACCAGAAATCTGGGTGCTTGACACCTCTCTGGGACTGGTCCCTGTATAAACCCCTCCTAAAGGCAGCTTGCCTTGACTGTGGTCAAGAGATGACCTGCCCTGGCAGAAGGACCTAATATTAAACCTTTTGTCCACATGCAGCCAAGCAGCACCTTAGCTGGAAATCAAGGCACAGTCCCAGTGTGTGTTGTGTCTCATCTGATGTCTGAGATAAGGGCTTGATCCTGGGAAAGTGAAAATCTGATGCCGGTTGGCAACTTTTAATCAGACGGTGGATTTTCCTCGGCATTCTTGGCTTTGATCTTGGAGCAGTTGAATTTGCTGAGGGATGTTATGTTGCTGCCCAAGGTGACACGGAGGAAATGGCAGGGCTGTAAAACTGAACTGTGCACCCAAATACTTATCTGTGACCCCCCCGGCCACACCTCACAGGTCTGGTGAAGAATGAGAATTGCTGGATACAAAATTGTGGGTTTCCACAGGATTGTCTGCACGGAGACTGGGTGTACTTGGTTGTTTGTGGTGGCCAAGTGGGTGTGTTTTTTGTGTGTGTGGGGGGTTGTTTGTTTGTTTTCTTCCTTCTGCTGTTTGGCTGCATGTGGATGGAAGCTGCATGGAGAAAATCCATGTGGGACTATGAACACTGCAAAAAGGGATCTTCTTTTACATAGCTGGCACTTCACTGCAGCAAGCAAAGACTTTCTGCAGCTTAGCCACAACTCGCATTAAGTGTTACCATGACTGCTGGTTCTAGGTGGCTGAAAGAAGGAAGGGCTATGAATGTTCACAGAAGGTGTTTTTTTAATATCAAGTGTGTCTTTGAAATCCATGACAAAATATCTGCCAAATGAACAAGTCACAGGAAATTGTGCGCTATGTGAATATTCCTGCTGAGGGGCAATGGAGCTGAGAAACCTCCCTGCTGCATGGACAAAGCGCACCTCCCGGGAATGTGACCAGGAATGCTCCCTGCGTGAGAGCAGCTGAGATGTTCAAGAGCAGAAGCATCTTCAGAGTCATTTTTTCCCATTAATATGGGGCGCCTTAAATAAGGGATGGAGTGGAGCTGCAGGTGCTAATGGGGTGGTCTTGACCAGCAGGAGAGCTGCAGGTGGGAGAAACATCCTGGCTGGTTCAGGGCTTCAGAGCTGGTGTGTGTAGCCCTGTATGGGTCTCAGGAGGTCTGCCTGGCCACTCCCAAGATCTTCTACAACAGCAAGGCAGTGTCTGTTGCTTCTTTCACAGAGCTGTCCCCCTTGGTGGGAGTCTGATACCACAGAGGAGGACCTGGAGTAACAGCACATGGTGAGCTGTGCATGGATGAGGAGCCAGGTCTATTGGCAATATGGTTTTGTCTGAGAACATCATCCCCTAAACTCAGTTTTCCGAACTGTCTTTACTTCCTGGGGCAAGAGATTTTTGCTCTATCATCTGCAGAGTGCCTTATATCACCAGACCATGGGAATGAGTTGTCTCTCTAGCTGATATCCTGGAACCTGCTGCCTGTGGATGATGCTCAGGATTGCCTCAGGTCCTGTGTGAAGCCCCTCCTGAAGAGGGAGGGCCCTGGGCAGAGGTGCGGGGCCAGGCCACAATTGCGCTCACTTGTTACAGTCCTCTGATCTAGTTAGCAACCAGGTGAGCTGTCACTAGTGGGCCTGATGTATGGGGAGGCAAGTTTCCTCCTTCCTGAAGCGGGAAATGAAGCTAATCAGACCTTGGACACCTTAATCCAGCTCTGATCTGATTAATGATCCCAAAGACTGTGAACTCATCAGCACCCTGGCATCTATCACTGCCTGTATCCCGCCCCTTCTGCCTGGCGTGTCTTGCCTGCATGCGGGCCTGGGGCTCTGGCTCTCTCTGCATGGTGTGGGCTGTGTCTGTCCCTTCCATCCCAGGTAAACTCTCCCACAGGCCCTGAGATCTAGGCTTGACTTTCCTGGAAGAAGGGGACCCCCTTATCCTGGGGTTCCTGCAGACCTGATTTGGGATGTATTAACATGGGCAATGCTCATCTCCCTCAGCCTGGGGGAGGATTTCTGCTTCCAGGCTGGAGCTGTGCCATGCTCTTCCCAGATGTCTTTATTGGGATGCTTCCAATAAGGTTTTATAGGTACTGTCTGCAAAGAACTGTTTCTTACTTATGCATTGCAGTGGCAGCAGCTTGGCTTCTTCTACTCTGCCCTGGGATCAGTGGCTGACATGAATAGGCCTGGATGGGCTGGATCATCCTGGGCTGTTGATCTCTGAAGGAATTGCTTGTCCTTGGAGAGGCGTTTGGGGAAATGCAGGGGTCTTCCCTGAAGAGACTAAGGATGTGACCTAGTACAGTGAGTTTCTGGCCACTTGCACCTTGAGAGCAGGGCACCTACAAGTCACAAAATTCTCCTTTCCCGAATAAAACACTGATCACAAAAAAAACTTTGAAAGTTCCTGTTCCATCCTTGCACCCACTGTGAGAAATCTTGATGTGAGCGCATGGGACAGGTCCCTTTGGCCACCACACGCTCTATAGCACCGGTGGGCTTTGACATGTCACCAGAGATGCACTGTGGCCAGATGTACACAGCCCACAGTGCCCACAGTGTTGTATTTCTTCCCCCTTCCCCATTTACAGAAATGGGACATCTCTCTAGCCATCCTAATATTTAAATAGGACCACAGTGGCTGCCTTACTTGCCTTCCAAAGAGCAGGATGCATCCTCAGACATGAACAAACAGAGGTTTATCTTGTTGCATGAGGATAACACAAAGAGGTGGGACCTAGAGGCTGACAGATGCAGCCCCCCTGTGCCAGGGAGATGCTCCACATATGTACTCTGCTTCTGAGGGCCAGTGGCAGGGGGTTGGGGCCAGCTCTGCTCTTTTTTACTCCTATATTTGCAACCAATGAAGACTGTCTGCCGCATTCTCTTGATGCTTTCTGAGCTATTTCTTGTCCAGAAAAGTTCAGATCAGCAGATGTCTGCTCTGCTGGCATCTCGGGCAGGCCTGGGTGATGCTGCCCATGCGCATGTGACTCTGGTTTGCTGGTTCCCTCTGGTCCAGGATGGGGTAATGGGGAAAGGTGCAACTGGCCCTGGTTGGGGCCTTCCAGTGAATGGCGGTGCAGAGGAGCTGGCAGGAGAGCAAGCTTCTCTCGCTGCCTTCCCGCCCAGGGGGTCTGCCCCAGAGAGCTGGGGGCTTCACAGAACCGGGACAGCAATGGAGCTTATCAGGGCTTCGTGCACACACACGCACATATATGTGTGTATATACATATATGCATAAAAGTCCTTCCAGTCTCTCCCTGCCTATTCAGATCCATACCTGCTACAGACAGTGCAGCTGTGGAACAGCTTCCCCAATGAGTTTCCAGTTAAAGCAGGACTGCCTGGGAACCAGGACTATGGGCTCGGTGCTGCAAGCACCAAGTCCTGGGTGCTGGGAGGAGACCTTGAATGCAGACCAGGGCTTGGCCAGCATGAAAGCCTGGGGAGGGGGCAGACCCCGGCGTGTCCCTTAGTGCCCTGGCTGGGGGACGAGGAAGCCGCCCGAGGGAGCCCGGCCCGGGGCGGCAGGGAGGCCGGGCGGGGCGGGGGGCCGCTGCGGAGCCAATGAGGAGCTGGGGCAGGTGAAGGGGGGGTTAAAACCCCTCCCGGTGGCGGCAGGCGGGCGAGTGGCCGAGAGGCGGAGCGGAGAGGAGGGC
>VZSV01000018.1:3714199-3735484 GCA_013398735.1 Nothocercus julius
GGACACCGGCGGCTCCGCGCGGGGCCGGGCCATGCACAAGCCCATGGAGAAGTCCCAAAACTTCCGCATCGAGGCGCTCCTGGCTGAAGAGCCGTCTCGGAGCGCCTCTCCGCCGGGGCTCAACCCCGGGAGCCCTGCTGGAAGCCCCGGCCCCGCCGGGCGCACTGAGACCCCCTCTCCGCGGGCGTCCCGAGGAGGCGCGCCGCTGGCCCCGGCCGGCTTCGTCCCCAAGCCCGGCTTGTTGCACCTGCCTGGCCCCGGACTCAGCTCCCTGCCGGCCCTCTACCCACCCACCGTGTACCCGCTCCCGGCCCTGGGGGGCCAGCACCCCGCCTTCGCCTACAGCGGCTTCCCTCACCTGCCGCCTCCCGGCTCGGAGCACCTGAAGGCGGCCGTGGCCAGTTCTTTTCCACTGGAGCACTGGATCCGAGCCGGGGTGTTGGTACCGAGGCTCTCCGACTTCCACGGTGAGTGCGTCGGGAGCGGGTCAGACCGTCCCACCGGACGGGACGCCGCGCTCGCCTCCTGGCCATCCCCAGCTCGCGGGGGCTCTGCCCCTCGTTGCCGTCTGGCGGTTCCTGTGCACTCGGGGCAGGGGTCCCCTTGGGGCTGGAGCCGGGGCTTGAGGCGCTCCGAGGCCGCCCCTTCGGGGCATCGCCAGGACCGTGGGGGTCCAGGTGAGCACTTGGGGCTGGCCCCCGCGCGGGGCTCGCTGCGTCCCGCTACTCGGGCTGCTGTTGGGGTCCCACCGCGAGCTCTTAACGGCCGTGCATCTTGCCCTCGGTTTCCGAGCCTCGACAGCCCCTCGGCGATTCCCAAAGGGTAAATCCCCGTCCCGGGATCCTCCGTGGGCTGCAGAGACTCAGGGAACCCGAGCCGCAAGGTGACGGTCCCGCGGAGCCCCCTTCCTTCCCCGTTCTGGAGCTGGATGATGCTGCAGGACCGCAGCGAGGGGCTTTTCCTCCCCCGGGCCCGGGAGAGCAGAGCCGCCGCCTGGCCGCCTCTCCGGGCTCGTTGGGTTCCGCCGGTGCGGGAAGAAAACGAAAATAAAGAGGTAGTCAGCGAACCCGGCTCCGGGAAACGAATAAAATCCCCTCGGTGCAATTGGGAACGAAGGGGTCTGTTCCCCTGGCGGGGGCGGCAGGGAGGGAAGGAGGGACAGGATCCGGACCGGGGAAGGGCTGGTAGTCCCGGGCTCTCGGCTCGTGGGCTCCGAGGAGAACTTCGGGTCCAGCTCCGTGCGGCTGATGCCACTGACCCGCCCGGGCTGGAACCTGGATCCTGCCCGGGGTACCCTCGCAGCACATGCTGCCCTATGCTTGGATGGGGCTGGAGTAAATGGTGCTCTGGTCACTGCAAAGATGGGTGCTAAAATGAGGGTGGTGTGTTAATAAGCCACTGCTGGAGAGTCTGGATTTATTAGCTGAGTTTAGCATTTTAATAACCTAGGAGGCCATTTACAAAAAAATATGATTGGATAAGGTGGCTAATTAATAAATTGGCCAGAAGAATAATAGTGCAAAAATGGACACTTTACATGAAACATCTGATTCATTGCTCCTTTTTTCACATTGCACCTGAGCAAGTTGAAGATAAAGGGGCTGTTCCCTTCTCTAGGCTGTTATCCTTTTTCCCTGGCTTTGCTATGGGCTGTGGAATGGATGCTTCTGTGAAATACTGGTAGTGTCTGTGGGCACAGTATATGTCCCCAGCACTGAGGGGCTCTGTTTGCACCCTGCAAGTTTGTCATTGAGAGCAGGAAAAAATCTGTCTCTTTGCTGGGTGGTGAAAGGCCCTCCTGCCCCTCTGCAAGGGTGAGTCAAGGCCTTGCCCTCCTCACGGGGTCTGTTGGGGTGTCTCAGCATCCAGATGTCTTTGTGCTGGGGTATTTCATAAGGGTGCAATCACAGCACTGCACTTGCCTCATGCTCTGACCTAAATTTCTGCCTGGAGTAAGGGAGGCATATTTGTACTTCAAGTGCAGGATCAGCTCCAGTACTTGTCTCCAAAACGTGGCTGCAAGGAGACAGACCCTAAATCATGGGCATGAAAATGATTGGTGGAGGGACTATTCTGGCTGTTCCAGGATGTGTGGGAACAACTTGCTCATGAGCCTTGTGGAAAGCACTGAGCAGCAAAGAGCTGGGCAGTGGTATTTCTCACTGTGAACACAGCAAATTTTTCTCTGTTCTTCTTGCTTGGCATGAACATGTTGAGGGTCTGCAACTCCTTTCCAGCCTTCCCTTCACCCCTCTGGACGGCCCAGCTAACTCCTCCAAGATAGATTTATGCCCTATAGACTTCAAAGACCAACGTCAGATGCAGAACTCCAGCACAACCTTGTTGGAGCAGATGCTGTGAATTTGTAGCTGCTCCCCTGCCTGAATCTTCCACATAAATGTTGCTTCTGACCCAGGGGCTCTTTCTCAGTTTCAGGTTTGCTCTCTTCTCTATACCCATTCTTCTAGGCCTCCTACTCCTCTTGTCCCTCTGTCCTGCTGTAGACATTGCTGACATGTATATCCTGGTCCTTGTTCAATCCCATCTTGGTTCTTTTCAGACCTTTGTTTCTATCTATCAGGTTCCTTTGGGTTCCCAACTGTCTCCAGCCCTATCTGCTGGGGGCTTGCAGCAAACTTCAAATGCAGGTGTCTCTCCAGCTTGCCTATGCCCTGTAGCCACTGCGACTGGACCTAGCTGTAAGCTCTGGCTGTGTTTGGGCTTGTATTTTCCCATTGTGCTGGTCAGCACACAGAGATGGGCACAGCAGTGTGGGTGCCACTGTCCCTGCAGGAGGGGACTTTTGTGCCCTGCCTAGGACACAGCTGAGCAGGAGCATCTTGCTGTTAGGCTGCCTGGAGTCCCTGGCTGCCCTGTCCCTTCACCTTCTTCAGGCGGATGGACCTACCTGGCTGAGGTGTCCCATGTGACTGAGGACAAGTTTCCATACTGCTGTGTGCTAGTCCTATTAGATCTCTGGATAGCAGTAGGTAGATACCTGTGAGAAACACATCTGGAAAGCCACGATTCACCTCTCAGGGCATGTTCCGACACATCCCAGAGGGAGATCACCTTTGAAGCTTATCCATGGGAGATACCAGGACAAAATCAAGAATTGCTTTTTCAACTGCATATGTAGAAATATTTTTGCAAGCGTGATATGTTTGCTCTCTTGGGGACAGTCAGAATGAGGAAGGAACCCCCAGAACCAAAACAGCCAGCTCTGGGGGGATGTATTGCACACACTCACCCTGTTCTTGCCGGTGTCGCTTAACTGAGCAGCAGCGAAGGCCTGGGTGCATCTGCTGCAATGCAGAGCAGAAGGGCTGGGCGCGAAGCCAGTGTGCTGCTGCAAAGCGTGCCTCGCTGCTGGGGCTCCTCTGCTGCTGAGCTGCACTTGCTGTGAGGAGGCTTCTGCCTTCTGAGCCACATGGGGGGAGCGCTCAGCACTGGGGTGCCATATGTGTTGGTGCTTCTGTGAGTTGTGATTTATTTGCCCTGGTTAGCAGTGTGGAAATGCAGTGTGGTGGTGGGAGCCAAGGACAGAGACCTGCCGTGGCTGAAACATGTAGGAGCAGAGTGGTGAGATACAGGTGCAGGGCGGGGAGTGTGGGAAGGTGTGAATGGTTCTCTGCTGGGGGCCTAGTGCTCAGCTGTCTCCCTGAGACACTGCTTGCATGTGCTGCCTGCCTGTCGCCTTGATGGAGATCAGAGTGGTGCCTTTTTAGAAAGGACCGTCACTCTGCGGGGATGAGTTTGCTGCTGGGCTCTGCTGGACCACGATGACAGGCTGCTGGGTGATGCCACTTGGCTGGGGATAATGCTTATCAAATGTGTTCCTGTTCTCCCCCAGGCACCAGGCTTGGCTCTCCAAGCTGTGCAACACAGGCAGAACGGCTCCATGCATTGCTAACACAGCCGAGCTGAGTATTGCCTCGTGTCCTGCTTAGAAAATGAACTTGGCCTCCTGTCAGAGAAGCTGGGCTGCAGGGTCCAAGGGAGGGAGCAGGGGGAGCATTCCCCCTGGGCTGCTGGGAGCCACTCCTGAGCCCGTGGTGGAGCAACCGAGAGGCTGCCAGAGGTAGGAAGTGCCCTTATGTGCGCTTGTCCACATGGAGATTGGCCCGGACATCTAGCAGGCCAAGATAAGCCTTGTAATGGCCCGAGCGCTGGTGAGACTCTGTCCCCTCCTCCCAGCCCTGACATCTGGAGAGACACCTCCGATGCAGACGGGGTGCTAATTTCCTCTCCTTTATCTGCCAGGCCACAAAGTTGAGTGAACTATGGGTAAGCAAACCAAATTAAAAGCAAGTGGGTTAATATCAACACATGGATTAGCCTCGTTATCAAGTAGACAGAACTGTATCAATTAAACCAGTAATTGTTTATAAGCTTTATCTAATTATCTGGGAAGCAGCTGTCCTATAGTGCCCTGGCCTCAGACTCAAGGGGATTCCTGACTCTAGGCCAGTCAATTTATTTACTGACACTGCAGCAAAATGCTGGGTGCCCATGAGAAGGTCCAAGTCCTGCCAGGCTGAAGAGATGTCAGACAACAGCTCAGATCTCAAATGTGGCACTGGGTGAGATGGGTGGGCAGATAGGAAGTCAGTTCTCAAGCAGAGCTGTGATGCTGAGGCAGTTCTTTTTCTCCCAATGGGACCTGGAAAAGGGAAGATCCTTCCTGAAAGGTTCTTTGCTTTGGGATGTTGGTTGTGGTAGAAATGGGTTCATAGCTCGGCTGACACAAAACAGCGGGAGGTGAGCCCTTGGGCGATGCTTCTCTGCGTCCTTAGGGAGGATGTCTGTGCCATGTGAGGGACAGTCACAGTGACAGGGGAGGTCAGGACTCCACCAAACAAGCTGATGGGAAAGGATGAAGCTGCTAGCAGCCACAAGGCATCATTCCTGTTTGCACTGGGAACCGGTCTCAGATATTCAGATTCCTTCTTCCTCTCTTTGCTCCCCCGTCAGTCAGAAATTAAAGACCCCTTTCTGCCTCCCGCACACCCTCCCTGCCCAAAGGAGCCAGGATCCCTCTGCAAAAGCTGCCAGCAGGTCTGAAGGCAGAGATGTTTGCAGTCTGGGCACACCAGGTGAGGAGCAGTAGTGACGGATAATGGCAGATGCTGAGGCGCACGTTGTGTTTTTTCGAGGAAGGTGCAAGTTCCTTGGCCAGTTATACCTGTGTAGTCACACCAGGGCTGCACTGTGGCCTGGAGGTGGCTTGAACTGAGTGCCAGCACCACCAGAGGGATTTCAGGTTTCAGGGTGTTTTTTTTTTTGTTGTTGTTGTTGTTGTTTTGATTGGTTGATTTGTTGCTTTTTGCTAGCCCTGGAATGGGAAGAAGTGCGGGTTTCTAGGGAAGTGATGGTCTGTAATGGGCACCACTGTGCTGAGCCCCAGGCCTTAACTGGGGACACAGCTGATGATCCTGGCACTGGCAGAAGGACCTTGCTTAGGTGCGCAGTCTCTTGCACCCTGTGGGACAAAGCCTGGAGTGTGCTGTGCTCCCCGCTGAAGGCAAATAAATGTATTTTTCTGCTAGTGTGTTCTGACACGTCTCTGGTCTTCTCCCACTAATTGAGTGGACTGCTTGGCTGCTCTCCTTGCAGATGCTAGTTCACCTAGAGAGTGGATCTCCATGTCACCCTCCTTTTTTTTTTTTTTGGTCACTATATATGTACTGGCAATCTGCACAAACAGACAAACAGGTGGAGCTCTGGGAGCTCTGCAAGGGCTAGGAGGAGGAGTCTGCATCTCTAGGCTCTGGGTCTCCAACACCATCCATGGCCAGTGAGAACCTGGACAACAGCTTGGTTTTGCAGAGATGATGCCATCTTTTATCTAACATTCATATTTGTCCAGCAATGTTTTGAGCCTCTCATTTGGTTTTAGCCTTGAACATTCGTCAGTGTTGTTTCACGTGCATGTGTGTCAGATCCCCAAGTCGGCATACTTTGCGTGTTAGACCGGTTGGCACAGTGTTTCTGTGTTCAGTCTCTGTTTAACAAGCCAGCAGCTGCCATGTGCGAGGCAGGTCCCAGGTGGCTGATGGACTCTCTCCTTGCACAGCGTCCTGTAAGGCAGGAGGGGCTCTGTCCAATCCCATTTTCATGAGGAGTTTGCAGAGTCTCGGCCCAGCCTGAGTGCTGCCTGTTTGACCCGTTCCACCCAGTATACATGGACCGGGGATCAAACCTGCACCACGTTCAGTTAATGTCCCCTTCATAAATTCCTGCATGATGTGTCACTGCCATGTTTGTGAAGGGCTCAGCAGGCACCTCCAGGAGATGGGCAGGTCGGGATCAAAGCTGGAATCTGAGGGAGATAAAGAGGATGGTGCCCGCACAGAGAGGGCGAGCCAGAGCGACCCTCGTCCGCCCCGCTGAGCCGGGCGTTGCAGGGACCGGGTGAGCTGGGGGCTGTCTGAAAGCTCTGTGGGGAGCCAGAGGCTCTTTGGAAATGATTCCTGGTCCAGGCGGGACAGCAGCAAAGCTGTCTCACCCCACGCAGCTCTGCCCTGATGCTCCAGCACATCAGTCCCCCCTTCCCCTGTGCCTGGACGCAGGTCAGGCCAGGCAGGGAATTCCCTGCTTCAGCTTTGGGCTGATGCCCAGGTCTGGGGTGGTGGCCGAGGAGTCAGGCAAGGGTTTCCAGGCAGCTCGTGTGTCCGAGACTTTTCCCGGCAGTGCCCCGTGGTGCTGCCGCACTTTACACCCAGCTGCAAACCGCTGGGCCGGATTGCTGCTGCGGCGCAGGGAGAAGCAGGAAAAGCAGAGCTGTGGGGGGACAATAAAGGCAGCAGAGGGCAGATAAGCGAGGATCAAACACGGCGTGGGAGCCACCCGCATCAGGCTCTCAAAGGCCCCTTTGTTCGCGCTGCCTTCAAGGGCCGCGGGTGTGATAGGAGCCTCGAGCTGGGCTCCTGCTGCCACAGACCTTGGCAGTTGGGCAGCCACCTGCACGTCCTGGCAATAAAAAGAGATTTAATTTCAGTCACAGGACTGATCCCAGTTGCACACCGAGGCCTGATAACGTATCTCGTTGGTTCCTATCAGCTGGGCAATAAAGCCATCACAGGGGCGGGAGGCGATGGAGGTGACACTCCCCTCCTCGGCTGGGGTCTGCCGCGGGGGTCCTGCTCCGACTGACCTGCCTGCCTGTCCTGCAGCCGCCCCACAGTCCGCCTTGATGGGGAAATGCCGCCGGCCGCGCACGGCCTTCACCAGCCAGCAGCTCCTGGAGCTGGAGAACCAGTTCAAGCTCAACAAGTACCTGTCCCGGCCCAAGCGCTTTGAGGTGGCCACGTCGCTGATGCTCACCGAGACGCAGGTACCTGGGATCTGGGCTGCCAGAGGATGGCACCAGTTGGCTGCCAGGGAGCTGGGGGCTGAGCTGGGCAGTAGGGCAGCTCCTCCTGACTCTACTCCATCCTCACCCCATGCCCTCACTGGCAATGCTTCCCAGGCATCAACCTGCTCCTGGCTTGCAAGGAAACTCCAGGAAAGCTGCTCCTCTCCTTGATGCCTCCTTACTGCGCTAAGAGCCTCCCTGTTCTGCTCTGCACTGTGGGAGGGAGCCCATGTTGGAGCTAGTGTTCCTCTTTTGATGACCCCCACACAAGTCCTTTGGCATCCTGGGCAGCTGCTGGTCCTCTTCACTCTCCAGCAGCAAGGTTGGGCAGAGGCAAGGGAGCAGCCCCTTGGGGTGCATCTCTCCTCGTGGTGTCCTCAGCCTCCTTGCACACACCGCTGGAACTGCGGGCTGCCTGCAGCAAGGAGCTGTGAGGGGCTCCGTGACACAGGGGAGGCTGGGGGGGACAGGATGGGGGTGGAGGGCACACGCTCCCCCTTGGCACCACTGCTCGATCTCCATGGGGCTGCTGAGGTCCAGCACAGCTGCTCCTGGGTGCTATGGTCTCCCCCCAGCCATGGGACGGGGTCGCACCAGGCACTTCCACTGTGGCCACTCTCCACCCGGGGCTCTCCTTCAACAGGTGAAGATCTGGTTCCAGAACCGCCGCATGAAGTGGAAGCGGAGCCGCAAGGCCAAGGAGCAGGTGGCACAGGCGGAGGCCGAGAAGCAGCGAGGGCTCAGCAAGGGCTGCGAGAAGCTGGTGGCCGGCGAGCCGCGGGGCCAGGCGGGCGAGGGCCCCGCGTTCGTGGGGCGCAGCGCCTGCCCCGGCTTCCTGCGCTGCGGCACTGCCGAGCTGCACTACGGCCCGGACTCCTCCTGCTCGGGCGGCGAGGAGGACGAGGAAGAGGAGGAGGAGGAGATGGGCGCCGCCGAGGGGAAGATCGGCTCTGTGTTGTGAACGGTGGCCAGAGCGGGGCTGGGGAGTGGGGTCAGGCGGACGCAGCGGGGGCCTCTTTGCTGGCAGACATGGACTGCTCCAGGGCACTCGCCTCCCCCCCACTCCCTTTAACTTATGTGTGTTTGGATCCTATTTAACTCGTAATTATTCCTCTGTGTGTATCGGGGGGAGTCCCCACATGCCTCCCCTATAAAGCTGTTATCTGGATGCCTGTGCTCTTGCTTAGGGGCTGGGACGTTCTGGCCAGCACTGCCACCATGGTGCCCTGCAGAGCCGGGTGGGCTCTGCAGACCTGCCTTTGGCCACACGTTGCCCCTTTCCTGCAGGGGTGACTGTGCCAGAGCAGGGTAGGCTGCACCCCGCAAGGCAGGAGGGACAGGAAGGAGGTTGCTGCGGGATGCGTGCCAGCCCTGCCATGCTGACTCCTGCATTCCACAGGGATGCAGGCAGTGAGGAGCTGTGCATGGCACATCCCTGCACCGCACTGTGCTGGCTCGGGGCTGGGGAGGGGGAGCCCTCTGCTCGCAGCCTGGTGGGGTGGCAGGCACTCCTAGCACCTGCGCTTTCGCCTGCTGCCCGTTGTGCAGCCCCTCTGCCCCACAGTGGGGAGCACTGCCCGGCCTGTGCCAGCAGGGAGGGGCTCAGAGGCTGTGGGGTACAAGTGAAGCTCATTAGCTAACTGGCTAATGAGTGGTGCTGAGTGCCCTGCTGCAGGGCAGGCAGCCTGGCTGCAGCAGCAGCATCACCCCCAAGGTGGTTTCAGGTGGTGCTTGGTGGGGATCAGTGCTGTGACCAGCTCCTGCTTCCGTGGGGCTCTCCAACCCCTCTGAGCACTTTGCTGGGCTCAATCCACAAGCTGCCCAGGGCCCCACTCACTTTGGCTGGACTCACCTGGCCCCTGTGCCACCTCCCAGAGCCCTGGCTTCTCCCCAGGTGTCCCCTCTTTGGGGACAGACTGTCCCTGGGGTGAGGATGCTGGTGACGGTCCTGCATGGGCTCACAGTGACCCGCAGTGGCTGCTGGCAGCTCAGCAGCTTCACCTGGGTACAGGTCCCTGTCCCCAGCCGCTGTGCCCAGGGTGGAGGTGCCAGGAGGCTGCAGTGCAATGCGGAGCAGGAGAGGAATAAATGAGGGCACAAAGGGGAGAAAAAGTAGGAAAGGAGGAAGAGGTGGGTGCAGCAGGGAGAGAAGGTACCCAACCCTCTGCCTGCAGGGAGAGCAGGACAGGAGTGACCCATTGCCCAGGGGCACTGTGGACCCTTTGCAGGTGCTTCGGCTTCCTGAGATGGTGACAGATGCCACCCTGTGGCCGCAGGAGCTCGACACCAAATACTTCTCCCACCTAGTGTCCAATCTGACCTTGTAGTAACAGGGAGCCCCGGGAGGGCCCTGGCTGGGCATGCTGAGAGGGCAGCAGGACTGGGAGAAGAGGGAGAGCAGAGCAACACGCTGGGAAGGAGGCGGGGAGCTCAAGGGGTGTCAGGTTTTAAAACATTCACCTTGATGGGTCATGACAGATTTAATTTGCAGAGTACAACCATTAAACTGATGGATGGGGGGGCGTCCATCTCACGCGGGCCCTGCGTAGCTGCGAGAGGGTTTATTTTGCTGCTGTTATTTATGAGGCTGTTTCAGCAGGAGCCAGGCCCTCCTCCAGCACTGCGGGGGGGGACAATGCTGAGGAACGGGGCAGGGGGGCTGATTTACGGCTGCTTAGCCGGGTGACTCATGCTGTAAACACAGACGAATGCCATTAGAGCAGCATCTCTGCCGTGCCTCTGCCCTGGCCTCCCAGCGGCTGCAGCACAGGACCAGTCCCCCAGCATCTACTGCACCTTCCCACCAGAGACATGATGGTCCCTCCTTCCTGAGGGACACCTGAGGCCGTGGGAAGAGGCAGGAGTGACCCATGGCGGTGGTGGGGAGCCCAGGGATCCCTGATGGGCTTGTGTGGCCCCAGCTGCAGGTCTGCATGCCCCCACCACTTCACCGGCATTGGCCCCATAGCTCCTCTCAGCAATGGTCACAGCTTGTTATTTGTGTCACCGATGCCACAAGAAGCCCCGGGGGGTTCTGGCCCCGTCAAGGTGCCACCCCGTGTCTGTTCTGGCGCTCTCCAGCCTGCAGCCTCCTGTGCCCTTGCCCCCAAAGCAGCCCCATCTCCCATTCGCACGGCCTCCTCCCCACTCATTGCTCCCACCCGCAGGATTTCACGGCACCCATTGTGCCAACCCAGCTGTGCACTTCATCTCCCCCCCACACCCAACCCCATGCCCTCCTTCCCCAAGCCCCTCCACCTGCTCCTCTACCCCCCAGCACCCTTCCACATCCCTCTGCATCCTCCATCTCCCCCTGCAGCCCCGAGCCCCGTCCCTCTCTCCCGGCTCCTCTCCATCTCCCCTCGGACCCCCGGCCCCTTCCTCTCCCGCCCCGTTCCCTCTGCGCGTCCATCCGCTGCCCCCTGGCGGCCGCCGCTGTTGCCTGCGCCCCTCGCGAGAACTGACCCTCAGCGGCCGCCATCGTTGCTCCGGAGATGCCTCCGCGTCCGGTTTCCATAGCAACGCGCGCCGCCGCCGCTGCCGGGGTGGGCGCAGGAGGCGGGGCCGGGCCGGACTGGACCGGACCGGGCTGGGTTATAGGGGTGGGTTCGGGCTATGTGGCCCAGCTGGGCGTTACGGGGGTTCCGGCGGCCAGGGTCGGGCTGCTATAGGGGGCTGCAGGGCTATAGGGGCACACTGTGCTGCAGGGCTTTGCTGCAGGGCACAGGGCTGTGCCACAGGCTCCCTGCGAGGCTATAAGGAGCCAGGGAAGCTGTAGGGGACCGGGCAGAGCTTTGCTATAGGGGACTGGCCATAGCGGGCTGGACAGGGCTGTGCTGTAAAGAGCCAGGATACTCCCTGCTCCAGGGCTGCGCCAGGCTGAGGGTGGTCAGGGCTGGCCTTGGTGGGCAAAGTGGGAATGTGGCTGGGGACCCTGTGCATGAATGTGCCTGGCAGGTCGCTGCGCTGCCCTGAGTCGCAGCGAGAGGCTGGAGTGTGTCTGGGAGAGCTGCTGGGTCCCACGCACAGGAGCAGCTTGTGTGAGGAGGGCTCGTGTTTCCTGTTTTCCAGATGCTTGCCCAGCCGCATGGGGAGTGCCCAAGTTCTGGCTCTTTCCAAAAGCTCTGCTGTGGCCGCACCAGGAAGGTGAGTGGCAGAGTGACGGTGCCACAGTCATAGCTAGGGATACTGGCAGAGCAAGGTGTTGTGGAATTTTGAAAAAAAAAATCCCATTGCTGCTCCCATAGTTCATGATATTCCTTAGCATGTACAGGGTTTGGTGTCTGGGAGGTGTGCCCTGAACACGCATTGACCAGGGCATCCAGAGTTTATGTCAGGGCTCTACTTGACTCCTGGCACTTTGCCACAGGGTGGCTCCTTCTCTTCATTACCAGAGCCTTTTGGAATAGAGAAACAGAAGTGAGTGATTTCTCTTTCCTCCTTCAGAAACTGCTAGGATCCCCTCAGCAACTTCCAAAGCAATCTGGAAGAAAGGTCAAGGAGAAGAAGGCCGTATTTTGGGGGATTGAGGTGGCAGAAACACTCAGCTGGCATGGCTGGGAGCTTGGAAAAGAGATGATCAAACATCTAATCCTGAAAAACATTCACGGAAGAACCCAGAAGCTGAGCTACAGGTGTGTGGAATGTTTTTTTCTTCTTTGTATTCTGTACTCTTTCGCTACATCTTTTTCCCTCCTGCTGTACCAGTCACCTTAACACACTTCCTTGGACTTGTCTACCAGCTCCCGCCTTGGACTACTTGCTGGAGACATTGTGCACACACATGCATAGGACAGAAACCTGCTAATTCAGTCACACAGCCCTTGTTCCTGGCAGGAGTTTCTTAAACAAAGTGCCTTTTTAAAATTCTGTTTTGCTGATACTCCTGTCTGTGAGCCATTTCCAGTCTAGTGAGATTTTAATTGTGGATGTATGCCAGCCTGTCGCTAATGTGTCCTAAAACCGCTGCTCGTGGGAGCCCCTCTGGATGCTGCACCACTACAGCAGTCCCTGTGACACTCTGTGCTCTGAAGTTCGAATGTTACTGTGCTTAATAAGTGCTTGGCTCATGCTGCATGATCTGGGAATGTAAAATATGGTTCAAAAAAGGAATACATATTTAGGGTTGGAAATAGGTTTCACCACATCTGAGTTCTCTTTCCCTGGGATTTGCTGGGTAAACCCAGCATCAGGTTTGTAAGTTGTTTCTAATCATGAAGGCCTGAATTTTTGGATTCTCCTTGGTATTTTCTTTTCTGATGTCCAACATAAGAACAGCTTTAAGCTGTCAGACAATTTCTCTTTTTTTTTATGCTTTTGTTTTCTAGATGTCCTTCCACACGAGTCTTCATCACTGTTTTTCCACAGCCGATTGTTTTGAGCCCGGGTATGTCCTTAACTCTGCCCGTCATTTTCCGTCCCACTGAAAAGGTAAGGTAGCAATGTCAGAACTGCTATCCATGTTCAGGCTGGCCTCCAGGAGGGAGATTGGCCTCTGCCTCTCTCATCGTTTGTATTCTCTTTTCACTTAAATGAATCTGTCCTTAGTGTGGAAACACTGGAGAGCAACAACCTCTGCTTGTCCTCTGAAAGGAGGCCCAGTGTGGCCTTCCTGCTTTCCCCACACCTACAACAGCTGAGGGAGTCATAATCCTTGGCTCCTCTGCAGAGTTTGTCAGTAATTGAGAGGGATCTTCAGAAAAAGCATTGTGGTTTTTGGTTTTTTTTTTTTTTTTTTTTTTTTTTTTTTTTTTTTTTTTTTTTTTGCTCCCTGCTCTCCTCCCCCCACACCGTGTTGCTTCTGACTGAGAATATCCAACTTGAATTGCCTACCCCAGCTTTGTTTTTCTGAAGCCTGTACTGAGTGGTTTTTATTACAGAACTGTTGAGGAATTTGCTTTCTGCTTTGTCACAGGACAGTCCAAAGCCACTTGCCTTGGAGTATATTCAACGACTACTGATTTTTCTATGAGGGATGTGTCAAGGGCCTCCCTCTTCTTGAATGGGACAGTTTCCTTTTCAACTTCATTTTTGACAGCAACAGATCTTGTTATCAGCCTCTTCCCTTGATTTTTCGTCTTACTTCTAGTGTCTGCTTTGGCTTTGAGTCTTGATCTCTGGCTCTTTGCCACAGCTGCCTGTCTCATGTATCTGTATCCTGGATGTAGGATGTCATCACTGGGCAGAATCCCTGGGTCCTGGTCTCTTATTATTACCATTTTCTGATGACTGTTCCGTGTTCCCTTTATGAAATAAGCTAATGACCTTGTTGTGTTTTTAGTAAAGAGTTTGAGTTTGTCTTTGTTCCATCAGTCACTACAGCAGGAGGCTCCCTGTGGTCGAGAGAGCAAGGACTATGTGTGTTGCAGTGCCCACGGTCCTTCCATAGCTGTGTAAGTGGTACTCAGCAGGAGTGAGGATGGCGGAGCTCAGAAGATGCATATCTTGCAATTCCTTCTGCCTTAGCAAGTTAGCAGGTGTCCTGGAGCTATCTGTGTGTGGTGGTATCAACACTGCATCTTTAAGTGGTTTGTTATTCACTACAAGTCTCTCGCTGGCAAAGCGCTTAATCAAAGACTATTTTTTCTGTGCTTGTGGAGATCCAGGGCAATGTGTGTTGTTTTAGTTAAGCTCAATCAGAATCTTGAAAAGACAGAAGAATGTCCCTCTGCATCAAAACAAACAAGGTTAAACAACTGTACTCTTAAACTGCACTCTCTGAGGGTGTTTGTGTGTTCCCTGAGAGGAATACAGTGAGGAATATGCCTGAGCACCTTAGTTGCTGCCTCTTCCATGCTCTGTCCTGCACAGATGTCTTCCCCAATGCCTCCATCACACATGTTTTGTTCCCAACACTTACCCAGAGGCAAGGTTTGAGTGGTGGTGTTCATGGGAGGAGCTGCAATCCCTGAAAGAGGGAAGCCCATCTAACTGCTGTCTCCTCTTGCTTTTCTGTGCAGAGGGAGTATGAAGACAGCATCTGCTTTGAGAAGGCTGAGGGCGAGTTCTCTGTTACTCTGCGTGCCACACTCCCCCGCCACTGCCTGCTCTTCCCAGCTGCTGTCCACCTGCCCCTATGTGCTGTCTACAATGTCACAGAGGCAACGTTCCCCCTGCGCAACACTGGGTGAGTGAGACTTGGCTGAGCAGACCCTTCTTCTGTCTTGTCAGGTGTTTGACCACCTCCTTGGATCCTCAGTTTAATACAGCTCATTTCAGTTGCTGTTAGATTCTGTCTTGATCTTAGGCTAATATCATCCTTCTGGAAGTATCCACTCTCTACACCAGTCTGTCAGGACACCTAGGGAAGACTCAGACGGGTGTTCAGCTCTGTCAAGAGGAACCAGGCTGTTGCTGCATTCCTGTCTGCGGAAGCAGACTGCCTGCCTCTGGGAGGTGACAGTGGGAAACAGCCTTTCAAATCAAAGTTGCTTAGTAATAGGCCCTCTGCTGAGTTCTGTCTGCGTTGAAAGAATTCTCGGGGAGCACATAAAGGAATTGGATATGCTGTTGTAGAATAAAGTTCACTGGAATTGGAGCTTTCCCTGATCTGACTGAGAGTCACTTGTTTTTGTAACTCAGCATCTTGTTGCCTCCAGAACAATGTCCTTCCTTGGAACGGCCACAGTGCTCAGTGTGTAACTGGCTACAGTTTGGGATTCATCTTCCCAGGTTCAGCTGACTGCCTTAAGAGTTGGTCTTTGCTTGCTCGGAGCTCACAGCAGAATAGGTAGAAAAACAGATTGAATTGACTGAAGACGCCTATCAGATCTCATTGTGGGCACCTTTTGTCATGTCACATTTTTCTGTTGAAAGCATTGAGAAATGTCTATTCTACACATGATTACACAGGTAGTTAAGAATCCATTTGTCTACTTAAAATGTATCTCCATTTTCTAGTGATCTTGCCACTGTGTTTGCCTGGAAGACACCAAGCCCTTTCCACATGATTCCTGACTGTGGCTTGCTGACCCCGGGTGCTGAGTGCATGGTAAAGGTGGTCTTCCAGCCCAAGGCAGCTATGTTGTATAACGTGGCAGCAATGTGCTGGTTTGGAGATGAAGAGAAACAAAAAAGAACTATTCAGCTAAGAGCCCTGTGTGAGTCATTTTTGCATTTAGCATGCAAATATGTATCATCCAGAACTGGGGAGTTTCATTCCACAGAATTACATCAAGGCACTGTGCTCTGAGGCCATGCTGGAGCTTAGCACAACCCACTGATGAGTGGAAAGCGGTGTGTGAAATTCTCTAATATATTATTATCACTTTGGAAATAATGGTTTGAAGAGACAGCGGGACTTGTGGCCTACTCCGGTCAGACTGGCACTTCTCTTCCCTAGTTAAGCAGACAGGGGAGAAATGAGATGAGTTTTTTGGCACAATGGAAAAACCTCCAGAAAGTGTTGGTCTTGTCTGCACTCTGTTTCTCCTGGCTGTTGCTGCCAGAGGGAGATTTCTAAAGCTCTCTGGATCTAAGCAGGCTGTGATCTAGAATAACCACAACAGTTTTATGTGAAAGTCTTTGCCAGTCTCCTTTATCTGTAAAGGGGCCTAAAGAGCCTTATCTGGCCATTGAGAAACAAGAGATGTGCCCATAAATATTTAGTATTTATGGTGGAAAGTAGCTCATCTGGTTTAAAACAGGGCCAGCTTTAAAGATAGATTCAACTTCAGAATAAGCTGGCATTGCTCAGAGCCTTGTGCAACTGAGTGTTAAATAACTCTGAAGATGGAGATTCCAGCTCGCTTTCTTGACCCAGTAATATTATCCATTCTAACAGCTAAATACCCCTACCTGCGGGTGGATGTGCCAGGAGAACTGTGTGAAGCCATGCAGCCAAGGCACTTACGGGACGTGCTGTGCTTTGGATCAGTGCCAGTGGGCACAACTGTGGAAAAATGTGTAGAAATCTGCAACATGTCTGTGGTATGTATAGAGGTAGGCTGCTGCTTGTGAGGGCTTGGCCTGCTAGCAAAGTTCCCTGTGTAAGGCTGTTTGCCCTTGCTCCCTGCCTTCTAGTTAAAATACTAACAAATCATCCATTTGCTGCAGCTCAGAGCTCTCTACTTGAGGTCGGAGCCTTTTGCTGTTCTGTTTCTTGTCTGGGTGGGATTGTGTTGTTTTGCACAGCCTTTCTGTGCTGGGCCGTAGCAGCCTCAGTGATCTTGTTGGTGTTCAGCTCTGCTGCAAATAGTGCAATTCTTCACTGATCAGTGCAATTCAACTGCAACTGCATTTGGAGCAATACCATTCTTGCTTCTGTTTGCTCTTCTGTTAACCTGTTTCTTTTCTACTTGCAGGTTGATGCCCCCTTTAGGATAGAAAGAGCAAAAGACCCTCTGCTTCAGGATCTTGCATTCTCCTGTGATGTCTCTCAGGGTGTTGTCCCTGCCAAAGGAAAGCTGGTGCTGTACATACGATTTCATCCACAGACAGTAGGAAAACACAGTACTGATTACTTCACTGTCATGTCTGCTGGGTGCCTTCTGCAGACTGTCCTGAAGGTGATTGGCTCATGTAAAGGTATCAAACAATTAAAGCCTTCCTTTTTGTCTCTGTCCTCTTCTCAGCTGTGTAGGAGAAGGGCTAAGGTCAAGGGAAGAACTAGAGACTGTCATAGCCCTTGGCCAGGGACTGAACTTGTGCTGGTGTCTATCTGTTACTGGGGTGTAACTGTTTCTCAAACAGACATGAGACTATTGGAGTGAATGTCCAGCTGGTTCCTAGGGCTGGTGGTTTTGCAGATGAGGTGCTTCTGGTTTGGGAGGCTCTGTTAAATGCAGCTTGTGTAAATGTAGCTTGTGACATGTTGGCAGAAACAGCTGTGACAGTTCTGTTTTACTTGGCATTGTACTAGGTCCACTTGTGTCCATGCACCAATATTCTGTGGACTTTGATTGGATCAATCTTGGGGAAAGTTCCATGCAGACATTGGAAATCAACAACAACTCAGATGCCCCTGCCTATTATCAGTTTGATATTGATGGCAGAGGGAGTGTCTTCTCCGTTGATCGTCCCTGTGGAGTCCTGAAGGGCACAACAACACTAGTGCTGAAGGTCACCTTTCGGCCTACTCGCCCTATCAGCTATTACCGCAGAGTGCTGTGTCTTGTCCACCATCAGGTATGAGAGGCAAAGGGTGGCATCACAAAGGAAACTCTTTTTGTGGGACCTTGCACTTTAGAAGAAGAAGAAGAAATGTTACTTCTTCAGTCCTGCATGATTCAGGTCCTGTGTCTCCTTAGAAACTCGAAGCCTTTAGGGTGAAGTTTGATGCCTAGTGCCAATGTGCTGGCTGGTACATTTATAGCTATGGCTTTTCCCCAGTCAGCTACAGCAGACACCAGTACCTTATTTCAAAAGCAGCTTTAAACAAATGTCAGTTAGCAAACCCAGGACTCAAATTTCTGTGAAAAAGCTTAGAAACAAAATCTGTACTCAAACACCTGCACAGCATGCCAAACCTAGGCTCTGCTGGCACACCTCTTTCTGTAGCTATTTCATGCTGCAGTTGCATACTCTCTTAATTGCAACTTTGCTCCCATGTTAGGAGCTTGGCTTGCAGGGCTCTGCCATCTCAGGTTCTTCAAATATTACCCACTATAGCTGATTGGTATCTCTTAGCAGGCTCCCAAAATATATATCTGTTTTCCAGTGACTCCTGTCCTGGGCTTTTGCTGAGCAGAGTCTCCATGGTGCAGGCTTCCAGCTTGAACTGTACAGTACAGATGTGGACAGACCATCAGTAATGCCCACGGGGTGACAAGGTCCATCCTCAGCCGTTCCCCTTCTTCTAGATCTCTGATTTAGTTGTACACCAGCGTACTGAATGCCGAAGTTTCTGGGCCATATCAGCACATAAAACAAACAGCAGTCTAAGGTCACACAGTACTAAGCTGTTCCCAGGTATGGTTTTGGGAACGAGATGCTAGGATGATGTACTTAGCAAAGGAATCACTGTAGGAGAGCTCATCTCTTACAAGTCTTTCTGGTGCTTTCCTAGGAACCCATATATGTGGACTTATTTGGTACCTGCCATTCAGACATGGATAAGCCGGCCATCCTTCGGGCAAGACATCTATCCTGGTACAAAACCAACATAGTGAGGGGACTGACCTTCTACCCCCCAGACATCCTGAGCATGATGCTGAAAGATGGGAAGCTGCAGCTGGATGAAAAGAGAGCCCTTATGCTGCCTCCTGAGGTGTGAACTGGCCTTTCTTGAATCCAAATCATCCTGGTGCTGTTTTCTGCAGAAGTCAGGTTGCCTTTGCACAGGCCAGATAGATCTAGGAGAACTTGCAGGTGTCAACCTGATCTCTTTAGTAATTCTGCTGTTAATATGCCCATCATGTACCAACACTCTCTGCCTCAGCTGGATTCTACATGAAATCAACCACTATTCTACTTTGTAACTTTAGCTCAATTGCTGGATCTTCTTATGCCATGTTAAGCTTCATATGGAGGCTTGGCTACAAATAAGACCATACTTGAAGTCTAGGCTCTGAGCTGTCCTGGGGACTATTACTGAGGTGCATGTTGCACCTCCTGTTGCTCATGTAGGCAGACAGGGCTGCAGTGCCTGGAATCTCTCAGTTCTGCTTTCCCTGCTCACATCAAGATGTTTCCATCCTGTAGATTCCTCAGGACAAGCCTCCCGAGGAGTATTCTGAGGCCAGCTCCATGACTGAATATTTCCACGATGGTGCAAGCAGTGACCTGGCCTTGTTTCCCCCTCACGTTAGCGTCAGCCCCAGGGAGTACGATTTTGGTTGCTGTGTGCCACTCCACAAAGTAGAACCTCTTCCTCTCTGTGTGACCAACCATACCAAAGGAAAGATCACTGTTGCCTGGACTCCAAGCCATGGCAGTGCCTTCCAAGTGACGCCTGAAGTCTGTGACATCCCGCCTTTGAAGTCTTCTGCCTTCCGTGTCCTTTTCCAGCCCACTCAGCTAAACAGTCTCTATGCAGCAGAGCTGGAAGGCTTTGCCTTCTACAAGGTTAGTAGGAATTAGTACAACCAGTCGCCAACAAAAGACTAGCAAAACTCTGTTTGCTGCCAAAATATTTTGGGGCACCTACAATTAAAATATAACTTTATATTATGAATTTGGCAAAGCTACATCTCTACTAACTGCTTTGGGCAGGGTTTTGGTACAGTGGCAGGCTAAAATTTCTCCTCCATCATCTTTGTCCTGTCAGGGATAAATCAGGAAAATAAGCCACAGATTGCCTGCTCTTGTATATGCACATCTACAGCTGCTTTTGTATTACAGTGAATGTGAAGTAACTCACACTTCTCTGAAGAAGAAATTACTGTGAATTACTGTACCATTACTGTATATTGGAGGCTGCACGAGGGTGGTTGCTGAGGTCTAGGTGATGGGCAGTAACTTGGTTTTGGTTCTGTTCCCAATAAGTAAAGCTGATGAGGGTGTTGAATATCATGGCAGCCTCTCCCCCAGCATGAGGTGAGATTCATGATACATGAGGTTTCAGTTGAAGAAGTTTCAGCATCCTGAAACTTCCTGGTAAGCAAGAGATATCTTGATTATATTGTTGATTAAATTTGGAATCTTTTTCATCTAAGATAGTGTGGAGGTTTTCTGGGAGCAATCTTAGTCAGCAATCTTAGGTTCAAGTAAGAGCTTGTTTTTTCATATAAGTAATTCCATGATTATTTGTTTAGTTTAGGATCTCCAGGTATTTCGTACTGCATTAGAGTGTCTTTAGAGCATTTTGCCCTAAGGCAACTGCTGTAAAATCACAGAATAATTTGGGTTGAAAGGGACAGAGAGAGATCATGTAGTCCATCTTTCAGCTTAAAAGTCACTCTAATCTTTCATGTCTTGGATATACCTGTTTGTGAAAATGGTTCCCTCATGTTCCTCATCTTGCACTGGTCAGTACTTCTTCCTGGAGAAAACCAATTTTCCAGCCCCAGGGCTGTCATTGAAACAAATAGCAGCTTGTGATGGTACATGCACTTAGAGGTACATTGTCACACTCTTTCCATGTGTGTCCTGCTCTGTCCCTTGTGTGCAGGTGCTGAGACACTACAGGAACATCGACGAGGATGCTACCATCTGCCCCTCGTGGTGCCTGACCGTCAGGGTGAGGGCACACACATATGAACCAGAACGGGAACACTTCATCCCACAGTACATACTTGATGTCCCCAAGGTGTGTGATGAGTGGTTTGGATCTCTGCAGAGATGCTTGGGTTTGTCTTTGAAGTTTTTATGTTGTCTCCCATCTCATTGTCCTGAGACATAGAGTCTTGGGAGTTTCCAGAGGCATGAAAACTTGTGTTTTAGAACAGCTGTAGGCTCCCCTTTCTCCTGCAGTAGCTTCCCAGGCTCCAGGGTCTCAAGCTGCACTGATCTCTCCAGCTCTGAGAGAAAAGCTGACAAGAGTTGCTTAGTCCCCTTCCAGATGCTTCATGTGCTCTGCATGTACTTAGACAAGTAGAGGGCAGCAAACAACATCCATGCTGTTCCCTGACTCTCCGAGCTTTTTTTCTGTAGCATAAAAAACTTGTTCCTTTGAGACGAAGTTAGATGTAACCCAGGGAAGTAAGGAAGATTCTCCAGAACCTCTCAGGTAAGGGCACACAACCTATATCTGGTATGCATAAACCAGAGCAAATTCCAGCTTACTTTGTCATGAACCCAGGAGTTCAGTGTATGTGCGGAAACTGCAGGCCCCAGTAAGCAACTTTTTTGTGGCATCAAGAAAAGTGGTATTTAATATAAAGTAGTTTCCTTGGTGCCATGAGCCTATGATAGGGAGGACAGACTATGAGAAGGGAAAGGACCATATCTTGTATACCCTTGGGTGATTTTCTTTCTTTTCTTGAAGAGAAACAGTTATAGAGTTCTCTGTGGTCATAGGACAGTGCTCGTTAGGACTCAGATTCAACATA
>VZSV01000018.1:3735554-3746013 GCA_013398735.1 Nothocercus julius
TCTTTCTTTAAGCTTCATTTCAAAACTCAAAGCAAGCACCACTCTCTTGCTTGTCTCCACCAGACTTTTCCTGCTGTAGCTCCTAACACCGATACCTACTGCAGCATGCTGCTCTTGAACACAGGCACCTCAGTGATAACCTTCTCTGTGAACCAAGCTGCCTGTCCCTCTGTTTTGGTCAAGCCTCACTCAGGACACGTCATTCCAGGAAGTCACCAGATTTTCTTTCTCTCTACTCACCCAGTTGATACAGACCTGCAGCAGCATGTCCTGCCCTTGCAGCTGAATGCCTGTCCTGAGTACACCCAGGTAAAGAGAGGGAAGATGAAGCTAGTGAGAGGTGTTTACATTTTTTTAAGTTATTTTTATTGTGATCCCTATTATATTTACTAATGATTAGTGTGGGTTTTTGCCTTTAGAAATAGAAATGAAAGAATATTTTCATAATTTAAGGTGGAATCATTGTTGCAGTTTCAAGGTGTGCCATTATGCATACCATGATCATTGTAGTGCCAGAAGTCTTGTAGCACCTGTTCCCCTGAGTCTCCATCCCCTGGAAGTCATTATACTGTGAACTGCTCCTTGCCAGCCCAATCTATGGTCCTTTGACTCCTCCTTCAGCCTCAGTTTGTTCTTGCTTCCCTTTTAGAAGGATGAACATCTTTGTGACATCCCTCCAGAAGTCAGCTGAGAATTCTAGCTAATGTCTGTTACTTCTCCATGAATTCCACAGGAGATTGCCCTCCAAAGCTGTGGGGAGTCTCTTCACTTGCTCTTAGAAGGTGATGGAAATCTATACTTCAAGCCTACCTATATAGGGACCTCCTCCACTCGAATGTATACCATAAAGAACTGCACAAGGCTCCCCATGGTGTTTACATGGAAGATCCATCAGTCTGACTGCAAGATCCTGTCTGTCACCCCTACCACAGGGCTCCTCCAGCCCCATGAAGCCATGGCAAGTTTGGGTTCTACCAAAATCATTGTATTTTTGATTAGTGGTGTAACTGTGGAGTGTTTAAAGCAGAAATGTGAGGACTACAGTCCAGCCTTTAATGCCAAGGTTGGAAAATACCAGAGAGTGTCTTAGGCTGGGTCACTACTGAGCATTTGCAAATGTGCTGGTTAACCATAACTTGCCCAGACATGATCACACCCTCCTTGACTGTAAGACCAAAGGTATCTTAAACAAGGATTAGACACTAGTTATGCTGGATGAGTCTGGGTGATGGCACAGTAACAACTGGATCATGCAGCAGGAAATGCTAATAGAAGGTGGATAAGTGAGAGCACAAAAGAGTTTATGGCCTTCTCTTGCTCTTCTGCCTACGTCTACTGCCTTCCTTTAGTGCCTCTTGAGACCAGCAGATCTCCAAGGCCTGAATTTCAGTGTCTGAATATGTGTTCCCAGTATGAACCTCCGGCATAGTAGAAATAGCGGAGGTCTGAAGGGGGAGAGTGTCTGCGATGTCTCCAGGCTAGCGGTGATGGAGGAAGGGGCTGTGTGTTGAATGCAACAGTTATTGTATCTAGGCTTGACTCTGGTCTGGAGCTTCTGTGAGTGTGCGCCTTCTCGCTTGTGGTTTCAGGCTCAAGCTTGGACTTTTACTCCTGCCAAGAAGATGAAGCATCTTCTGCGAGCTGTGGTGTTCGTGGGCAGGGAAAGGCCAGTCCCTGCATCTCCCCAGAGTGTCCGTTACACCCTAAGGATTGTAGGAGAGGGAGCACTGAGTGCTGTCAGGGTAAGGACCTGGGATCCAGGGTAAGAGGGGATGGGATGGGGATCTTCAGCTACTTTGGAGACTTTTTGTTTCCTTAGAAATTTTTTAACTTCTTCCTGGAGGTGGGAGAACTGACTCGGGTAGCCAAAAGGCAACTGCATGTTGTAAGTGTCCTGCCAGTTCAATTATAACCTGCACGAACCCTTAAGGATCACTCGCGTGCTCTTTTCTGGACTGGACTGGACAAGCTCTTTGGCTTCTTGGGAATTACATCTCTTTTCCATTGTTCAGTCTGCTCTCCTCCTGTCTTCATTTGTTCTGCAGTTGGTCCTATTTCTAAAAGTAGCAGAACTGACCGTTAACTGACTACATAGCCAGCCCGCCTGCCTTTTCTGTTATTAACTGCAGGTCTGTGCAGCTGCCTTTATTTTTAAGCATATTTCCTAAGGAACCTGAACTAAATAAAAAATAATACTTTGCAAGTTGTTGCTCAGTATCAACCATTTTGGACAGGTGGGTGGGATGATCTTAGAGGTGTTTTGTCACTATAAATTGCATGGAAGTGGGTGACTAGCCAGAGGGGAGGGGGACTCTTAATGCAGTCATGGAAGGGCAGAATGGCAGAGCTCAGACCTTGTGCCAAGCACAGTTTTCCTGCTGGTATATGCAAACCCTGACTGAGCTGAATCTTACCTAGCCGCCTGCTCAAATAACAGTAGAAGGGCTTTGGAGGGAGGGATCAAGCCCCTTGGGGTCTTGTCCAGCTCCCAGTGCACAATTTTCTAATTTCCCCTGAGCATATGAGGTCCCACGCAAAGTAGGGAGCGCATTGCACCGTACTGTGTGTGCGAAGGGATCAGCAGTGAGATAAGTGACCACTGCACTCGACTGCTGCTTTTAACAGTTACCAGCAACCTCTGTACATTGGGTTTTTATTGTAGGCACAAAATGAGCTCTTGGACCTTGGAAATATTCTGGTTGGTGACCTGCAGAGCGGTGATGTTGTGCTGCTGAATGATGGGATCTGCTCACTAAACTATGTACTCAGCGTGGAACAGCAGATCACAGGGCCTTGTGATCCTGAGGAAGTCTGCAAGGATCCTCTGGGTACCTTGAGGAGATTCACATGAGATGGGACTTTGGGAATCCTCTCTTGTTTGCAAATTTTTTTTTCATATGAGCTTAAAAATTGGGCTGCTTGCTGGCTAGTTTGTAACTGTTTTCATGGGCACCTTAAACTACCCATGTTTTATGTGATAGAAGTATGCTTGAGAAGACATGAGACTAGCTCTGTGTGTGAATAATGAAAGTAACTTTTTTTTGTACAGGGTAAACATTAGAAATATTCCTTATCATGTTAACTTTGCAAACTCTTTCTATGAAAACATAAGTAGATGCCTGTTCCTATCATTTAGTGAATCAAAAATGTCTCTGGGAAGTCAAAGGGGATCATGCCACCAAGCACAGCCCAAATAAGAGGGCAACTATAACTCTAAGTGCAATGTGGCTGCTTGTACTTCACGGAGGATGTGAAAGTGCTTTTGTGCAGAGAGGCACAGGAGTGCAGAGGACAGTTGCTCAAATAGTGCAGGCAGGACCTGCACACTCACCTGATGGTGTGAGTGTGACTTGCACTGTCGAGTGTGTGCACTGAAGGAAGAAGTCTGACACTAAGAGTTTCTGATTCTTGCTTAGGGGGTTGTGACAAGTGACTGACTCCCTTGTCATGCTGGTAAAAGCATCACCCAGAGCTTGGTGATTAAAACTGAACCAATTTGAACCTTGAAATAAGATATAAGAAGGGAGTTAAAGCTTCCCAGAAGAACTGGTGCAGTCTAGCCTTCTATGATCCAACTCTTTGCCTGCTGAAGGCAGCCTTGATACCCCTGGAGAGCTGCATATGCTTCTAGTCTGGGTGTCTGAACTTCAGATATTACTCCTAAGGATTAAGTATTGTCGGGGAGGGTGGGGGAAGCATTGGCTAAATTGAAGGTAGTGCTTGGGGATCTGTGTGCTGATTGCATGTGTGGTGTAAGAGATCTGTGGTGCCAAGACCTTATACTATGTCCTTTCTTCCGCAGCCTTAGAGCTGGAGCACTCTAGAGGGACTATCCCTGCAAGGTCGAAAGCTTTTGTTCGAGTAACAGCCAAGCCAGCCCACCAGCTGCATTACACCTGGTCAATCAAATATGCCATTTGCACCCCCACAGGTGAGGGATAGGTATTTTTGGGAAAGGGGGGAAAATAATCTCCCAGTCGAGCAGGCTGTGTCATAACAAGCTGAGCTGCCCAATTCCCAGCATATGAATCCTACTTGCAGAAATCTCCCTTCTGAGCAATTCACCAGAACTGGTCCTGCCTGCTCTCTCTTTTTCCTGTGCTGTTTTTGTTAGATGTGATTGAGCCATGAGACAAAAACAAGGAGAACTCCAAGTTCCCTGCTGCTCTAGTCACAAGATTCCCCACTCCTTTGCATGATCATGATCTCTGATGTACTTTATAATGTATTTGAGAGCTTCATGCAATCCATTCTCTGTGCTCTCCTTACTGGAGATCTTGAACAGTGCCTGTATGAAAAAGGATACAGCAGAAGTATAAAAGGCACTGAAAGGGGCAACAGGAGTGTTTGGAGGCAGAGAACATCATCTGTATCGGAAGACATGAGCTGCACAAGGATTTTACAGCTTGAACAATGGGCAATGACACATGAATAACATGGAGAAGATGGGGTATAAACAGTTATTCATTGTTTTTTTTCAGCGTGAAAACAAGGAGGACTTCATAAAATGGTTAGGCTGTAGGATTCAATTATGGAGGTCTTTTTTTTTTCAGAACAGTGCAGAACTAAATTGTGGAAATATGCTGTTGAAAAGGATTATGTTCATTGTCTTCTGGTGATCTTTAAATCAGAAGTCATGGTAGAACTACAAAGCAGTGAATTCTGTTCATTCTTTCTACGGCCCAGGTAGAGCTGCTCTAGTTTGCCGTTCCAGACAGCTGCCCCTTATTGATGCTTGACTAGTTTCTGTTGTTTCTGTCTCCGGTTCCAGATTTTGGGAGCACCAAAGAGGAACAGCAGCCCCTCTGCAGCATAGTAGCAACAGGTGTATACCCAACTTTCCGCATCACAGATGCCTGTTCAGCAGGGAGTGCCAGGGGTATCAGCAAGCTGCAGCTCTGGAGACTCTTTTCCTTGGACACACTGAATGAATACTTGGAACGAGACCCAACTCCCAGCGAGCTCATCTACAGAGTTCCTACAAGGCACAGGTGAGAAGAGGAGATGGCTCACACTTAGCCTCAACACAAGCAGAAGCCAGAGTTGCTGTGACTGTTGGCTTGTTCTGCAGCTCACTGCTGCCTGTCACTCTTATATCATTCTGTCACCCTGTAGGTAGCTGCTTACTCCTGTGTCTCTGCTTACCCTTCCACAGAATAATTTAATTGCAAGAGACCTCTGGAAGTCTCTGGTCTAATCCTTTGCTTAAAGTGTGGCCAGCTGGATCAGGTTGCTCAGTGCCTTGTCCAGTTCAATGTTGAGTATCTCCAAGGATGCAGAAGCCTCAACCTGCCCGCAGTTTCCAGTGACTGACCACCTTCATTCTAATTTTTTTTTTTTTCCCCGTAATATCTAAGATATCTGTCATGTTGCAACTTGTTCCCTTGCCACCTGTTCTGTTGCTGTGTACCTCTGGAGCCAGATGGAATCTGGCTTCATCTTCTCTACACCCTTCTATCACATAGTTGTAGACAGCAATAAGATATGATCTGGGCCCTCTCTTTAGAGAGGGGGGGGAAAAAAAAAAGTTCTCTCAATCTCTCCTTGTGGAGTGATCCAAGTCTTGACCATCTTGGTGGCCCTTCACTGGACTTCTTCCAGTATGCCAATGTCTATCTTTTACTGGGGAACCCAAAACTGGACTAAACAGGACTCTGAGCTTCCAGGTATGCCACTCGTTCCGGTTAGTCTTATATAAAAGATAGGCTGGAGAAGACCAAAGGTCTCGCTTGCATCCGGTGTCCTTTATCCAACAAGATCCAACAACATAAAGTCAGAGACTTATTAAGGAAGAAAGCCAATGTAGAATGACTCTTTCTCTGGTCATGCCATGTCAGCTCCTCTTTCAGGCTCAATTTAATTTCTTCTTTTTCTCCGTTAACCAGCACATGCTTGATTCCTCCGGTGTACACCCCTGTCCAGCTGGATTTCAATTTTGGAGCTGCCCCGATAGATTCAGAGCCTACTCTTGTGATGCTCCTGCTGGTGAACAAGGGTGTGGTGCCAGCTGAGTGGTAAGCAGTGATTGCTGGAGCCCAGCATTTCCTCTGGGGTCTCTCTGGGTGTACAGAAATACTCATAAGACCATGGGACATTTGCGGATTGGTGGGATGGATTTCATAGGCCTGGCTTGTATTGTTGGGCTGTGATTGATCTGTTGGTGAGTCTGGGTGGGGAAGCAAGCAAGAAAAGGCAGAAAGTTGTGCAGGTCAGACCTGACATGCCTTGGCAGAAAATTGGAGATGAAATGTCATGTGTCCTCCTGCTGTGCTGAGCCTGGTTGGACCATGATGACCGTGTCCCTGGGGAGGTTTTCTGTCCCTGTTGCTCACCAGCTGGCTGGATCCCTAGGACCTTCCTGTTCCCTTCTGATCAGAAGATGGACATGGAGCACTGGGCAGAGGATGTTGAGTTTAGCACCCATGAGCTGCACCAGATGAGAATTCAGGATAACCAGCTCTTCAGCATTTCCCCCAAGTCAGGAAGACTTCTTCCAGGACAGGAGGAATCAGTGCAGCTCTCACACAGGTGACTGCAACTACTTGTTCTCCAGAGCCTTATGCTTTTTGTCAGGGCAGCAAGTGCCAGTGGAACCTCCTGGGTTTCCAGAGCAGGTCCTTTCCTCTCTCATGCCACTTGCCCAGCAGAGATTGGGCAAGTAACAAGTATGAGAAAGAGACAAACAAGAAAATGTACTTCCTGTGGCTTTGACCATATGGGCATAGTTATTTTTGTCATCAGCTAGAGCTCCTAGCTCTTGAGCACCTGTGGATTGTTTGAAGGAATCTAAGCAACTTGACTTTCACAGCAGTCCTGACCTGAGGAGTGATGGTACTTCAAATGGTTTTAGCCTGTAAACTTGGGTCTCTAAATAGTTGTGTGACTAAAATCAACATTGCATCACTCATTCCCACCCAAACACAACTATCCCCCTCCCTGTCTCAGTGGCCCTTACGCAACAGTGACTCTTTAGCAGGGAAATGAATTGTCTCTAATGGACTGTGTGACCCTGATTCTATCACCCTAGGCACAAGGTTGGGTTTTAATGTTTTTCTCTCTCTCATCTTGCTCTGCTAGACACGATTTCATCGGCACTGATCATCTCCCTGTTCTACTGAAGGTTTCTCATGGTCGTGAGATTCTGGTAAGGTAGCATGTATGTCTTGATTGGTTACAGAGCAGCAGCAGGTAGGAACTAAATTACAGCTAAGTGTTTTCCCCAGAAGCTGCATAGCATGTAGGAAGCTCTGGCCTTCCCCAGGAGTCTTCATTGATCAGGGGGCCAAGCAGAGATGTAAAATCAGCATCCTGACAAACTAGTAGCTCTAGTAAAGAGTGCTATGACAGTGCACTGGCAAAATGCCCTCTTGGATGTAGTATCCACTGGTTTCTCCAGGTTTTTCTATTCTTAACCTGCTTGTCTTATTGATGTTTTTAGTGCAGAATTTCTTCTTCCTCTGAAGTAATTCTGAAACAGCTCTCCTGGGTTTTACATTCTCAGTGTGCTTTCCATACCTGAGTATATATCATGGGCAGAATTCCTTTGCTTGCTTCACCTCCTTTCCTCTGCCTCACTGTGAGTTCTTCCATGCAGTGATTCCATGCAGAATTTAGCTCTACAGCCCATCCTACATCTCTGTTTCCCAGTTTTCCTGAATCTCTCCATCTTATCACCATTCACCTTTCTTCAGAATCCCCTGGAATGTACTTTTCTCCAAATGTTCCAGACGCCTTGGCTGCAGTTCTGAGACGCACATTTTGGCACAGGGCTGGCAGAACATCCTTTCTGGAGGTGTGGAGACAGCTGCTTTGCCAAGCCCAGAAGGTAGTGCCTGCTTTCCTGGTTGGCTGTTCCCAGGCAGCCCTGATGCCTTTGTCCGCCCATTTCCTTCACCTTGCCAGCCGTCGAGGAGTTTCCTACTCATTCTTCCTGCTTCACTGTTTACTAAAACATCTCAGAGCTGGTTCTGCTTTGTTTTTTTCCCCTGAGCATTTCCTCAGGACTGAAACTAATTTCTCTCTCTCACCTCTTCTCTCTAACTGTCAGTTAGAGTCAAAGTCACCTTGTGCTCTGCTGGGCACAGCTCATGCCCGGCTGAGCCTTCCTGTCTGTCTCTAAAGTTTCCTATGAAACTATTGTGTTCACACATCTCTTTTATTTTTCTTTTCTTTCAGAACTGTTGTCAGCTGAAAATCCATCCCGTTGACCAAGCTGTTCAAACAGTGGCTTAACTGTGCCTTCCCTCAAAGCTCTTGGATGGGCTCCCTGTGCTTTGCCTGCCTGGCACAATCCTGAGAGTGGTTGCAAGCATTTTGCCAGCTGGCCAGTGAGAGATTAGGCTTTGGAGCCCTAAAAGCCAGTAGGGCACATATCCTCCCTTGCCAGCAGCTGATGGCTTTGGTGGCTATCAGAGGCAGCCACCTTGCCCCACACAGTCGCTGTGAAAGGTGCTTGAAGGGGGTGGGAGGACCTGAGGATGCTAAAGGACACTTGGCTGAACTGGAGCTCTGGCATGAGGAGCTACAGAGGCCAATCCAGAGACCAGGAGCAATGCAGGTGCTGGTGACATGCTGGGGTTACCTCTCCTATGTGCTGTCTGTGCTGCCAGTACTGGCTTGCTGACATTTGAAAGAAGGAGTACAAATGACTCCCCTTGTGCAGAAGGGGCAAACAAGGGTTGCACACAAGGTGCCTTCATCCCTTTCAGTCCTGGCATGAAGAGTGGAGCTGTCAGAGATTATTCTAAGTGTACTCGCAGGCTAGGGCTGGGCAGACCATCCCCCTAGAATTCACCGAGGTTTGCAGAATACGTGCTAGCCTTAAGAGAAGAAAATGCTGTAACACCACACCAAAAGTTAAGCTTTGGAAAGTTGGGACAGCATCAGTAAGGGAATTAGGCTAGAGTATTGCTTGGTGCTTGTATCCAGTTCAAGGTTGCAAAGTAGATTGCCTGACTTCATACTGGTGATGTTAACCAGCTGCAGGCCAGTCCATGATTTTTGAGGTGCGTCACAGCTCTGTGATGGATTTATCTGTGTGGACAAGTTCTGACCTCTGATTTCTCTGTGTTTCTTGCACTGCCCAGTTTGACTGATTCATCTTCAGGAGGAAATTCCTTCCTTCCTTAATCCTCCAGTCAGTGGCCAAATTTCAGCACTGAGATAACTAGATTTGGGTGCTCTGAAGAAAACAAACCAATTTCCTGCTGGAAATTTCCTCAGACTGCAGGAGTGAATTTCTGTGCAGCTTGTGTGTTGCCCACTTGCTTGTCCAGGAGGGGAACAGGGCCTCTTGCTTTCACTGATTGCTCTTTGCACTGCTCTTTGCTCAACTCCTAGTAGTACAGCTGTGACCTTGTTCTCGGAGCCTGGGGATAGTTTGGCTAGGCAAAATCTGTAGCCCTCAGCAGTTTCAATAGGAAAAGTCCAGCAGGTTGCAGGTGTTGGGCTGTGATGTGGCTGCAGACTGCTTCCCAGACCTCACTGGAGGGAACAGCTGGATCCTAGGGAGCACATAAATTCCATAAACTGCCTGTGTTTGCATCTCATTTCATAGCAGCAAATTAGGCATCATAAGATGCTGTCACACAGAGCATGTGTTCTCCAGGCAGCTCTGCTCCCCACAGACTCTGACATCCCCATCCTCTCACGCTCTAGGTCATTGCTATGGGATGAGGTCTGTGCACACTGGAAGGAGAATGGATTGCAGCAGGTCTTCATGTTTCTCTAGTTGTCTCACTTTAACAAATAACCCTCTAATCGGAGCGTCCTGTGTCTAAGGAGGCTGATGACAGTCTTTCCTCAGCAGTTGTGGTCCAGTGGAATCACAAGACCGTAAGCTCCGTTCTTTGACTCCAGTAATGTGAACAGGTGTCTCGCTCCCAAAGCTCAAGGAGGATCCTGTCCCTGTGTCCCTTGCTCTTTGAAACTGTCAGCTCCTGTTCTTCTCTCTGCATTGTGTCTGGTCTGTTGAGGCCCTCAGGAGGCTGACCTCTCATGTAGCTGAAAAGATGAAATGGTGATATTCTATGTGTGACTTTGTTATCACTGTCTTTTTAGTTCTCGCTCTCTCCTTACTTTGCCTATGAAGCTGAATTTGAAAGGCATTGCTTTGGAGGAGTCAGCATCCTCTGCTATTGTTTAAGCAGCTGACACTGTATCTCCTACAGTTTTCTGCCCAACCTATTATCCCAAACATCTTCTCATTCCACTTTTGCACTTGAAAAATGTGGCCGTGCTTTAGGCTTGACTGTATAACTGTGAATTGCTGACTGTGCGTCATGCAAAAACATTACTGGCTTTGAGATTATTTTGTAAGCTATCTCTCCAGGCAGCAGACACTTCAGGGTTCTTTTGGGGTGCTCTTACAGGAAATTATGCAACATGACTCATCAACTCATCTCTAGCTTGATTTCAGTTACCTCCAAATGTAGATTCCTGTGTCTCTTTTTTTTTTTTT
>VZSV01000018.1:3746083-3771902 GCA_013398735.1 Nothocercus julius
TATAAATCCCTCTGCTTTGCTTAAAGTGCCTGGCTGCTGCTCTGCTAATCATTACCTGATCGCTTAAAATTCAGCTGGAATGTTCTTGTAGCTTTGGGGATCTTTCTTAGATGCCTCCTTGGAACAGAATCTCCTCCATAGTAAGGGATCCAGATGATCTCTTCTAAAAAGAGGCCATAATTTACCTAAAATCCTGGATTTTCAAGAATTTGGCTGTCACAGCTGTATACTCTCCCCTTTGCAGCGCAGACACCACCTTTCATGGAGAATTTCTATCATATACATGCAAAGGGAAGCACATTACCCTGGGGCTGGTACCTGGCTTAGGAGAAATAAGCCATCTCTCTGACACAGGGCAGAAAACTTTCAGACAAGAGCTAACTGTTGAGTAAGTTCTGCATCTTCTTGCTTATGTCTTACCACATGCCCCTCTAATGTAACAAATTTCAATGTTACTGCACCTATCTGCACACAGATAGCTTCCAAAATTCTTTAGATTCCTTGTGTTTTTGTAAGTGATAGGGGTAAGACTCTGAGAAAGTAACTGTTTCTTTTTGCTGTAGCTCAACTTCAGCGGTGTGACAGTGGAACAGGGGCAGCAGTATGTTCAATTTACATCCACTAAGCACCTCTTCACACCCATTGCCATTGGGAGCCCTCACCCCCCTACACAGGTGAGCAGCTTGGGCCCCAAAACTGCAGAAAGCAGAGGGAATGAGCCAGAATGTCACTGTGTCCCAAGGGCAGGTAATGTCTGCAGCATTTCCCAAGAAGCAGAATGGTCTCCTCAAAGAAATTGTGGTAATTCCTTTGCAGCAAAACCTTGAGATTAATACTAGGCAAAGCTTGGAGCTGGCTATTAGGATTGTAATAGGGAAAGTAGCTCTTACAGTCTCCAGTTGTACAAGATTTGGTATTCAGTCTAGCCAGAATCCTTATGAGGAAAGGCTCTTCCCCTGTTCTAAGACTTGTCTAGCTGCTTCAGGCACTACAGAAATAAATCTTAATTAGTAAATTAATTAAACTTCCTTAAACACTTATTCAGTGAAAAAAAAAAAACAAAAACCTTTGATTTTGTTCAGCCTAATTTAGCTGAGAAATGAACAAGTCTGAATTGAATTAAGAGCACTTTAAATAAGAGTGCTTTTGCATTTTAAGTAATCCACTTTACAGTGATCCCTTTAGCTAATTTGTATTAATTTTCCCCAAGACTGAATTTACCAAGTACTACTTGGAGAGGCACTGTAGTCACTGATGTACATGTACGCTGATAAACCTTCAGTACAATCTCCTATCAGAGCCTCAGTGATAAATCTTGACTTTATGAGGTATCCTCATTCTTAGCAGACAAGCTGACTAATTAATTAAGCATTAATGCTTATCAGAATCCTCTGGGAAGTGATAACTTGTTTAACTTCTGCATGGTATAAGGAGCACTGTTGTCTGACTTGATTCCAGATTTATGAGCTGTACAATGGTGGCTCTAGGCCTGTGGTGTTTGAGGTCCAGCTGGACAACCTTGAGAGGATTCAGGAGGAGAATTTTCAGCATCCTGTATTTGTCTGCCTGACTCCCAGAGGAGAGATTCCCCCTGGCACAACAGATCACATTGAGTGGATCTTCTCACCACTGGAAGCTAGGATGTACTCGGTAACGTTTTTCTGTTCATGATTTCTGAGACTCTGAGCGGATAGGAGTGTGTGCAACAAATCTCCCTGTGAGATGGGGTCCAGTTTCAGTCCATTAGTTCTTTAGCAAATAAATGTATCAAATATGACTCTGGATTTAATCCTCTTATCTTGTCCAAGGCAGGTTGATGTTCCCATCCATATCCTTGGGGGTGATTCAGCTCTGATCACCTTCCAAGGAGTAGGCTACGACCCAAATATCATGGGAGAGACTGCCACATTCAACAGAGTTTCATCTCCTTCAGTTATTCCAGGTTCTAACAAGCTAACTGTTCCTGGGCAGGTAAGTCCAGGTGTAGTGATACGGGCAATATGATCAGTCCAGGAATGCATGAAAAGGATTGAGATATGTAGGCCCCTTCTAACAGTAGTCTGCATTGCAGGGGAGTTTTGTTATGAGATAGGGTAATACATTCAGCAGCTAAGCAATAGCCCAACTCATAAAAGCAGTTGTCCTGAAAAATGCTTTTTTCCCAGCCCACTGCTTTTTCACTGCCATTACAACCGAAGTTTTTAGGTTTGCTCATTTCTGAATTTCCCCTTAAAAGCTATTCCTATTACAGCTACTATACTGATTTTCAGCTAAAATACCTTTTTCTTGGTACTTAGTTCACAAAAAAGAAAAGAACCTTACACTCATACTCACAGACATAGCCTGTCAGAGCCTGAATGCCTCCATTTCACAGCCAAACCCAGGCAATGCATAACCTGAACACAGACTGCAGGATGGTCACCAGCCCAGGCATATTCAGAGGAATGTCCTCGTCTGACGTGTCAGTAGGTCAGCAGAAGTTTGTTTGGCCTGGCTAGAACTGCCAGTCTGGGTGATCTGTTATTACACTCAAGTCAGAGATCCCAGTGTAGTGAATTAGCATTAAACAGCATGAGTGAAGGGATATTGCAGGCAGGTAAGGGATTCATCCTGTGTAATATTAGCATGCCTTCCCTGGAGCTCAGCAATGGCTGCATATACTCTTTGGCTTTCAGCAGGGCAGATTGCATTCCTGGGAAAAGCAAATAGAAGATGATTAAAATTCTGTCTCAGATTGCCAAGGAAGATGCCATTCCTTGGGAGTCTGATGTCTGTAACCAGGAGTTGCTAGCACCTCTAATGGTCATTGTAATTAATTAGAGTTTGTGCTGTGCCTGGAGAATGGGACAGGCTTTATACTAGTAGCAAGGTGATTTAGGCAGCAGTTTCCCAGATCTCACACTCAAGTTGATGGAGATTTTGCTCAGGCACAAAGCTTACACCTTTGCTTACTGAAGTGAAGAATAGACCTGAATAACAAGTGCTTCAAAGAGAAGCTGGGTGCTGCTATGTGCTCCTCAGATCCCCTCCAGTCCCAGTATCTACATAATGTTCTCTTCACTGTACTCTCAACCCCACTGCAGCCCAGCTGTCCTATTACTGCAAAAAGACATTTTAACCAGAGCAAGAGTAAGAGAAGTAAAACATCCCATCAAATTGTTAGAGTAAAAGCAATGGGCAAAATATTGTCTGTGAAATGCTGTGAACACTGAAGATGGATGCGTGGTTGCCCTTTTTCACGGGCCAGATCCCATCTTTCATTACTGCTCTAAGATCTGCTTTCCACTTGCTTCCTGCAGGTAGCCACCTTATCACATCACAGGATTTGCCTCGGAAACATCCCAGACTGCATCAGAGTGAGTCGGCTTGTCTTCCTGAACAACACCTCGGAGAGCAAGGCTGTTGTGTTTGCCTGGCGGGTGGGCACTCCCAAGGACAGTGGGGTGAGTTCTTCTTACTCTCTCCTCTGCGGCCTTCTTGCCCATCTCTGTTGTACCATGAAAGGAGCTGCTTCTTTCCTTTTGGACTCTCAGAAAACAGTCCTAGGGAATTGGCTTTTGTACCAGCAGATTAAAGGAAAGGGCTGAGAAAAATGAAGGCAAGGTTTTGGATGGGATAAAAGGATGAAAAAAAATCAGAAGGGAAGTCTGTGGACTTCAGTGAGGATACACAAACCTGGAGCTAGGGCATGCACTAATGAACCTCAGGATCTCAGTTACTAATGAAACTCGTGGTTGTTCTTCAGACAAGGGGACTCCCTCTTGGTATATACCTTTGCAAAGGGCTGGAGCTGGGAATTCCCACAACGCTGTGTGTTCTGCTGGGAGGCAGAGACACACAGCAAGGGCATGGGACAAAGCAGAAGATCCTCCATGGGCTTTTATTCCAGATGTTGCAGATTGTTCCAGAGTTGGGGGTTGTGCAGCCTGGAGAGAGCACCCCCTGCTTCATTGTGCTGCAAGCGTCAGGAAGTGCTTCCTTCTACAGCGTAGATCTGGTGTGTGAGGTGAGACCCAGGAAGTACTTGTATTTTATCATCACTTGGACATGTCACAGAACTTCCCAAATGTTTGGCCCCAGCAGTTGCCTTCTAGCTGAAGGAATCCTTAGCTCTGTAGTGATAGCCAGCACTTTTCCATGGTAGCGAGCTTTATCTCTGCCAATGCCTGAAATCTCTCTGTGGCTCAGTAGATGAGATGTGTTCATGCAACATGAGGCTTTTCAGTTTAACAGGGGTTTTTAGAAGCCAAGGTTCAAATAGGAGTAGCTTTCAGCGGAAATCAGATACTTAAACATCCCTAAAAAAAACAAGTCTTGTTTCTTTAATACTAGTGACAGCACAGACTTGTGGTGCTGTTCCTCTGGCCTGCACTTTCCATGTGTTCTCTGATAGGAGATTCTGTCTTCTGTATATTATAACTCTGTTTTCCCTTTCTGCAACTGGGAGACTTGGAAAGGGCTCTAGTTGGGATCTCCTGGGGTAGAAGAATGAGGGACAGGTATGAAGCGGGGCCAAGGGGACAGGCTGATATGCTGTGTGTTATTTGCTGATTCTTTTTGGCCCTGCTCCCTGCAACTGAAGCTTTTCCTCACAGGTGTACATTCAGGAGTCCCTGGTTCAGTATGAGAGGGGTCTACAGGAATGGGAAAAGGAGAGGGAACGGCAGGCTGTGGAATTCACGATCACAGAGAAGGACCTGAGGGCTGAGAAGAAGCCAAAGTCACCTGCAAGAGTAAGTGTTGCCAGAACCTTACACCAACTTAGCTCAGTTCAGAAACAGTAGCCACGTGTCAAGAAACCTTCTTTAAGAAAATCCATGTAAATTTATAGGAAGACATGAGGCTCTGATCTAATCAGGATCTTACTACTGGCCCTTGGATAGTGGAAACAGAAAGTTTGACTTCTAGCTGCATGCTTCATACACAAGAGCAGAATCCTCTGCTCTCTAATGTCTAGTGAAGGGATAGCAGATGGGGAACTTGGAATGAAAACTATTTTTCTGGTTACCCTGTAAACTTTGAATTTGCTAATGATCATCTGAAATTTGGAAGTGCATGAGAAACTTTATGAAAAGCATAGCCAGGCACTCTGGAAGTTGATGACTGGATTTTTAAGCATGGGTAAACACTGGAGCTAAGTGTATAACTACCATGAAGAATTTGGCCTTGAGTAAAGAATAGGGGGATGAGATCACTGGTTCTCAGCTGAGGCAAGGTAAAGCGAGATCCTGGAGTCTTGTTCTACTTCTCATCTTCCTTACATTGTGATTTCTCTTTATTTTTACATAGAGGTCATCAGATTCTGCTGAGAAGGAAAAACTTGCTGAGTCTTCAGCTGAGATCAGGAAGTACAAGGTAAGTCAGGGCTGTCTCTCCCATACTGGAATCAAGCTTCCGTAAGGAAGGAGGCGGATGTTGGATACGATGGGACAGAGCTTATGGAGAGCAAACTAACTCGAGATAGGGAAGGATGTGAGGCTGAGGCTGAGCAGATTAACTCATTTGGGAGATACAAGTTGTTAGCTCAGGCCTGCCACCATGCTAGGACTGTAGCAGTGCTTCTGGGTCCATGCAGAGTACCCGTGGATGTCCTGTACTGTGCTGTGTCAACTCAGGGCAGCTCTAGCTGGGACTGCCTGCACTGAGCTGTTGGGTATGATAGGGATTCAGGGAGTGTGTGAGACAGGTCAAGACTGGGGTGGATGTAGGAATGGCTGGGGAAAAAGAGCTCCATTTGGTGCTGTAGGCGCTTAGTTCCCAGTCACAACTTGAAGCCTACAACGGTCTGCTATCTCAGAGGTGTTGAATACCAGATTTAGGGGATGATTTAAGCATGCATGCTACATGTGTCGTCTCTTACAGCCCTCCGAGTGTGCTCAGAAGAGCAGACATGATCTTCTGGAGCCTCCCTGGAAGGCACAATAGTCCTGAGGGCCCTGGGGATCACCCTGAGGCCCTCCTGATAATCAGGGCTCGTGCCACGCTAGACAACGGGGATGAAACAGGCCTGATTTCCAGTGTAGATGCCCATGCTTAGTTGGAGTGTTGCAACACTGAGATCATTTTGTCTCATGCCTGCCTCCTGTCCAGGATCTGGTGGCTCTGACCACTTAACATTCCAGTTTCCACAATTGTACTCACATCTACGCTAAACTACTTGGACCAAAGGAGGAACTGAACATCTGCTGTTTCCTTCTCTCCAATAGACATTGCCCCCTATTGGAAACCACCCTGTGCCCAATCCGCCCGCCAGCCGCTCTCAGAGGAGGCAGTTACTGGACAAGGAAGCTGGCAGGCTGTGGACCAAACCAGAGCCACCCAGGCCCATGCTCTTACATCTTGGGGTGACAGCCAGGTCCCACTCTATTGAAGACTTCTTCAGCAATTTCTCCTCAGACTTCCCCAAGTACTTCCTGAACTGGTAAGACATTCAGCTCCTTGGCTTTGCATCTTCATCAAGCTAGTGCTGACCATGCTGTGGCACATTAGGTGACATTCTTGTAGCTGTGTTCTGTTCCTCTCCAGTGCCTTGATAGTAGGCGTGAAGTGCCTTGTGTTCCCTAGCATTGATTGACAGGACCTATTTCTGTCCCTCCCTCAGGAGAACAGTCCCATGTGCAAGGCCTTGGGAAGGACTTATGGGAAGCTAAAGTGTTAGCTGAAATCATTGTTAGCAGTTCCACATGTGTGGAAGGCAGGAGTATTTAACAATGTGCTCTTCTGGGAAACTTCTAAGCCTGGGAAAGCTTCTATAGGATGCTGCAGCCACTTGCTGATGCTGGTGTGAACCAGGAGCGAGTCTTTAGAGGGACGTGAGATGAAGCAGCCTTTTGGGAGGTACCAGCAGACAGCAGAGTGTTTCCCTCTTGTAAGATCATTCCTGCTGCTCTTGTGTGTGTATCAACTCTTGCTCCTCCCCCTGCTTGCTGCAGTTATCTGCACCAGTTATCTGCACTGCTGTACTGTGGGTCACTGTCACTGGTGCCTTGCCCACATCTGCATGTGGCACACGGGGTACTCTCTCCTTCAGTTTTCCCAGTGTGTCCCCACAGTGTGGGGTAGACTTGCCCTGCCCTGAGGGAGGATCCAGTAAGAACTTTGTAGGTATAAGATCACCCAGCTGCCCCACTGGCCCTAGCTAACCACAACTCAGAATACTTTTTTTTCCCTTCCTGGGGACAGGGAAGGATGTGGGGGACTCACAGGGCTCTTTTGGGGTGCACAGGACTCAAATCTGAAATAAATCAAGTTCAGTAGTTCTTCCACTTACAGAGCAACTCTTTGTTTCACAGCTCCTTCAAGGACCAGCAATCAGAGAACGAATCTGTACATGGGAGTAGGAAAAGAGATGGGACAGTCATGAGACCCGACTGGCTGTCCTTGACTGCTGCTTCCAAACAGGAGATTCAGATAGTGACTGACATCCTTACAGGTGTAATCAGGTGTGTGTCCTCTCACCCTCACACCTCTTGGAGCGCTGGCAGCACAGCCAGCCTCTCTGCTAATCCCAAAGGAGTCTGTGCACTTGTGCTGTGCTGAAACAGGGGATCCAGCCTGTAAAAGGTATGCATAGGAGCCTGCCTTGGGGACTGTGAGCTGGGGAGCCAGGAACTGCCTTTGGTTGTCACACCAGGGCTCCCTAGCTAGCGACTGGGGCCATCTCTGCATAGCAATCAGTTTTGCTCACTGGGAGGCAGGGTGCTGTCCCTGTCGTGGCTCGCCCTGGCAGCCTGCGAGGCACCTTGGGAACAGGCTGCACAGTGATTCACTCAGCTGTTTCATCCGTCAGCTACAAACATCTAAAGCAGCAATGCTGAGGAGGCAAAGCTATATGTCAAGCCATATTCCTGCCTCCTCTAGACCCAGAAAGCAAGAAGGGTCAGACTGTTCATTGCAATCATCCAGGATTTTCCTCTGATTTGTACTGGCTTTTGGAACCAGATACTTGATCTACCAGGTCTCATTCCTTGTCTTCTCTTATTCCTAGAGGCCTTTTGGAGGACACTCAGTTCCATGACAGAGTGACAAGAAGTCTGGATGAGCCCATCCCATATTTCTCCCAGTTGCGGTGTCAAGAGTCAGCAGAGTCTGAGGACAGAGGACAGAGCTCCAGGGCCCCTTCCAGGGTCTCTCATTCCCCAGATTTTTACCTTGAGGAAGAGGATGAAAGGACAAAAGAAATGAGGCAGGAAACCTTCCCCAGCAATGATTCACCTGTATCTTGGGAAAGGATGAATGATCTCTTCCATTACAAACAGTTAAAAGAGCAGAAGAAGATAAGAAGGTGAGGAAGAGCTCACACAAAGATGGGCAGAGCTGCACAGGCAGCACAGCTGTGGCAGCACATGCCCTGCACAGAAGCTCCCTTCTGCCCCGGGGTGTTTCTGCTGGACTGCCTCTCGTGCTGTGTGGAAATCTGTGCTACCCTGCCTAGCCACTGCCTGCCAAGGGCAGTTTGCAAAGGGCGCAAGTGTGCCGTGCCCTGGGCCTGAGCACGGCGCAGTGGCAGGACACTGGCGGTGAGTGAAGCCTTCTTTGCCCTGGAGCTCCCCGGCCACTAGACCTTAGAGCGCAGTAGGTGCTTACTTTAGCTGTTATTATTAACTGCCGTGTAGCATCACTTCACGTTTGCTGTGGCTATAGCCTTGCCCTTTGCCACAAACCGTGAGTATGCGTGCAATTATTTGCTGTGGCACAGCTTGGAGGGAGAACACGGTAAAACTACAGTCACCCATCTCTGCCTGGCGTCAGGGTCTGACCCAGGCTGGTGGCGGTTCTGGAAGAGGGGTCAGCACTGCATGTCCCAAATCTTTGGTTCATTATAGGAAACAGTGTGTGCTCCGTTGCCCTGTCTGCCGTGTTCTGGGAGGAGTCCTGGCAAGCAGCCTTCCTTATCAGCTTTCTTATAACAGCCATCCATTTGTGCTCTTTTCTTCCAGGCAGCCGGCGCTTGGGAACCTGGTGGAGCTGGTGCTAGAAAACACACTGCAGAACATCCTGATAGAAGCTAGCCGTGGGGAGGTGGTGCTGACAGCCCAGCCCAGAGTCATAACTCTGACCCCCAGCCCTTTCCAGAGGTATCGGAGTGTGTCTGTATAGTTGTGGGGGACAGGACTTGTCCTTAATGAGTCAGACTGCCCTCTTATTAGACTGAATGGATTAGCTAGGTTGCTGCCTGTCAGTGACAAGGCTGGCTGTGTGAAAGGGGAATCCGTTCCTTCTAGTCCCTCTGCCCTTTTTTGCCTTTTCCTCAGCCACAGACCAGAGGCAGTAACCCTGTTGCCTTCCTTTAGGCTAGCAAATAGTGTGCAGCCCCAGGGCAGAGTCCTGTGAGTGAACAGCTAGCAGCGGATGTTAGCACTGGAGATCGCAGCCCAAGGAGGCTCTCTTCTGTGCTGCAAGTGCCCGGGTAGGGAGTAAGAGACAGGAGTAGGAGGCAGGAGCTCATTGAGGGTGCAGGGAATATGGCCTTTGGCAGCAGAAAAGGGGCAAAGCTTTCTTGATCCCACACCACTGAGTAGCCTCTGCTGTGGATTCAAGGGGTCAGAGGGAGGTACTGCCCCTATTTGCTGAAGAAATGCTAAACTGCAAACTGGGCTTCAGCCTCTGTCATGGCCAGCGGTGCTTTCCCCTGGGTGTCTCAAGGGAGACCTTGCTGCCAGAGATGGTTCCTGTCCCAGGAACAGCCCACCCACCCAGATCTGCTATTGGGAGCACAGGAGTGACTGGGCTTCCACATGGACCAAGCTCTCCACATCAGTGCCCACTCTGCTTCCAGAATAGTGTGGCCAGAAGGTCCCAAGAGGTTAAAGGAAGGGCCATGTGTGGGGAGACGGATTTTGAGCTAAGGCTGCAGCACAAGGGGGAGAAGCAGAGGGAAATGCGATGATGAATGTTGGATGGAGCTATGCTTTCCAGAGCTGCTGGAATTGTGTCCAGAGGGTGGCTGTGACCCCTTGGGGAGGGACAGTGTCCTGGGGAGAGGTAGCAGTCTGTACTCTCTACTCCAAAGGTAATATCTTCTCTTCTAGAAATTCCAACGCAGCACCCCCACCTTCAAGAGCATAGATGTTATACTCCGTGCTGCTCAATTTCTGCAACCATCAAAGGTCTCTACTCTTCATCCTGCCCCTGCACTATCCAGACCAACCCTTATCCTCATAGGCTGTTACCTGACCTCAGCACAGTGGCTGCCTCCAACTTGGTCCTGGCTCTGTTTGGTCTTCAGCTCCAGTTTGAATCCTCCAGCAACTCTGCAGCAGAGATGGTGAAATCTCTTCCTCTGTGTCTAGCCACATGCTCAGAGAAAAACCTTTCTATGCTACAAGGAACACATGGACAGCAACTGTGCTTGTTCCCCCTGCCCATAGCTGGGAGAAACATAGTGTCAACTTTAAAATGTAGCTGAGGAGGAACTGACACTTGGCACTGTGGTGCTGAGCCCCTGCTGAGCTCGGTGGGAGGCAGGTACTGAGTCCTCCTTCCCTCCTTGCTCCCCTGGCTGCCCTGTACAGCAGCACAGCCCAAGCAAAAGCTGCAACACTAGTCTGGCACCCTCCGCAGCCCAATAAAAGGAGCCAGGTCCTAGGCACAAAGAGCTAACGTAGCCCCTGCGTCTTGCTTTGTTAGCACCTCGGATGAGACACCCCTCATCAGTGCCCTTTTAAAGGGCAGTGGGGAAGTGGGGGGCTTCAAGCCCGAGCCCAGCATGCAGCTCTGTCCTCCTTGTCGCCCGAGGGAGGAGTGTCGCGGCGAGGAAGCAGGGCTAGTCTGCCGGGAGGTGGCAGTGTTAGTTCTGAGAAACCTCCGGTGCCGGCCCGGAGCGGAGGGCTGCGCCTGGCACTGGGCAGGGGCTGCGTGCCCCGCTGCCCAGGGCTGTAGGCTGGCCGTGCCAGGGACCAGGGCCCCGGCTCGTGCACAGCTCTTCTTCTGCGGGCCTGGCGGCCTCTGCCGCGTGGGACTCGCCCACGAGGGTCTGTGCCCTGCGCTCATGAGCGTCCCCTTCCCAACCTTCCAGCCAGCACGGGCATTGCACCCTTTCTTTCCCCTTGTTCCTCAAGGCCTCGGAGCTGGGGAGGGTCTCGCCCTATCTGGCAGAGGTAGATGCCCTGTGTGCCCGCAGGTGCTGCAGCTCTCCCAGCGGTGCCGCCGCGCGCTGTGCAGGAGCAGTGTGTGTGCGACTGTCACTAAGCCCCAGGGCTGAGCTGTTCCTGTTGCCAGAGATGCAGCAGAGGCTCTGCTGCCTCTGGAGCTCAGCCTGGGCACCTGGGCCTCCACGTGGGTCCTGGATCCATCTTGCAGGGAGTGCAGCCCCTTTCCGCACCATGCTGGGTTACTGTTCCCCAGGGGCAGCTTATAGAGTTCCTCAAGGGGAGAGAGAGAGCCCTGAGACAGTGCCACTGATGGTGGGGGAGTCAGAGAAGTCAGCAGGGAATGAGAGCTTTGAGAGCTACCTCTAGCCCTGAGGGCTACATCTTTCTTCCCTTGTCTCTGTACGAAGTGTGAGATGGCTGTGTCATCTCTGTTCTTGGTCTTCTCCAGTTCCTGTCAAACCAGCATGCACTAGGCAAGGCCATTAGGTGCTGCCACATATTCTTCTTTTTATCCTTATCCTAAATTAAAAATAGGAACAGGACATTTCTTTCCCCAAGCCGGGGAAAATCCTACTTCATTTTCTCAAGCTGGGACCGGACCTGAGCCTTAGCTCTGGAAGAGACCTATGTGTGCGCATTGCTGTGTGCCCGCGGGAGGGCTAGGGAGCTCTTTCCTCTGGGAAGCTGGTCCCTGCAGCCAGGACTGGCTCAGCAGGAGTTAAAGCCGTGGGGCTGAGGCGGTGCCCGTAACCCAGCTGTGCAGCGAGCAAGGGGCAGGCCGGGGCTGGCTGGTGGGGCTTGCGGCAGGGCCCTGCGCTGCTCCGGCTCTCAGCTGTGCGGGCTGACGGCCTCAAGGGCTCTGTGGGATCAGCCCAGCGGTGACAAGGGACCTGGTGAGTGAGCATCCCTTGCTGTCCCCCTTTCCAAGGGAGGGGGGGATGGCAGCACCCCCAGGCTCTGCTCTGGGTCAGCTGTGGATGGTGGAGAGCCCAGAGCAGCAAGCTGACCCCCAGGAGCTCTACTGCAGAGTTAAAACCTGGCCCCAGCTACAGACCCTGCTGGTGCTTCCCTGCTGCTGCCCCACTGTCCCCAGCTGCTCCTCTGCACACTTGCATCTCTGGGGCCACAGCAGCACAAGAGTGGCTGGGCACATGCAGCACTGGCACTGGGGATTTGGCCCTAGCCAGAGTCTCTGTCTTCTTTACCTTCTTTACCCACAGCCCATGACGAGCCTGGCTGGCACGCGGAGCAGCCATGCAAGTGTCCACGGAGCCAGACTGCAGCAGAGCAAGATCCATGGCCACCTCCTGGGGACAGGAGCAGCCCTGGCTCTTGCTGACCATGTTCAGGTCTCGAGCCAGAGGAGGTTGCATCCACCTGTCAAATCCAGAGTGTGCACAGAGAGCTGTCCACATGCTGCAGACCTGCCCAAGCACCAGACTTGTTTCTAATGTACATTTCTCAGAGAGGTATCATAGATATGGGTTCATTTCCTTCTCGGTGATGTTTAGGTGACGTTCCCTTGAGTCTGGGATGCTGGTGCTGGGGCCAGGATGACCAAGATTGCTGGTCTGCAGGTATAGGAGCAGAGTGGGAATGGCTGAATGGGAGCCTGCCAAGTCCTGGGAGTGCCCTCCTCCTTGTGCTCGCTGTCGGGAGAGCTCAGTCAGCAGGCACTCCATGCAGCACAACAGGCCTTTTCTTCCTGGCTGTTAGTCCTGCCTTCCAGGGAGGGGTGAAAAGGCCTGGGGGCAGGTGGGCAACAGCAGCTACCCTGAATCCCGTTAAAACATTTAACACCTGCTGAATTGTGCCATTGTCTGGGAGATAAAGGGAGGAGAACAAAGCTGTCTTCCTTGCCAGCCCGTCTGCAGGGCTCTGCTAGCCCTCAGCTAGGGCTGGTTGCAAAGACACCCCTGGCCTGGCTGTGGGACTCCCTGTATGTGTTGGGAAGGCAGCAGTGGCAGGGGACAGTCCCTTAGGTCTGCACTGCCCTGCTCTCCCCCCAGACTGGAGGAGAGCCCTGAGCTGCCAGCAGTGTCTGCACAGGAAGGGAAAAGGCCAGGGAGCAAAAGGTGAAGGAGTTCCCCGAGGTCCATGTCAGAAGTGGGCAGAGACCCTTCATCTGCAGCCTCCTATGGCCGCACTTTGCGGCTCGGCTGCCTTGCTTCGGTATTTGAGCTGGGAGTCCTTGTAGTCTGTGCTCAGCTCAGACCAGGACACCAAAGGATTCTCCAGACAGCTGTGCGACACTGCCATGGGCTAGTTGTTCTTTGTGGGACAGGGTGGCAGCACCAACCCTCGAATGCTGCAGGAGGAGGCAGAGCCTGTCCCGTGTGGTGCCAGAGGACTTGGCTGGCAGCACCAGAGCCCGCATGGGTGAAACGCTGCCCTGTGTGGGGCACGGCCAGGCAGCCTGTGAGCACCTGCTGCTCAGCCTGGAGCAGCAGGGAGAGGCCAGGGGGACATGGCATTTCCTCTGGGTGCTGCCAGCCAGGCAGTGGCAGTCCTGCCTTTTCCTTGCTGGAAAAAAACTACTTGAAAAGAGGATGAGGGCTATGAATGATGTATGGCGGGATGTGGGCTAGGGGCACATGGCATCCCAGGGACAGCAGCAGGCAGGCGCTCCGGAGGAGGGATGGAGCCTGTCTTTCAAAATCGGGACCTGGAGAGGGCTGACGCTTCAAAGAGGAGCTGGTGGCAGTGGCTGATAAGGATCTGTGGATATCCACTTACATTTGGGAATCCATTTACTTCAACCCACAGGCGTGCTCTGCCTCTGGCAGGGGTGACGGTGGCGGTTTCTAACGCACGTCCCCAAGCCAGGAGCCCTGCAGGTGACGCACGTCCCCAAGCCAGGACCCCTGCAGGGGTTGAAGCCCTTTCCCCACCCGCAAACACGCCCGTCTACACAAACAAACACATCAGTGCACTCGCACAAAGGAGCTTCTCCTGCCACACAACTGTGCTTCATGCTCCGTTCTCCAGGGAGCGGCGGAGGCCGGAGTAACCCGGAGAGACATCCCGGCTTGCGCTTGCTGTGCGTGAGATCAGCGGGGCGCTGGCAGGAGCGGGTGGCACGGCCGGGGGCCGCGTCCAGCCTGCTCCCCAGCGGCAGCGTTGGGGCGTCCGCGCAGGTGTCCCTGTGCTGGGCAGCCAGCACATCCCTGGTGCGGGAGGCTGCTCTGGCTCTGGGATGAAATGTCCCCAGGGAAGGCTTGTGTGTGCACAGTGAAACACACCCTGTTCTCCCCGGTGCATTGGGAGAATGGGATCCCGGCCAGCGTGGCCATGATGGAAACGCTCCTGAACAGCCAGCCAAGGTGTTTCTGAGGATCTTGACTCCGTTGCCCAGCCTGGAGGTCTGTGGGCTCCTTTAGATGAAGCCCGTGTAACCCTGGTGTGCCCAGGGCTCTCCAGCACGAGAAGGGCGACGAGGCAGCCCCTGGCACAGCTGGCACTCAGTTTCAGACTGCTTGGGGACAGGAAGTGGAAAGGACCCCGTTTGCTCTCCTTCTCGGGGATCCTGCTGCTCCCTCACCTTCCAGCAGCCCAAAGCATCACCAAGGAGCGAGAGAGCTGCCCGGGGTGCCAGGTGCCCCCACACCTGCTTCCGCTGGCCCCCTGCTCTGCCGGCCCGCTCTCCCCTCACCCCTGGCTGCAAAGTGAGCCAGGCAGGTGGGTGGAAAAGTGACAGCTGGTGTTGTTCCAGTGCAGGTTAATGAATGTCTCCTCCTCTCCCCCCAGCCGCCACCTCCTCCTCCCCACCGCCCGCCCCAGCACCCAGGCTCCTGGCTCCTATCAGCCCATCAGGCTCCCATTAACAGCGGCAGCCCTGGAGAGTTTGCATAGAGACCTGCTCTGCCTCTAATCTAGGTGGGCTAATCGCCTCCCCTTGCCGGGCTGCCTTCCCTGGGTCAATATTTGCGCTGGGCAAACACGGAGCCGTGACAGGTGCGCTGGGGAGAAGGCTCGCGGACAGCCCAGCCCTCTCGCCTGTCTCCGCTCGCTCCCGTCTCTCCGGCCCCCCGATCGCCGACCAGCCGGAGCTATTTTTATCAGGGCTATAAAAGCCCCATCCAGCCGGTGTCACCCTCATTTCCCGCTCGTGAGCCGGCGGGGGAAGGCGAAGCCGCTCACCTGCGAGCTGCCAACGTGTCACCGGAGCCAGGTGAGGTGCTGTAGCTGACGCACCCGCGCCGGGGTCCTGCGCGCCCGGCTGCGAGCAGGGCATGGGGCTCCCTGGGGACCAGGACAGCCACCCAACTCCCAGGAGGGAGGGGGGGTGGCTCACGGGATGCTGTCCCCATCCTTTAACTCTTTTCTCTCACATGCTTTTCTCTTCCTTCCCCCTCTGTTTATTTTCTTCCTTTCTTTCTTCCTTTCTTTCTTCCTTCCTTCTCTCTTTCTCCACTCTCCCTCCCCAGCCTGCCGTGCCAGTTTAACCTGCCCCTGCTCTGTTTGGCTTTCCCAGGCAGCAGGTGTCAAGCATCCACCTTCCGGACTTTACCCCCGGAGGAGCCGGTTCGAGCAGCGGGCACAGCCAGGACCTCTGCTCACCAACTCGGAGGGACCCAGCGCGGTAGGAAGGACAGGAAAGAGGCTCCCAGGAGCCCGGAGCAGAGCAGCCTCCAGCGCACACTGTCCAAGCCCGGAGCAACTCTGCACTTGCCTGGCGTCGAGCCCCACGTGCAAGACCTGACCTGAACGTTTTGTTCGTTCGGCTCGCGTTAGGCAGGTCCAGCCCGTCTGCAAGCGCGCAACAGGCACGCACATGTGCAACACCAGCCATGCACTGGAGCTGTGTGTCCCATGCACCTGAGATGTGCAGCTCGCGCACGGAGGGCACTCGTGTGTGACACGCACCCTGGCCTGCCACCCGTGTGACATGATGAACATGCAGCCTGCGTGCAGGGCACATGGGGGACATGCGCATGACATGCAGCCCTCACTCAGACACGTGCAAGCCAGGTGACCAGTGCATGGCACATGCATGAAGTGATCGGCAGTCAGTGTACACACAGAAGATACAGCCAGCACACAGCCAGCACAAGGGCATGGGACCTGCACACGTGCGGGACATGGCACCCATGTGGCGCTTGTGCTCATGGCATTTGCAGCATGCAGCAGATGCACACGCTGCCCTGATGCCCTCCAGGCTGTGGCGCACAGGACTCAGAGCACATGTGTCCCTGGCACGGTAGGGAAGCCACGCACACATGCACCTAGGGACACCCATCCTGCATGGCTGCCACCTCTGCCTGCAGCTCTGCTACGGGGAGCCCTGGCTGCGCTGCCCCGGCATGGGGCTGGCCCAGGGTGGAGCTCCCGGGGCTCTGCCAAAAGCCCAGGTAGGTCTCCACGGCCCGCTGGCGCCGCGGCAGTGTGAGCAGTGAGGGCGCGGGGAGGGAGAGCAGGAGCGGGCAGGGGCTGAACAGGACGCAGGACTGGAGGGGTCCAATCCTGCCTGGCACCCCCAGCCTCTGCCCTGTGTTGTGCCCCGGCAGTGGGCTGCACTTCCCAGCCCTCTTGGGTGCAGCTCACACCAGCTGGCTGCCAGCTCTGTCCCCCTTGGCCAGGGCAGAGGCACTTGGAGTCTGGGGCTGCCCCTTGTCCTGTGCAGGTGCCAGGGGGTCCTGGAGAGCTGGGAGATGGGGCGTCATTTGGGGGGTGCCAACTGCCCCACACCCCCCGGTCTGGCCCTGCCAGGCTCCTGCGGGATTTCTCCGATAGCCCTGGGCACAATCCCGCCCTGCCCTACAAATGTTCTGTTTGCAGGTTCCTGAGCTTCTCCGGCAGCACAGGAGCGGGCAGCGGGGCCGGCTCTGGGCCCTAAGGGATGCTCCAAGGTCACCTGAGCCCTGAGCCCTTCCCGCAGCCTCTCTGCAAACGCCAACAAGGCTGAACAACCTGGGTGGAGCACATGCGGAGCAGGGGCTGCAGGCAAGGGGGCCCCACAGGCAGGCAAAGCCAGACCTGTGAGTCTCTTCTCCATGGAATCGGCTCTCCTCTCTGCTATGGCCCTGCAAGGGATGGAGATAAGACACGTTCCCGGCTCCCTGCCTGAGAGTTTCCAACAGCTGATGTTGGAAATCACTGAACTCCAAGTGCATCTGTGGAAGTGCTGAGTTCCCCCAGGAGCCCAGTGCCTCATCCTAAGCAGCAGGAGCAGTTCCTTGGTGCACTGGCACTGCACAGTGCTGGCTGTCATGGTCACACAGCCACAGGCCCCTTTGGGCCGTGTCTCTGGGCTCTGTCTCCTGCCCCTGAGCCCAACAAAGTTGAAAAGCCAAGCACAACACAGCCCCAATCCCCACAGCCCCTGCAGCCACCCTGGCCAGGCTGGGATCAAACACAGCAAGATTAATAACCCTGAGCAAAGCCAGACCCTGCAGCCTGTGTTGCTGTGATCGTCACACGTGCCTCCCCACGGGAGCAGAGCCTGGAGTAGATGGTATCTACCGAGCAGGGCCGGGGCAGATGCCGCCCTGTGCCTTGCTCTCCTTCGGTGATCCCGCGCGCTGCAGGGCTGTGTGGTCCTGGAGCAGAGCCTGGCACTCCGGGGGCTGGCAGAGCCTGCTGGGACCCACACTGAACCCTGCAGATATCCCAGATGCTCCGGAGAAGCCTCTTTGGCTCTTCGGGGCATCCTGGCAGCCTCCTCTGGCTGGGGATCATGTGCCAGTATTGTCCCCCTATCCCAACATCCACAGCGTGCTTTCCCTGTCCCAGCCCTGTTAGCCCAGCAGCAGCAGGGTTGAGCGTGCTGGGAAGCTGTGACGTCCTCCCGTGCCGTGGGTGGCCACGGGAAGCCGCGATGACCTACGGGCTGTGTTGCCAGGGAAATGGCTGTTAATCGGGATTAGCACCCAAGAGGTTGGAGGGCGGATCCAGGGTGAGCTGCTCCTGGCGCCTGGTGGAGCTTGTTTCCGGACAGATAGAAATCCCGCTCGGCCCCTGAACCTGTCCAGCTCCCTTTCCAGGGCCAGACTGCCTCAGTGGGATGTCAAACCTCCTGGGCACCTGCTGGCCCCGCACATGTTCTCCCCTTCAAATCTTGCAGAAAGTCATCTCTGGGGCTTCAGGCACCAGGGACCTGCTTGGCCCTCAGCCCTCTCCTTCATGCGCCATCCCCAGGTCGCAGCTCCCACGTCAGAGGCCAGCACCAGTGCCAAGCTCTGAGCCAAGCTGGCAGGGGACAAGGAGAGAAGGCTGTTGCTGCCTGTGCCCTGTGCTGGCATCCCCCCAAACCCAGCGAGCCCCTGCGTGAGGATTTGCATCACTTCTTTGTACTCTGGGGAGCTGGGCTGGGGATTTGCATGGAGGAAACACAAGGAGGATGATGTGCAGCTCTGCAAAGGGGATGATTTGCATGGGCAGAGCAAGGTGCAGCAGGAGCACGAGGGCATTTGTGCCTCACATATGCATGCGTATTTGCAAATGTGTGTGCGTGCACAAGTTTGTGTGTGGGTATGCGCATGCATATGCATGTGTATCTGCATATCCATGTGTGTTCCTGTGCGTGCACGGCCGTGCGCTCCCTGGGCTGGGCACGCGACACGGAGCTGTGTCGTCGCCTGCTCTGCGGGCTGTGCATGCGCGTGCGCGTCGGCAGGAGCGTGTTTGCGTGGGTGTGCGTGTGTGGGTGCACACGGATGCGAGCGGCGGCGCGAGCTGCTGCCGTGGGCCGTGTCCTGCCGCGCCGTCCCCCGGCTGGCAGCAGTTTGCTGCAGGAGGTGCCGACGGCAGCAGGCTGCCCTCTGTGCCCCAGTGTCACTTGAGGGACCGGCCCGGGGCCCCACACTCGGTGACACTGGGGCTGTGTGAGGGCAGAGGGCACAGGGGGACCCCAGCCACTGAGTGTTGCCCCTGAGATCCCCCTTTTCCTAGGCCAAGGAGATGCGAGCCCTGAGGCTACCTGAGCCCCTGGGCTGGTGTGGCAGCTTGGGTTGTTGCTGTTGCTCCCTGTGCTCTCCGGCCTTCTGGCCTGTTCAAAACAAGGATGGGGACAGGGAGAGTAAAGAACATGTGCTGGCTCGGAGCTGCACGAGGAGGGGAGGTGCTGCCTGCCAGGCTTTCCTCCGGCACCAGAGACCAGCGTTGCCACTGCCTGGCAGGACCCCTGCCTCGGTCCTGCAGCGTCCCAGGGCACCCTCCAGCTCCGGAAAGCAGGGGGCAAAGCCAGGGCTCTGCAAAGGGGGTGCAGGAGATGGGGTGCCAAGAGCCATTGCAGCAGGGCCCAGGCACTGGGATGGCTCCCCAGGAGCTGGTGAGCACTGGACGCTGCTGGCGAGTCCAGGATGTCTCCAGGATGCTGTAGCTGTGGGGTTGCCCTGGGGATGCTGCAGTGGGAAAGTCTGGGGTAATAGGCAGGGAACTGTGGCTATTGGCACCAGTTTTGAGTTAGGATCTTGACCCCATCGCCAGACACCTGCTCCTCTGCCCTGGAGCTGGCATCCCCATCCAGCCTGGGCAGCTCCTGCAGTCAGGGTGCAAGAACGCGGCGGGCACCAGAGTCCTCCTTGCAGCTGTGAGGGCCATGGGGCCCCTTTTGGAACAGCCCGTCAGGGTTTGTCTCACCACGAGTGCCACAGCAGGGCCAGGCCTGGGGACACGGCGGTTGCCACCTGCTCGCAGCCAGGCTGTAATCCACAGGCAGGAGGCGAGCAGCTGGTGGAGCCTCCCTGACCTTCAGGTGGGATTAGTCCCCATGGGAACAGCGGGGAGCTGGCAGGTGAGGCCACTGCTCCATAGGCAGCGTGGGGACCGGAGCAAGGCTGGCAGGGCTGGGGAGCTGAGCGCACCCCAGCCTGGGAGCAGGTCCAGGCAGGGGCTGGGCAGGGCAGCCCCAGGACTGGTGGCACAGGCTGGGCTGGTGTCCCTGGGGTCTGCAATGGTGAGCAGGGCTAGTGCGAGTGCCCCCGGCTGCCCGGCTCTGCGTGTGCTAGGGAGGGATGTGGATGGGGCTGTGGGCTCTGTGGGTCACTGGCGGTAGGGCTGAACAGCGGGCAGGGCGGGCACGCGCAGCGCCATGGGAGAGGAGAGCAGCACGCTGAGGGGTGGCCTGGTGGCTGCCGCTGGGGACAGCGGGGGACCGGACGCTGGCTGGGCTGCCTGTGGGCTGCGTGTGTGGGGGTGGCATTGGGGACCGCGTGGACAGCCAGCCAGGCAGGCTGACTGCAAGGCTGGGCAGAGCGTGCAAAACTCCGGCGCTCCTTGCGCGCATCCTCTGTGCCCTGGGGTCCCTGCTCATCTCTGGCTCTGGACAGCACCTGGGGACTGTCAGTGTCTTGGTGGCAGCGCCCAGCTGTGCTTGAGCTGGCAGACCACATCTGGAGGGGCTCTTGGGGCCCCTTGCCCACTGCCCCTTCATCCTGGGACTCCTCCTGCCCTCGGTGCAGGGCATGGCATGTGGGGTCCAGGCAGAGCCGCCAGCCTGCGCTGCCACAGGAGCTCTCACAGGTACCTGGCACTGCAGGGACGAGGGACGTTTGCATGTGATGGAGGACACAAAAGCAGCAGCAGCACCAGGCTGGGAGCAAGGCAGGGGAACAGGGGCTCTGCCCCAGCACCGTGGGGCTGGGGTGCCAGTGACAGGGGCCTCTCCATCATATCCGGGCACAGAGCCGGGGAGCCCACGGTGAGTGTGCGAGCGCAGGGGGAGATAATCCTGCCACCATCCCCCAGGCTGTTTGCGATCCCCGGGGTTTCTGGGTGCAGGGAGGGTGCAGGAGGGGTGCGTGGTGCAGACGCGGGTGCTGCCATGTGCGGGGCTCCTTGGGCGAGTGGTGGGGCGCTGGGGGCAGGCAGCACATGTGTCTGCACATGGGCATGGTGCGAGGACTGCAGCAAGCCGCCCAGATGTATGACCGAGGAGTCTGCGTGTGGAAATGTGGCCTTGGCCAGTCCTCATGTGGCCTCGAGCAGCCCCAAACAGGAACTGGTTGGGGAGGGAAAGGGGTTATTTGCATCCTTGCTGATGAGGATGATTTCCAAGGGAAATGAGGCTGGGGGAAGAGGGAGGTGAGAAAAAGGAGCTGTGGGGCTGGGTGGGGGGGCCGTGCGCTGATCTAATCAGCCAGACCCTGCAAATAAAAGCCACCTGTTTCTGCCCTGGCAGCAGGAAGCCATCCCCAGAACAAACAGAGCACCAGGCAACTGGGAGAAAGGCAAACAGGGCCCGGCACCAGCTCCATCTGCTCCCGCTCGCCCTGGGCCCTGGCCCTCCAGCCCTCTGGGGTGACAGCGCAGCCCCCGGGGAGACAGGGACGAGGGTAGGGGGCCCATGGGGCTCGGGGAGGTGGCCAGGACTCAGCCCACAGCACCTGCTGGAGGCAGGACCACAGACTGCTGCACTGATCCAGACGTGTAGGGAAGAGCACGTGTCACCATGAGCCCCAAGGCAGCGGATGTGGCACTGGCACCAGGATGCCCCTGCAGTGCCCATGTCCCCTTCCTTGGGGCTGGCTCCCAGCCTGCTCAGCTCCCTGATCCATGCACCGGACCCAGGACTTGTGCTGGGCCCCACGCACAGCGGGGTCTGTGCTGGGCGCAGGGCGCTCGCACGAGCCCGTCCCGCTGCCGTGCCCGGGCTCCAGGGCCACCGGCCGCGTGGCGCGGGGCTGGCACGCCGAAACCCGATCTGTTTTGCTAGTGCTGGAACAGGCTGAGCCGGGAGCAACGTGGGGCCCTTATTAAATTAGCCTATGCAGCAGGCCCCGGGCGAGCGCGCCCCGGCTCGCCGAGGCGGCGCAGGCAGCTGCCCTTGAGCAGAGTTGCTGCCCGCCCCCGGCTGCCTCCCGCCGCCGCGTGCCCGGCCCGCCGGGCAGAAGTGCCTGCGGGCTGCGGGTGACGTGGCCGCGCGGGGACCCTCCCGAGGGGTCCCTAGAAGCCAGGCTGTGCCAGTGCCCGGGGGTGCACAGGGAGGGGTGCCAGGCACGGCCCTGCTGGGGCATCCAGGCTGCCTGGCTGTCCCCAGGCATGGCCCGGGCTTGGATGCAGCTGTCCCCAGTGTGCCGGGGGGTGGCATTGGGCCAGTGCATGACACGAAACAGCCTGGGCAGCAAGGACAGGGTCCAGCCCATGTCTGGGTGTGTATGTGAGGGTTCTCCCTGTGCCTGTGCCTGCCATGGGGTTTTCACCCCAATGGTTGTATGGGCTGCTAGAACTACCTGCCTGCTCCCCATAGCAGTTCCCCTACAGACCATAACACACCCCAAAGCACCCCTACACCCACTAACACCCCCACAGCGCCCCTACATACCCTGTAACAGTGCCCTGTGCCCCATAGCATGCCCCGCTGTGCCCCACACCCAGAGGCCCAGGTTTTCCCCGTCCCCCCTCACACCTGTCACTGCCCTGTGCCTCTGCTCACACAGCACAGTCCTTCCAGCCATGACCCCAGCCCCCCGAAGCAGTGGACCTGTCCCTGCCCTGTGCCCTGTCCCGTGCAGTGGCATGGCACCCCCAGGGCTCGGGAGTCCTGGGTGCACCCAAAGCACCAAGGCATGGCCACGGCACAGAGCTGATGCATGAGGAGATGCAGGCGGGCAGGGGGAGAAGGTGGAAGGGAAAGGGAGGGATGGACATGGGGAACCACCAGGACAGGCGGGTGGATGGAGTGAGGCTGTGCCGTTTCCAGCCCCCATCAGGATGAGGTTGAGCTTTGGACTTGCTGGAGGAGGCATCGCCGCCCCGGCTGCTGCTTGGGAGCACCAGGCATCCTTCCCTCCCTCCCTGCTCACGCGGGCAGCTGCAGACACTTCTAGGGGTCCTGCTGGGCCCCGCACCGCTGTCCCCTTGCAGAGCACCCGGGAGTTACAAGCGGGGAGTGTCCTACCCAAGCGCCTGTCCCTTGCCAGTGCCACCAGCCTCCCGTGCTGCAGCCGGCTCCAATCGCTGCCAGGCTGCACCCTCTGCTGGGACCTCGAGGCATCGGCACAGCCGGATGGTGACACCAGCCGGTGACACCTCCCAGGCAGGGCACAGCCGGGCCAGGGCCAGGTCTGCTCCTGGCAATGCTGTGGAGCACAGGAGAGAATCCAGGTGTCCTGGCCCCAGCCCTGCCTGCTCTGACCCCTAATGCCCCTCTTGCTGAGAGCCCAGAATCCCGGCACCGGCTCTCTGTCCCCTGGCTCCCGCACTCATCCCTCTGCTGCCGGCACTGCTGGGCTCCCTTCGGATGGCAGCCCCGTCCTCAGGGCCCCAAGGGAGAGACCTGGAGTCCCTGTGGGGGCTGGCTCGCTCAAGTCCTAGTCTTGCCTGGAGGCCGCTGCCCGGATGGATCCAGGGAGTGCCCAGACTCAGCAAGGAATGAGCAGGAGCTGCACAAGAGGTGCTGCCACCAAGAGATCCAGGATGTCATGGCCTGACAGACAGTTACCCTCCCTCCCTTCCAGCCTGCATGGTCTCATCTAGCCTAGGCTTTGTGGGGGAGCTTAGGGCATATCTGCATGGCACGGTGCCACCCCAGGGCAGACTGTTCCCGCTGCCCAGAGTGCCCCACATGTGCGGCGCTGAGGACACGGAGCCCCCCAGCCTGGGCGGCCCTGTGTGTCCTGCCTGCGTGGGATGTGCAGGGCACAGAGGAGGGCGGCTGTGGGCTGGGGGGCCAGGCGAGCCCCGCGTCCCCCTCCACAGCCATCGACACCCCAGCGCTCGCAGCCTTCTGCTTCGCCCTGGCACCTCCTTCCAGCCAGCGGCACCTTGGCAAAGGCTCCGACTGCCCTGGGAAAGGCGGCGTCCCTAATCCTCGGGCCAAGCAGGGACATTGTCGGGGGCAGAAAGGAAAGCGGCGCGTCAGGCCCTTTGCGCTTTGTGCCCTGAGCCCCTGCGCAAACACAGCCCAGCAGTTTCATTGTGCGCGGCGCGCGGCGCGGGGGGGCCGCTCTCGCCACGCTGCCTAAATGGAATGGACAGCGGGAGGCTGGTGCGGGCGGGCGCCCCGGCCCGCGCCCCCCGGGCTGCTGACGCAGCGCCCCGCCGTTGTGCACCATCGGCACTTCACCGCCCGCCTATAAAGGCGCCGGGGCCGAGGTGCTGCCAGCACTGCCACCTCCGCCTCTGTGCCCTGCAGACCAAGTAAGTACCAGGCTGTGCACCCCGAAGCGCCCACACTGCAGAGACGCTCCCTTCGCCCCCCACATCAAGCGCCCCCCGGTGCCACGGTCTCAGGGGACACTGCTGGAGGAGCGAGGTGGCCTCGGTGCCTGGCATGGAGACCGTGGATGTTGCAAGTGACCCCTGCAAGTGGCGGGGCCTTGGGGGACACTGCACAGCGAGCCCACAGTTCCCAGGGAAGGGGAGGAGGTGGCCCCCATCCCACAGGAGGGCGAGAGGCTGGCACCGGTGGCAGGCAGGGGATGTGGGAGGGCAGAGGTGGCCGGCAGGAGCCCTGGGTGACGCGTGGGCTCTGCCCGCAGCGGAGCGCTCCGCATGACCAGCGAACCAATGGACACCCTGGGGCAGTTCAAGATCACGGTGTGGGAGGAAGAGAGCTTCCAGGGCAAGCGCTGCGAGTTCCTCATGGAGTGCCCCAGCATCATGGAGCGCGGCTTCCGCAAGATCCGCTCCATCAAGGTGGAGTCGGGCCCGTAAGTGCCCCGCCAGCCTCGCGGCCCTGGGCACCCTCCTCCTGCAAACCCCTTTGCTCCCTGGACACTATCGGGGGCTGCCCAGGTGCCAGGACACCCAGGTCCTTGCTATGGTGGATGCAGCGTCACCACACAGCCTCCCTCCCTGCACTGCTTATGCTGTGCCTCAGTTTCTCCACCTGCAAGGTAGAGGGGACAGCTGGGGAGCTGGGCAACAGGTTGGAGGCCCCGGCCCGGGGGAGATGGGACCTGCCACCAGCCAGAGCCCACCCCCGTGACAGAGCCACAGGCAGGGGTGCCCCTGCCCTGTGCTCCTGGTTCCCGGGCTGCATCCGGCATCCCTAAGCTCTTTCTTCCTCTCCTTCCAGCTGGGTGGGCTTTGAGTACCCCGAGTACCAGGGGCAGCAGTTTATCCTGGAGAAGGGCGACTACCCGCGGTGGGAGGCCTGGAGCGGGAACAGCGGCTACAGGACGGAGCACCTCCTCTCCTTCCGGCCCATCAAGTGCGCGGTGAGTTACGGGCGCCCGCAGGCACCGAGCTCTGGCAGCTGGAGCAGCCGTCCCAGCTGCCTGCAAGGGGCCGGAGGGGTGGCAGAGGGACGGATGGAGTGATGGGTGATGGGCAGAGGGATGCAGGGAGTGACACAGGTGCTGCAGGCGGAGGCAGGAGGGTCGCGTGGAGCTGCTGTGGGAGCCAGAGGCTCAGTGGAGGAACCACCTGGCCCTCACTTCTCTGCAGCCAGGGGACACTTAAGATGCTCTTTAGGTCTAAAATTTAGCCTGAAATGCCGTCCCAATTGCTTTTATGAACTGGCTGCTCTGCGCACTCCAGCGCCAGCTCGGGGCTGGGGTCTCCGTGCCCCGCGCAGGAAGCGCAGCTGGCTGCGTGCCTGGGGCGAGCAGAGGTGCTGCGGCAGGTGCCGGGGGGACGAAGGGCTCCTGGGGGTTGGGGAGTTGTGTCCTCCCCGGCCTGGGGTGCCCGCACTGTTCCCATGCAGACGCGGCCTCTATCGCTCCATCTGCAGAGACACTGGTGCTTGCAGTACCGGCACGTCTGCGCCTCCGAGCGGGGTCCCCCCCCCCAATTTTTAATAATCCCCAGGCAGATATGCTTGGGCTTTAATAAAGGGGCTG
>VZSV01000018.1:3779710-3790915 GCA_013398735.1 Nothocercus julius
AGCCGCGGCCCCGGGAGCGGCAGGACGCGGCTCTCACTCCACTCTCGCGGGCAGCTCCGGGACAGGAGCCGAGTCCCGCCCGGGTGTCCCGGCAGCACCGGCAGATCCGAGGGGGAGGGAGCTGCGAGCCAGCCCGGGAGCTGGAGGGCAATCCGGGGTCGGTGTCCTGGAGAGGGGAAAGAATGAGGCAAGAGGCCACTCCGGAGGGAGCTCCCGGTGCAGGGATGTGGATCAGGCAAGGGCACGGGTGGCTCAGATAGGCAGATCTTCCAGCTATTCATCCGGGGAAAGACATCCAGGGATCCATGGGGTGTGTCAAGCGCTGGCCATGGGGCAGCCTGGAGCTTGCTGGGGAGCGCAGTGCGCCGGGACGTCAGGCCCCAGGTGGAATGAGCACCATGCAACTTGCCTATCTGGCAAGGAGATGGGGCCAGGGGCTTCTCCGAGCAGGGATAGGGGTGTGCTGGGGTTATGCGTAAAGTTGGGACTGGAAGGGCCCTTGTGTCTCTGCATCATGGACCCTGCCGTACTCTTTACATTGCATGAGATGGGGCTTTCCTGGTCATGGGAGCTTTCCTTGGGGAGCTGTAGAGTGCAGCAGGCGGGATTGAGCCTCGGCTCCCCACCAGGCAGCTGCCCCCTGCACAGTCCCCCTGTGCCCTCCCTCCCTGTCAGGGGAGCACACTTTGAGCTTGCACATGCTGCAGCCTGCTGCAGCGATCCGCAGTGGAGGCTGGGATGAGGGCTGTGGATGTGCCATAAAGATGGGACACCCCAGTCCAAGGATAGAACTCAGACAGTGCAGACAGGGCCAGCAAAGCAGCAGCTGTATCAGATGGGGGAATAGGACCTGCCTGGATGCTGAGCTGGGGTCCTTGCCTTGCTAGCAGCCTGGCTGTGGCTGGCTTGGAGGTGATAGCGCCTCAGCTGCAGTGGAGGGAGAGGGTGAAAGCCAGGGGCTATGAGTTACAGGCCAAGTGGTAACTCCTCGAGTTTTTAAGCCAAGCGCACACCTCTGTGTGGGGACGGGAGCCACTGACCTGAGTGACTAAATGGGTGCACCAGGTCTTGAGTGCTGCACTAGTCTCCCTTCCCCTACCTTCCTAAAGGAACCTGGTAAAACTGGAGACAGGGGCAGAGAGTGGCATTGCAGAGAGCAAAAGTATGTGGTGATTCCCTGAGTCTTCCAAGACCTGAACAAGAAGGGGGCATCAAATGGAAAGGCAGGTGCGAAGCAAGTAGGAGTAGGCATTTCTTCCAGCAAAACACACCTGAGTTGTGGCACTGTCTGCCACAGTGGATGCTAAATATCCGCATGGGACTCTGAGCACCGTTAGGCAGAACAGCTGCAGAAGAAAGCAGGGAGGGTGATAAAATGCAAAGACAGTTCCTCTGTCCCGGGAAGTCCTTGTGCTGCAAAGGCTGGGCCAGGGGCTGGGGCAGGCGATGGGCGGTGGGTGCACCGTGCCGTGGTGTTCCCATGGGAGAGTGTGGAGGAGCAAGCCGGGATGCCTGGCTCTGCCAGGTAAGCACAGGGCTGCTCTGTGCGGGGGAGGCACAGATGTGGAGCTGAGCATCACCCCAAGGCCCAGGGTACTTTTCCTCCTGTAACTTCTGGCCAGACTTGGTGGAGCCTGTACTTGTACCTTGCCCCAGGCATACCCAGGTGTGCTAAGCTCCTGTCTGTGCATGGCACCTTGTGCATCTAGCATGGGCACTGTTCAGTCCCATCTGCCGGTGAAATGGCCGTGGATGGCTCAGAGAGGATAGTTTTTCACTGGAAACAGGAAACTGGTGCCTGATTCAAACCCACAGTAGGTCCTGCCAAGTGCTCTGTGCCCTGGTGTCTCCTTCTCTGTGCCTGCCCTGGCCCTGCCAGCATTGCCCTCAGCTATTAGCTTGCTGTGCAGAGATCCCTGCTGGCCCTGGCAGCCCTGGAGATGGGCAAGGCCCTTCTAGTCACCCTGGCCCAGCTTCAAGCAGAGGTGGCAGTGAGGATCTAAGTGCTGGAGTGGGTCCAGGTGCTACCATGATACCCCTTTCTGGGGACTGCAGATTAAACAACCAGGTCAGAGCTACTTACCAAAGCAAGTAGTACTGAGCATCAGTGCAGTGTGAACAAGTGCAGGAGGGACATGTGGAGCCTGGATCAAGTCCCCAAGGCAAGAGACCACTGCAAGCAGATTTGGTCCCTGGGCTCTCCTGCCCCTGTCCAGTGGGTCCAGTTCTGCCTCTTTTCTCTTCTTGCTTGTTGTGTGGGCTAGGGTCAAAGTGTTGCAAAGGATGCATAGCCTCATATCTTTTGTGTCTCAAGATGCAACAAGGGGCAACTGATTGCTGGGGCTGGCAGAGGGCAACATAGCAGGGGGCAGGAATTGCTGTGTACTCTGCCCTGCTCCCACGTCCTGGCGGGAGCTTTAACCTCTCCGGGGCACGGCCTTGCAGGCAGTGGGCAGATCCAGCTGTGGCAGTTCCTGCTGGAGCTGCTCTCGGACCGAGCCAACCTGAACTGCATCGCATGGGAAGGCACGAATGGAGAATTCAAGCTGATCGACCCTGACGAGGTGGCGCGCCGCTGGGGCGAGCGCAAGAGCAAGCCCAACATGAATTATGACAAGCTGAGCCGGGCCCTACGCTACTACTATGACAAGAACATCATGACCAAGGTCCATGGCAAGCGCTACGCCTACAAGTTTGACTTCCATGGGCTGGCGCAGGTGTGCCAGCCGACTGCCCCCGATCACACCCTCTACAAATTCCAGGGCAACCTGGCTCCGCTGCCCTTCTCGGGCATCTCCAAACTCAACCTCATGACCTCGGGGGTCACACCGGCTGGCTTCTCCTACTGGCCTGGCTCCAGCCCGTCGCTCTACCCCGGGCACAGCCTGCAGCCCTCGGCCCCCTTCAGTGCCATGGCAGCCTCCCATCTTAACAACATGAACAACCACTACCATTAGAGGCACAGCCACACGGGTGGCCCTCGCTGTCCCTGGGCACATGGGGCTGTGCCAGGCTGGGGGGCTCTCTGGGAGGAGATGGGGGATGGAATCCTGCCTTGCTCTCAGCTACCCTCTCCTTGATTTGGAGAGGGCATGGGAGGAGAGGGGTGGCTGGGCTCATTCCCTTGGGAAGGTGGTCATAAGGCAGAAGGCACATAAATTAAGGATGAGGAGGGATCCATGAGCCTGGGAGTGGGCAAGACACCTTGAACTGGGGTGTGAATGAAAGGAAAAAAACATAGACCTCTCCCCAGTAGGGACCCACACCCCCCTTTTCTTTTGCAACATGCCCATCACCCCATAAACCCCATCCATGCTTGCCTTCCTGTCTCCCCACAGAGACCCTTACGGCTGCCTGACCCACAAGAGGCAGGAGCTGGGGCACCATGACAGCTTTATCCATGGGTGGCAGTCCCACTGGGCAGGGGCAGGAGGGGACCCTCCTTGCAGCTCTGCAATCCCCTGCAGCTCTGCAATCCCCTGCTGCTAGTCTCCAAGCCCTTCCTTTCCTCCTGTGGGCTGTCATCCCTCCTGCACCTCCTGCCCCATCTCTGCCTCCGGAGCACAGGAGAAGCCTCTGGTCTGGAGAGAAGGTCCCCAGTGCCCCTCTCTCCTGCCTGGGTGGATATGCTCTGGGACAGAGGTGCTGAGACAGGTGTGGGGACACTGCTGTCTAGGGCAGAGCCTGGAGCCAGCAACTGCTGCTTGACCCTCTCCCAGGTGCACGAGACCCAAGCTGCAGAGCAGGATGGTCCCAGACATCCTGCACGGAGCTCTGGCCCTGCTGTTCAGTTCCAGATAAAGCTAATGCTCATTTTGCTGGAGCTTTAGCCACTTGCATGTGGAATTTGGTGGGAGACCCTCCAAGCATGGGGAACCCCCCCCAGGCCAAGATGCAAGGCTGGCAGGGGAAGGGGAGCAGGAGAAAGGCCAGCACCAGGGCTGCGAGCCCCCATCCTCCAGTGCAGGGCTTGCGCCCGGTGGCCAGGAGCAGCTTGGGGCAGAAGAGCTGGGCATACCAGGCTCTGCACAGGAGCGGACAGTGATTTATCTTCAATAAAAAGGAGAGGTGCCGTGATCTACGTCTGCTTGTGTCCATAGCGAGTGGAGAGAGGAGATGACACCGCTCAGCAACCTACTGCCACACAAAGCCAGCTGTCCCTGTTGTGGTCTCAGAGCAGGCCACAAGGTGTCCTCTGGTCCCAGGCAAGGCCACCAAGCCTGAGGGTGTGCAGGGGGCAGGCAGGGTCTTGGGGAGAGGGCCAGGGGAAGAGAGACAGGCTCTGCTATGTAGTGGAGTAAAAGCAAAACCTGCAGGACCACTGAGGTCCCCTGCTGCCCCAGCCAGAGGGAAAGGGCCATTCTGAGGGGCAAGGAGTCCTGCAGCCCCTCTCAAGGTTGTCCTGGGGCTCATCCTGGCTCCTTTGAGGCTGGACACTGGTGCAAGACTGGGCAGAGTTCCCGTTCACACAGCACAGCTTGGGTCCCCGGGCTCCTTGGGGCTGGCAGCGCAGCGGTGTGCCTGCAAGCATGCAGTGTCCCCGGAGCGGGCCACAGCAGCCAGGCCTCTGGGCACCCGGGCTCTGCATGGGGACATCTTGCGCCTGCTCTGTCCTTGGGGCAGTGCTCCCCATCCCATTCCCATCCAGGGTCTGGGTGCCAGGGCTGGGGCTAGACCTAAGGCAGGATGAGATAGGGGTGTAGCGGGGTGACATGCAATTACCCAGAGCAGACAGGGGGTGGGCAGCCCCCAGCTCCTCTATCTGCCGCCCAGAACAGAGCAGCAGTGGGACCTGGGGCTAGCACCTCTGTGCTGCCCCCTCCATGTCCCTCCGTGGTCCGGTAGCTTTCATGGCCCCGCTGGCATCTGGTCGGCCATGTTCTGGGTGCCCTAATGAGCTTAAGGGAGGGGGAGCTGATGCCAATGCCTTTTCCATTGAGGGCTCAGGCTGCAGGGCAGGTGGCACTGGGGCTGATCCTGCCAGGGCACTGGGAGGGATAGACTGAGGCTGAAGTTGGGAAGGTCTCCTTGCCCAGCCTGGCTTCCATGGACTGCAGGAGGGGAAGGAGGAGAGCACTGGTTACCCCAAACCAGAAGCAGCCCCCACTCAGGCGGGAGCCTCACTGTGCCTGGCCTTGCAAGGGTTAAGTGGGAGAGTGGGACACAGCAGGATTCAGGCACCACGGAGCCATGGCAAGGGGCTCTATCCCTGCTGGCAGAGCCTGCTTCAGGGCTTAGGTAATGGTGTGACGCAGAGCAGGACACAGATTAAGAGATATGGGTCACTAGTAGGGCCTCCCTCCACTCTTATCCCTCCCATCCCTCTGCCAGGGCCTGCGCAGGGAAATCCCAGGTGAGCTTGGCTCTCTCTCATGCCCCCACCTAGATCCCTGGATGTGCCAGGGGGCAGTCACCCTCTCCAGAGAGGCAGGACCACCACACGCACCCCCTTCCCCCGTGGCAGGATGCAACAGGCTGCAGCTCAGGTCTGCAGCTCCCACTGCAGACATTCCCCATGCTGTGCCCGGAATGGCACCCCAAATCCGTGAGCCAGTCCTGCACTCCCTCATGGCTTGGGGGACATCAGGCAGGGGACGGCCATGCAGGACGGCAGAGATGCTCTCCCCTGCCAGAGGATGCAGCCAGTGTCACCATGGCAACCCGGGATGCTCCCATCCCCAGGGGGAGCAGCCTCCCAGCAGCAGTGGGGGGGGAGGGAGCGGACAGAGCGCCACCCCCCAGCACAGCCCCCCTCGCCCCTCAGCCCCGGGCCGACCCACCCCCGCCACGGCTGCTCCCTGCAGCCACCGAAGCCAGGAGCTCCGAGCAGACTGCAGCAAAATCCTGCCAATGGGGGAGTGGGGCTGTGAGCCCGGCACTGCTCCAGCTGCCTGGGGGAGCACAGCCCACGGGATGGGAGTGCTCGGCCTAGGGGGTGCCAGGGGGCATGTGGGGAGGGCAGCTGGCAGGTGCAGTGCACAGTGCAGGGGGTATTAGGATGCATGCACAGCCCAGGTGCCAGGGCCCGGAGCAATGCCCTATGCTGCTGCGCTGCAAGCCAGAATGTTCCCGCTGTGTGCCAGGAGGGGCACAGGCACCAGGCGTCCTCAGGTGCCCTGCAGAGGGTGAGACTGTGGGTAGGGAAAGAGGTGCCGAAAAGCCTCAGCCTGTGCTGAGCTGGGAACAGCCAGGAAGAAGAGCACGTGGCCTGGGAGCTTTTTGTGCTGCCTTGTGATTAAAGGCAGAAGGCTTTTTTTCCCATGTTATATCTATATCTATATCTATATCTATATCTATATCTATATATGTACATATATGTATATATATGTATATTCCTGCCTGGCTTCCCTTTCCCTCTGTTTAACTGGCAAGAGGAACAGGACTGAGCTCAGCCCTGGCCTCAGCCTTCCAGCAGACCGCAGAGGGACGCTTCCAGCTCCCCCAGACTCCAGCCATGCAGCAAGGAATCTGAGTGGGGCTGGAGTAGCCCCTTTCATTCTCGCAGAACCATGTTCCCACTTGCCTGATTTCTAATGCTGGGAAGAGCCTTTGCCGCACATCCAGGTCACACCTGCCCTGAAGGACTAAGGGCTGTCTCCCTGCCCACCCCTTCTTCTCCAGCTCTCCAGCTCCCACCTATTTTCTCCCCTCCGCATCCTCCCTGTGCTGGCTCCTCCGCTCACACCCCACCCCCAAGCTGCTGACTCACATCCTCTCTCCAGACGCCACCTTTCCTTGGCCTGGCTCCCTGCAAAGTGCTTCGTGACGGAGCGTGGCTCGGCGGGGACCTGCAGCTGCAGGCTCTGAGCCCCGGTGCAAAGCTGCTGCAGGGAGCCAGCCGCGGATGCTCTTCCCCCGCTGGCAGAAGCGCTGGGGCTTGGGGCTCACCAGAGGCTGCCTGGAGATCTGGCAACTGCCTGGACTGCCGGGAAGGAGGGGAGACCAGCACCAGCCCTTCTCCAGAGCAAGAGGGAGTTGAGGTCTCGCACACCCCATGCAAAGCCTCACCTTGCTCCGGTTGCTGTCCTAGTCACCTCCGACGAGTTTGGTCCCCAAGGCGGCTGCACCAGGGTCTCTTGCACAGCCCCAGCACCACTGCACTCCTTGCAGCAGCAGCTCCAGAGCACTGGCAGGCCAACCTCATCCCTGCCTCGGCCAGGAATGGAGGGGACATATTTCCTCCTCGGTGCCCAATGCGTTCAGCACAGGTTGACTTTCCTTTCCCCCTTGACTCTGTCAGCTGGGGGGAAGCTCAGCCCCAGAAGGGCAGGCAGAGCCCCCAGGGCAGAGAGGCAGCTACTCAAGTCCATCTGCAAGAGCAAGGCAAGACAAAGGCAGTTGCTGTGCCAGGAGGTGGAGGGGCTTCTCTCAGCCAGCTGGCATCTAGGGGCCCCCATCTCCAGCCCCTTGCAGCCCAGGCCCCAGCTCCCTGCCCTAGTGCCAGGGTAACTACCAGGGACTCTGCTTCCCCTGGTCCTGGATGTAGGTGGGAGGAGATTCGTGCACCTCCAATCTCTTCCCTGCTCACTGCCCTCCCTCCCAGGGATGTGCTGGATGGCGCCCCAACCTGTGGCCCTGCTGTCACCTGCTCTCATCACCCCCAGCCTGGGCACAGAGCCAGGAGGTGGGTACCTATGTCCTCCTCTGGGGATGGCCTCTGGGCTGTGAAGCTATGCCTGGCAACCATGCATTGATATGGGATCTAGATCCAGGCTGTGGCCTGTACCCTTCCCATCTGGCATCTCCCCCCTGTTCCCAAAGCCTCCCCAGGGCCCCAGTACAGAGTGGAAGAGCCTGTCACAGCCCTGCCTCAGTGCATGTCCCCTGCACATGTCCAGGACGATGGGGAATGGAGACCAGCCTGGACTCTGTGTGGCCTCCAGTGGCTGCACAAGGGCTCGAGGGAAACGGTGCCTTAGTGCTCCCAGCTGCAGCACTGAGACCTTGGGCTGGGCCCTGCTGAGGGCACGGTCCGGGCGGCAGGGAGGGCTGGATTAATGCGCTAATGCCAGATTAAGCACTAATACGGGGCTTCTGATGAGGGAGCAGCACCCGGTCCAGCCCCAGCCTGGTCCTGGGGCTCTCCCTGAGGCAGCCTCCTGTTGACGTCCCTGGGACGCTCCTTGCAGGACAGCCAGGCAGCTCGGTCCTCGGAGGTGCCACAAGAAGCAGCACTGGGAGCACAGCATGCAGTGGCCCCACACTTGGCCCTCAGTTGGCAGGGGGATGGATGTAGCACTCTCCATCTCACTGTGTCTCCCCCCTATCCAAGACAACCCACCTGCACCTGTGATTGATGTACCTGATGGAGCAGGGAGGGAACAAGAAAGCAGATGCTACAAATAACCCCCCAGGCACCAGAGCAGCAGTGGCCAGAAGCTACGATAGAAACAGCACCCAGGCAACTCATGCAGAGGATGAAATATGTCTTGCTCCTCCATCTGTCTTGAGGAATGTTGTCCTTCACCTCTGTGGCTGAACCGAGGCAAAGGGCCTGGGTGCAGAGCTGGCCCAGGCAGGTCCTTCTGCAGCCATAAGTGCATCCACATGGGTATCAGGCCCATGTCATCTGGAAATGTTTTCTCCCCACAGAGCAGTTCCAAGTCATTCTAGGGGCTGCTGCCAGCTCCTAATAGGAAGAGCACAGTTTTCCTGCTGTTTATCCACCAGGAGGAGGCACGGCTTGCTGGGCCAGCCTGGCACAGCCACCCGACACTGCTCCATACCCCAGTGCCATGGTCTGTGTGCACAGCACATGAAGCAATTCTGTGTGCACTGACAGCAGAGTAGCAGGACAGGGTGGGTCCCACAAGCAGCTGTGCCCACCTGCCCCTGTATAACATGGGATGTAGTGGGCAGGGCTTCTTCTGCGAGGCACAGTGGGCAGAGACTGGTGCTAGAGGAAAGAGCTGGGAACCTCCACCAAGGGCCAGGGCAGTGGACTTGGATCTGCTGAATGACCTTGACCTCCAAACTTGATGTAACTTCAGCATCCCTGGAAGGCCACATGCTCCTGGGCTCTACAGCTGGGAGAGGAAAGGGCTGCCCAATTCTGGTAGCTCCTCAGGGAGCATTGGGTGGCTGTAGTGATCACAGGAGTGGGGGTGGGCTCTATCCATTCCCCACCGCTGTCCTGCAGCCAGCTTCTGCGCTGCCAAGGCTGTGCTGTGGGATAAGCCTGGCCTCCCAAAGTATCGTACACTGCGGATGAGGCCTAGCAGTGTAAAGCATCAAGCTTTTAAGAGCAGGAAACACCAAATTCACAACAAACTCACCATCCATCTGTGCCCTGTCCTCCCTCCTCCCCTTTACCTTCATGGGAGCAGGAGGCACCCAGGCAAAATAGGGTCAGTGCTCCCCACCAACTCTTCCTAGCAACTGTGCAATTTCCTCTGGGAGAGGGAGAAACCAGACATCTCTCCCCTCAGTAAGGCTCTGGCTGAGCCAGTGGTGCATATTTAAATGCATGGGAGCATCCAAGCTTGTCTCTCATTCCTTGACATTTCCAGAGACTCCAAGCTGTCTTCAATTACCAGTGTGCAATTAGCTCTTCCTAAATCCCCCAATGATGCCTAGTGCTCTTAATCAATGAAAGGAGGGAAAGGACACAGCCTCTCTGCAGATGGGAGCATTTTAAAAGGCAAGGCTGTGGGGCTAGAAGGACCCTGAAAGTGCCTCTCAGGGTCTCTTTTTTTTTTAGCTCTGGAGAAGAAAGAGAGACTGCAAAGGCAGAAGTCTCCCATTATGAGGGAGTGGTAGCCACTGGGGTCTGCAAACGACTCAGGATGGGGACAGCTGGCACCAATGGATAGGTGCAACCCTGCAGCACTGCTGACTGAGGTCCCCTCTTGTGCTGCTGCTTCTCACTGTACCTCAGCCCCCCTGTCTGCAAAATGATGGTAGGGAAGAGCCAAAGATCCCCTGTGCAGCACTACAGTGCCTTTAAGGGTCCAATTCCCCTTCCGTTTAAGCCAGGGGAAGTCAGAATACTCTATGCTGCCTTCCCTCACAAGAATCCATCCAAATATGTGGGTGGAGTGAGTGGGTTTTGGCCCACCCAGCTTCCAGACCAGCTTATCTCAAGGTCACACAAATGGCAAGAAAGGAACAAGAACGCACGTTGGGGACAGGGAGGATGGAGTAGCACAGGCCTCTGTGGGTTTAGACACAGAAGAGCCTTGCACAGCACCCTGCCAGATCTGACTCCGTCACAGGGACATCTGTGCTGTCTTCCTGGCTGCACAGCTTTGCCTGAATGAGCCAGATTGGGCCTAATTAGCAGCTCTGCTGATGCACACAAAGGTGGAGAATCCAGCTTACCCTCCATGACCTGCAGAGCCAGCACAGCTCTTCCTGGCTGATGGGAGCCTGCCTGTCTGCTTCAGAGGGGCTGGGGAGCACTGAGCACGGGCTCTGGCAGGAGAGTGTGTGCTGCACATCCTGCAAAGACACCCCAGGAAACTCGGTAGCCAGAAGCATAGCAACTGGCTAGGAGAATTGCAAAGCCTTCCGTTTCTCCACCCCACTCCCTGGCATTTGCTGAAGAACTGGGATAGTAATGGGGCTAGCAACATAAATCTCGCAGCCTGCTGCTGTACTGGTGAAGTCTGTCAGGCTCTGCAGAGCAGAAACAGGGAGGAAGGAGGCTGGGGATGGGGTGGCTTTAGGCAGAAGGCCAAAGATGACATGGGCAGGGGGAACCCAGTTCAGAACAGTGCAGCAGGCAGACAGCAGGTACTTAAAGCTGTCACAGAGGAGGCAAGGGGAGCTCACAAAACAGCTGAGAGGCATGCAGGTAGATATGGATTGGCCTCGAGCACCAAACACATAAATAAATAATAGAAAGCAAAGCTTTGACACCCAGCTCAACTTTGGGGGCTTATTGTAAGAGAGGGTCTTCCTCCCAAGTCCCTTGGGGGAGGAGGAGGGCATGACTCAGACCCCCCCCCGCCCCCAATTCCCCTTTGCATCCCACAGCCCAGCAAGTCCAGGGAGCCACCATGAGGCCCATCTAGGCCACCTCTTTATTCTCCAGTGAAGCAAAGCAAGAGGAGAGGACCTCCCTCCCCCCGAACCCAGCAGCCCCCTGCCCTCCCCTCCCCTCGGGCCTCCCCTGCCACGGGGCCCATGGCGAGGCAGTGGGGCTGCTCGCCGGCCCTTGGTCGGGGCGGGGGCGCCTCGCCGGCCCCCAGAGCAGCCCCGGGG
>VZSV01000018.1:3792944-3841628 GCA_013398735.1 Nothocercus julius
CGCGGCGGGCTGGGCTCGGCGGCTGCCGGGGCAGCACGGCAAGGCACAGCGGCAGCCCCCCTGGTAGGGAAACGGGGCGGGGAGCTGGAGCAGGAGAGGGGCCGCCAAGCCCTTCTGAGCTCGGCGGGGCCTCGGAGGGCAGCGGTGCGCATTGCATCGCTTGCGAGGTGAAGCCCCGCAGCCCCACAGAGCACCCCAAAGGGGTGCCTGGCACCTTGTGGAGGCAGCCAAGGCCACGGGACTGGGGCAGAGCCTTGGGCAAACCTCGGGGGAAGGATGAGAACAAAAACTGTAAGAGCTGGGTGGGATTTCATCAGTAGGGAGGCTACTGAAAAGGGTTTAGGGCCGGAGAAAGGCTGCTGGTGGCTTCATAGTCCCCAGGGAGGATCTGGCCTTGATGGGAAGCCCCCTGCTCTCCTCAAAATGAGACTGTTGCTGGGAACGCAAGTGAAGCCTGGCTCTCTGTGGCCAGCTCCAAGCTGGGGAGAACAGCTCCAGCACGTGCTGTACAAATGTGGTGCTGTTTCCCCTTCCCACTCTTGTTCCCACTCTGCATTTTCAGTCCTGGAAAGATTTACAATCACACTGACTGTTACCAGCATTGAGAAAATGTCAGGGACCTTGGAGTAAAGTAAAGGAGCCTCCTCTGGGTCCCTGAGACAACCCTAGCCACCGCCCTGCCCAAGGCTCCCGGAGCGCTCAGGGCAGATGGAAGAGATGCTTCTGCATCATTGCAAAATGGTACGTGTTAAACCAGCCATGTGCAGGGATGCTGCTTTTGCCTCTCCAGAACTGAGCACATCACTGACAAAATCTGCACCCTCTGTCTGCTGGCTCCCCTGCCCCCTGCAAGAGCTCCCTTCCTTCCCTCCCCTCTGTTTCTGATGAGCTGGAGGACTGATCCTACAGCTCTGATTTTTTACAGCTATTACCAGGCATCCATTACAAACAAAACACCCCAATTGCCTGGACTGCTCCTGCATGTAAAGTGAGTGAGAGGCAGCTGGGAAGCGTTTCAGGGAGAATGTATCAATGATGCATTTTGATACAGCATTTTATGTGTAAAATTAACACATGTCAGTGCCAGGATGTAGCTGAAGCAGGATGGATCTGGGCTAACAGGCAGTAATGAATTATCAGCCAGGAGGAGCTAAGCCAGCCCCCCCCGCTTCCTCCTGCGCTGCTGATGCTGAAGGTGTCTGAAAGGAAAGCGCAGGCTCAGAGCTGCCACCCTGCCTCTTGGCGCCTGGGGTTGAAATGGCAAATCTGGGGGCAGGACAGAGGCTGTGCCTTTTGTCCCAGCTGAGAAGAGGCCCAAATTCCCCCTCCTGCATTTCCTCTGCTGTAGGCAGCCCAGGCACTCCTGCTTCCTGGCAGAGGCCTCTGTGCAGGACACACACTGGCGCAAACGCACGCATGGAGGTGGGCAGATTCAAAGCAGATCTGGGCCAGCATCACCCACCCAAGGGCTGGGCCGAAATACTCTGTAGGATTTGAGGTCAGAAGAGGAATACAAGAGGATAAAAACACAAAGGAACAAAGTCAGAACAAGGTTCCTGATGAAGCCTACTCAGCTCTTTTGGACTCAGAACTGCCTTCAACATAACCAAGAAGATGGAGGAACCCTGCTCTAGGAAAGGGATAGGAAGGAGCCTGCTCTCTTCACATGTTTGAGGATGGACTGTTTTTCTGATGCACAAACATGGCCTGAGCAAAAACCCACAGCTGAATTTTGCCAGGGAGGAAATAGAGACCTTCCTTCCTCATCCTGGAATGAAATTTTTCTCAAATTGCTTCATGTGAAATAGATGAAACCACCCCCACTCCCCCATGTGAGCTCTCCCAAACTGACTTCACCAGACTCATTAAGAAGGGTTATTTGTATTCAGCAGAAATGATTTGGGTTTTGCAACCATTTGCACAGAGGACCAAGCCAGAAATTTCCCCTGCCTCCCCCAGCTGGGCTTGCAGTTACCAGCACTGAGAAGCTCAATGTGTGAAGCCTCCTACAGCTCCCAGAAGGGGAGATTTGACTGCAGCCTGTTTAAAAATCCAGCCTAGAGCCATTCTGAGATGCAGCCCAAGGCTCTGGCTGTGAAAAGCACGAGAGCTCCAGGGCCAAGTATTCCCTTCTCACCTTTTGCTGTCCCTCCCAAGCAGATCATGTCCTGCAGAAGCAGGTCTGAGCTTTAGGACATCAGTGGGTACATGGTCCTTGCCCAGGCCAGCGCTGCTGCCTCAGAGACAGCTGTTAGTGGTGAAGACATCCTACAAAATACCTGCGACTAGGAGGAAATGAGAGAAGGGAGCTCCTTGTGCAGGCAAAGAAGCTGTTTTGCAGCTTACCTGAGTGCCAGCTGCTCTGCCATGTGAGGCGGGGGGGGCGGATCTTCTCTTCCTCTTCAGTTTTACTCCTCAGGCCCCAGCCTGGAGGCTTACAAGCAATGATACAGCACAAGCTGTAGCCTTGGGGACATCTTTGCTTTTCTCTTCCCTTTGGCATTGGTTAACTCTTCAGCTCCCAGCAGCTTTGAGCAGCATGAGACAGTGGAGAGGAAGAGGAAAAGGCAGTGTTTCCCTTGTCCATGGAATTGGGATTTTCATCCCAGGTACCTGGAAAAATACACCTAGGGATGCCAGGGAGAAAGGGAGAAGAGCTCTTGCCATTGTCAGTCTCAGTGCTGTTCTCAGGCTCCTGGTTGCGGAGGAATCTTCAGCCATTCATGGTTGGACTTCGCTGGGATATTACTGGCATACTCAGGAGCCTTGCTACTAACAGTCATTGCGCCTCTGTGGGACAACAGACACACCAGTTACATCTCAGCACCAGTAATGGGATGGCTTGCTACTCCAGTCCTTAGTTTAGACTATGTTAAATGGTATTGAACCAGGGGTGCTCCACATGGGGAACTGGAGCACTCTGGCACTCAGCATGGCAGCCTGGAAGTTGTGACTAGGCTCCTGGGACTGAGACAGGAGAGAGCAGTACTAGAAAGGGTAAAACTTCAGTGGAGGCAAAAACCAGACAGGATCACCAAGAGACTCTAAAAGAGCTATCTCCAACCTGCAGAAACTGGGCAGTTATCTGCAGGTACTTGCCAGCCACTCTCCAACACTACTCCTCATGACACAGCTACAGACAGCAGCAAAGAGAGTCGGGCCAACCTTGAGCCCAGGCTACTGAATTGTGCTCCCTGTGCTCCCGCACAAATTTTCCCCTTGGATGAAGCAGCAGGTGGGTCAGGTCCTGAGCAGGGATCTAGAGACCCAGAGCAGAGATGTGCAGCTCTGCTTATCCATATGCAGGGGGGCACAGAGTGTAAGATCAGGCCTGTGCCACCCCTTACATTGCCTCTAAGCATCTCCACATGATGCTGCTATGCCAGGACTGCAGCCCAGAGATGCACAGGCTCCCAGCCTAGGGATAGGCAGCTATTCCAGGACATAGGAGGACCCCAGGCATGAAGAAGGTCATGGGGCCCCTGTTCTGATCCTAATTGCCTTCCAGACTGCAAAGCCGTAACACTTGTAAGAGGCCCTGGTTGAGGGAGCTAGCATATCTCCCTGCTCACTCCAGGGCAAGGAGTAAGTGTATTTACTCTCTGTCTGGAACAGCTCCTACAGAAAGGGAGCTCAGGGTCTGCACTTACCTTTCAGAAGCTGTTGATGAGTCAAACTGGCAGCTCCAGAGCCTACAGCACACCCACCTCATATGCACAGTATACAGGACAACCTGTGACTGACCTTGGGCTGAGATGGAGCCTTGGGGCTGAGAAGCCCTGGCTGACAGATGCTCTGCAGAGCTCAGGCTGAAGAAATTAACTTGTACTTTAGAGCACCCTGACAGCCTCTGACCCCAGCCCAGGCACTCCTCCCTTCTTCTTTACCCATCAAGTAGCAGCAATTAGCTTTTCTCTAACTGTCTTTTTATCAGGATGTTTCTCAAGGGAGAGGGGCTACACCTGTAGTCACCTTGGTTTACCCAGTGATACTGCCTTAATGTGGATAAGGGAGGGAGGGGATATGTGTGTTTAGAGGAGTTCATCTAGCCCCTGCTCTGAGGGTAACCCTGGGCTCATGCAGCAGAGCAGAGCAGCCTGGCTGCAGCCCCTGGAGAGAAGCTATTTCTATCCTCCTGTTTGCCAAACAGCAGCCCTAGGAAGGGCTTTGAGAGCTAGAGGTAGCCAGTTCCTCAGGGTGGAAACCAAATGAGTTAAAGCCAGCCCTGAAATGGCTGGCAAAGACATCATGGTTTCATGAGCCCTGGGCAGAGAGGGGCCCTTGCAGAGCACTGGGCAGCCCCTGGGCTGTGGTGGGGGGTGAGTACCCCCTGTGGGGTTGGGACAAGGCTGGGGACTGCTGCTAGGGCAGTGCTCACAGCCCGCATCCCTCCCAAAACTGCTGCTGCCCAAGTACTTAAGGGAAGGAGAAACTCCCAGCTCTGTGTGGGACAGTTTGATATAACCAGGAAGGTTTGCCTGTAGCCATGGGATGTTCATATGTCTGTTACCACATTCATATGATCTTGTGGTGGAGAAGTCTTCTCAGCTACAGCTGTAGAGGTTAATAACAGGCCTAAAGCTCTCAGCTGCAGGCAAGTAGAAGAAAGCAGGGCTTCAGTAAGACAGGCTCCATGAAACGAGCAGCCTCCAAGTGGGCTGTGCTGCTGGCTGGGACACAGCCCTTGGACCTGTGCTGGTACTTGCCTGGGTAAAGGCTGCCTGGGGTACAGTGCAGGAGGAGCCAGGCAGGGGTGGCTGCCGAGGCCTGGGGAGGAGGATGAGGAAGATGAAGACTCCTGCGCCTCCGTGAGGCCAGGCTGCCCGCGCCCGGCACGGGGTGTGGGTGCAAGGCGGGCACCCCGGGCCCGGCGCTTGGAGCTCGGAGCGGCGCCGGGGCTGCGCGGTTGCCCAAGGCCGGGGCGGTGCTGCCCTCTCGCGGCTGCCGAGGCGAGCGGGGCCCGGCCTCCCGCTCTCGGGGCCAGGCGAGCCGGGCTCCCCAGCTGGGTTGCCCTGGGCCAGAGGTGGCACTGCCGCGTCCCTCTTGGGGACAGGCGACCCCTCTGGTGCGGGGCAATAGTGTCCCTGTACCCTTGCGGGTGGCTCCCTGCACCGTGTCCATCCCTCTGCGGCACAGAAAGGAGTAGCCCCGGGGCTGGGGACCATTGCGCTCCCCTCAGGGAGAGGGGCCCACAGGTCTGGCTCCCACCGGGCCAGAGAAGAGGCATTGCAAAGCCCAGGTGGCAGGGGCATGGCCAGCTCCATCCCTTCGTCCAGCTGCGCTTGGCGCAGGCACTGCAGGCAGTGGTGCATTTGTGCACGTGCAGCAGCCTGTACATCTGCAAGTGGGCACTGCACAAAATCCCAGAGCAAGGCTGCTGTCCTCGTCTCTCCTTCCCGGGCGTGACAGGGGAAATGCAGTTGGCTCTGGCTCTCAGGGTGCCTTCTCCTGCTGCCTGTGCCTGGGGTGCGGGTGGCTGGGAGCCTGGGGGAGGGGGGCACCTTGCTGCCCGCCAGGTGGAGCTGCACCCCTGCGCTTTGGTGCTGCTGGGCAGCCCGGGGCCAGTCCCGATCCGAGGTTTTCCAGGCTGCCGCAGGCCATGCCGGCAGCTCTCTGTGGCCATTGCTGTGATGTCCTGATGTCTGCCTGATGTTCCCTGGGGCAGGAGACGCCCACAGAGGAAAGGTGTTTGCCAGAGGCTCACAGTGTCCCTACCCCAGAACATTAGGTGACACGAGCTCACTTAGTGCTGACTTCCTTCTTTCAGGTCCCAATATTTCTGGGACTTGTTCAGAGCCAGGCAAGGCGTTGCTGGGCTCACTGCGACTCTCAGGCTGCGCACCATGCAGCATTCCTCAGCTCAACGCTCCTCTGCTCTGCTTGAGCACCGCAGCCCAGCAGGATGCCAAGGGGCAGCGTGGTGAATCCTTGCCTGCATTCCCGCTGATTCTGTGGGCCTTAGCTGAGACCAGGCGGCTCAGGGCTGGGTGGCTCAGATGCAGCTGCCTTGTACCCCTCTGGTAACCTGCATCCAGGCTGGCGCTGCGCTGACTCCAGCGATCCCGTCTGAGACCCACCACTGTCCTCCCACAGCCCTCAGCCCGTGAAGCTGGCGTGCTGGGACTCAGAAGACACTCTGAGTGACCCACAAACTTTTTTGACCACTTTGCACCTCCAGATGTTCATCAGCCCCATGCAGAGGTCCCCGTCCAGGCTGTCCCTCCTCTGTCCCCTCGTGGCTCCTTGGTTCTGGCTGCTGGGCCCTCAGTCACGCTGTGCGTGACAGACGGAGAGGAGGGGGTCAGGGGACAGGACATGCAGGGAGCTGGAGAGGGGCTCCCTTGCACTGGGCTGTGTCTGAGCTAGGGCTCTGGAGGAGGGTCTCTTCCCTTCCTGGTGGGATGCTGTCAAGCCCAGGGCTTTGGTCCGGCCTGGAAGCAAGGGAAGCAGCTGTACAGGAAATAATCATGGCTTGTTCCAAGATTAAATCACTGGCGGGAGTGCGAGAGGGGATAAAAGGAGCCGTCTGTCGTTAGAGGGAATATTAACCCAGCAGCAGGCTGACAGCGGGGAGAACTTTATTCCCTGCACTTGCTGCCTGCCAGCCCCGCTGTGCACACAGGGCTCGGTGCTGACAGCAGCTCTCAGTGGGACACAGGGCTCCCAGGGCCCTGACGAGGCCCCTGCTCCTGACTCAGTCCTCAGTAAGATCCCATCTCCCTGCCTGCCGCAGGGATGCTTCTGGGAGCACGGGAAGAGCAAGGATTGCTGAAGAGCTGGGGAAACCAAGGCAGCAGCCACAACGTCATGACACTGTGCAGAGGCACCGCACCAATGGGTCCATCCTGCTCCTCTCTTGCTCTGCCCAGGCCAGGCTGTCGCCCGCCACCTCCAGACGAGCTCAGTGTGGCACAAAAGGTTCTTGTTTGGTCTGGCCCTTATCTGGGGCCTGCCTCGAGGTCCTTCAGCACGGGAGCTGGGCTGGAGCGGGAGCAGGTGGGGCCAGGGCACAAGGGAGAGGGCAGAGGGAAAACAAGAGCCCAGCTGCAAAGGGGTGAGCCGGCGGGGAGATAAGATAGAGGGAGAAATGCAAAATATGACAGTGACAGGCAGGAGAGGACGTGGGAAACGGCAGGGCAGCTTGGGCCAGCCCAGATGGGAGACACTCCGTGGAGTGGGCAGAGCCTTTGGGGTGAGAGCCTTTGGGGCCCTGTGCAGTCGCAGGCACCCAGCAATGCTCCTTCCCCCTCGCCCTGGAGCTAGGACCTTCTCCCAGGTGCCAAAGCCACCAAGATGGGTCCCTGAGATCCTGTGGTGCTGGGGCCGTGGCTGCTGCCCATCACCCTCCAAGGATCCATCAGGGACCTGGGGAGCCCAGGGAAGCAGTTGGGAGCTGAGCGCCTTGTTGCTGGATCCGGCCCCTTCACCCCAGCCGGGCTCTGGCCACAGACTGGCTATGGGCCAGCAGCCGTGTGGTGCCCGTGGCCCCTACCTGTCCTACCTGGCACCAGGCGTCCCGGCCCCGCCACCCGCGACGCAGCGGAGAGGAAAGCCGCGCTGCACGGGCTGGCTCAGGGCTGTGCTTTATGGGCTCTCCTGTGCCAGGAACACGTGGGGGCCAGGCTTTGCAGCGAGGGGTTCATGGAAGCTTGAACACTTTGAACTCTTCGCCTAGGGCTTCCTTCTCTTTGATGGAAGAGTCCCGGCGCTTTCCCAAACAAGAAGATCTCAGCTCCTTCCCCCTTGCCCCCTTTCTCTCCTTCCAGCCAGTTTCCATCCAGCGGGGGCTGGGGCTGAGGTAGGAGGATCAGCCTTCCTTGGCTGCCTCTCCTTTTGCAGCCTGTGGTACCCCGCAGAGCCAAGCTCTTCTCTGTGTGCAGGATGGGGCCCTCGGTGCTCAGCATCCACATGAGGCGATGCCTGGCTGCACAGAAACTGCCTGACTGTGTCCTGATGTTGCCCAGACAGCCGTCCCGAAGCAGCCTCCTCCTCTCTGGGGAAGCTGTGGGAGAAAGGGCAGTGCAGCTGGGAATAGCCAAGGACAGAGATTTCCCGCACTGTCGCAGCCAGGCCGGGATGGGAGCGTGCAGCTGTGGGCCTGATGTTGGGGGAGACAGAGCCCATCGCAGAAACACTTGTTGCATCCTCAGTGTACACAGCCAGTGCCGGCAGTGTCAGTGGCTGCCCCCATTGCTGCCCGTCCTCGCAGCTAAGCATCTCCCCGTTCCCGTGCTCTGCTTTACCCGCTGCTGCTGCTACCTAAGGAAAGTGCCCAATGGTACCAGCTCTACCTTTTTCCAGGCAGTGCGGACTGAGATGTACTAGTGCCTTGGACACGAGTCCCCCACTGCCTCACTGGCTCTCATTGCCAAACATCTTCTCTGTCACAAGGCCTGGACCCTCTGTGCCATGAATATTGTGTGGCCCCGGGGATCAGGTACCCATGGTAGTGCCCCAAAGATGCTGATGGAGCTCATCCCATGCCAAGCCCTGGAAATGGGGCTGATCCCACCTGCAGGCTGCTCCCAGGGACTCAGTGACCACGGCAGCTGCCAAAGGCTGCAGCATTCGCTGGGGAGGGTCGAGAGCGCTCTGCCTTGGGGAGAGACCTGCCTGGCTCCTTCTGCAGGGAGAGCTGGGCAGGCTGCTGCCAGCACCAGGCCCTCTGCTCTGGGTAGACATCTCAGGATGGCTGCTCAAAGCCAGGAGACTTCTGTAGACTTGCACTCCAGCAAGGTTTGGTCCCTCTGCACATAAAACGCAGAGAGCAGCCGTTGCCAGGACGCTGCGATTTCCAAGCTGACATCAAAAAGCAGCTGGGGATTGGCTTGCAAATGCTCCCACACAGCACATCCTGTGTGTTTTATGAGTGATGTTTTACAATGTAAGTGCTGCTATATTAAGCCGCACATCTAACTGGAAAAACAGGAGACAGCAGGCACAGCTACCTCTGTGCAGGCTGCTTTCATGCTGCACAAGCAAGTCCTTCTGCTGGCCAGGCTCTATCCTGCCCCAGCCATGGCATCGGCCCATGCCGATGGGAGGCAGCGGCAGGCATCCTGCAAAGCGTATCTGGTCCTTACTCCTCGGGAAAGGATGCTACAATGTTGTGGGTAAAATGATCCTGGTTGCTGTCCTTTAGCCCCAAATTCAGGTTGACAGCAACAATTCGTGGTCTTTTGGGCTGTGTTCATTTGGCTTCAGCTGGGAGTCTTTGGTTCCTGAGCAAAGGCTGTGTGTCAGGACAGAGGTAGTGCTCATCACTACATGTTTTGTCCTTGGCCACTCATGCTCCATCCAGGAAGGCAGGAGGGAGAAGGGATTTCCTTTCCCGTGGACCCAGGAGGGGGTGCTCTCTGCCTGCAGCTGCCGGCTCAGCCGCCAGGCTATTCCCAATCCCGGGACTCCTTCGCCACTGCAGGAGCCACATTGCCACCTTTGCAGCATCCTGGACGCAGGTTCCTGCCATCCCTCTTCCGGCCAGGATGCTGCCCAGGCCCTGCGGGTGCCCAGGGAGGCAGAAGTAGGGAGCCCTTGGACAGCTCTTGGGCCCTGTTTTTATTCCAGGCTACCTCTTTTGCATGGGCAGGCCTGACTTTCCGGAGCTCTTGTCCCTGGCCTTGGACTTCATCCCCCTCGCTTGTCCATGGGGACGCAGACAAGGAGCAGGGCCATGCTGTGTCCTCCCTGGGATGGTGGAGGCAGCAGTCCCTGCTTTGCACCCATTGGCAACGCAGGACCCTTGCAAGAGAGCAGTGTGGTTGATTTATGCTCCTGACATTTCTCTCCCAGTCGGGCAGGGCTTTTAATAAAGAGTGAGTGATTTATGGCTCCTTTTAAGTGGAAAGGAATGTTACCTAAGGCGGGCGGCCCCCCCACACCTCCCTTGCCGCCTCTCTGAACCCCCAGCATTGGGGCTAGCAGGAGGAGAGCGGAGGCCGTGCCGGCCGCCACCTTCTCCAGAGCCCTCCCCGCGGTGCCAGCGCCCTGGCCTGGCCCCAGCAGGAGCCACCTTGGCCCGGCACCCTGCAGAGAGCGAGCGGTGCCACATCTGCCACCCGCTGCCCCAGCCTCGGCAGAGACCCACATGTGGCAGCGACCCAGGGGAGGCTGCTGCCCTGAGACCCCTCTGCTTCCCTGCACGAGGACCCTGGTGGTGGCCAGCCCGGGGACAGGATGACAGCTCCCTGCCAGTTGTCATGGTTACTGGGTATTAACGGATGCGGGCGTGAATGCTTCCCAGTGACGAAGAGCTCCGAAGGAAGGGCTGTCCTCAGCCCACTCCTCTCCAGTCCTGCTAGCAGGGCTTGGCTGTGGAGTCACCTCCATTTCCCTCAGGCCCCTCCAGATCCCCAGGCCGCCCCAGACATGGGAACAAATTGCAACTAAAGGGGCCTTTTGGGGCCAAAAATGCCTCCAGGGTCTCCCCAGGTAGATGGGGGAAGGTAATCTCCCTTACTCTCCCCAGCCCTGCTGCCTGGAGGGAGCTGGGGCTGGTGATGCTGGTGACTGCCAGGGCTGGAGATGCTGGTGGCCAGCAGGACCAGGGTGGCAGGAGAGCCTGGACCTTTTGCCCAGCTCATAAGGGCTAATGAGTGAGGACAGTGGATAAGAGCCGGGGTGGAGGAAGTGTCACCTGGACAAAAGCCGCCCCAAGAGGCTCCCAGCTGCTAATGAAGATAAAGTGCCCAGTTCCCTTTCTTCTCTGAGTGAGATCTGGTGGCTAAGGGGGAAAAAATGCTTTCAAGTGTAGTCATCTATAACGCGGCCGGGGAGGCAGGGATTCCTGCAGCCGGCGCGGCAGCCCACCGGGACTCTGATCTGCCGCTTCGCACACGTGCGCGCACACGCGTGTGCCCTCGCGCCGCCCCGCGCAGCCAGCCCGCAGCACCTGCGGAGCCCGGCACGCACCGGCGCGCGCATCAAAAGCACGGGCGGCCTCTGCAGCAGCCCCGCCGGCGCAGATGAAGGCATGGGCTGAGCGAAACCCCCCCGGCCCATGCAGAGCGCCTGCGCGTGCGCCGCGCTGCCAGAGCGCACACGTGCCCTGCAGGGCACATGGCAAGTGCAGCGCAAACACCGGCACGCAGACGGCCAAGGGGGACGGCCCGTCTCATCGCGGGTGCACAGACGTGCATGCGCACCCGTCCTCCCGCCCGGTGTGCGAACACCGTCCTTGCTGTGCCGGCACGGCAGGAGACGGCCGGCGGTGCCTGCCAAGCTCCCAGTGTCAAGCCCTCTGGGGAGGTTGCGATGCTCCAGTAAATATGTGACCAAGCCTCACCCCAGATTGTCAAATGCATCCTGTAAACAGGGACCCTATGCCTAGGGACTGTCCCCATGCCAAGGGACTGTCCCTGACTCAGGCTGGCTCTCAAATCATGAGCTGGCATTGCCTGGATCAGTGCTAATTAGCCCAAGCCAAAAATCACACCATGGCAGTGCTAGTAATTCCCATGAGGACAGTGATGCTGTTGTGCTAGGGGATGCCCTGGGACTGTTTGCTCTGGGAACATAAATGTAACCGGAGATTTCCTCTTCCTTTCCTCCAGAGTCTTTGAAATAAGTGGACCGTTTAGGAGGTGGTAAGGGAATACATTGCATATGGGGAGCAGAGTAGTATCCATCCGGCATCTAGAGGCATCCTGAGACCTACCAGAGACCCTTTAGGGGACAAAGTCTTTTCTTGCAGAACCCAGGTGAGCAGTGGAGGGAGGCTGGGCCTGGACTTGCTGCCTCCTTGTTGCTCTCAGTGTCACTGTGCTTGCCAGTACGTGGGAACAGTACCTGGCTGGACCCCACTGGCACAACCCAGCTGAAGGCTGTACAGATTGGGCCCTACACCTCTGGCATGTGATGGAGGGGAGCATAGGCTGCTGAAAGCCGTGATTTAATTTTCTCCAGTGCCATTTGGTGCAGAGGGCTTGGACAGGGATGCTGGTATCCCCTCACACCCGACTGCTGACAGCCAGGCTGCTGTGACCCCCCCAGCTCCTGGTTATTAATTCACACGGACCTGCTTGGTTAGAGCTGGGAGGCTGCACTCTCCTGCATCATGGTCCCTTAGCCAGGGGTGGAGCACGGGCTGGATGGAGGGAAAACCAGAACGTAATGAACCTGCCTGCACCTAGGACAGTTGCTGTGCAGCTGCCAACCCGGCCGGGACAGGCAGTGCGTGGGGGACACAGGCTCAGCCCAGGTGCTGGAGGGACAGGCTGCAATGAGCTGTGACGAGCTGCCCAGGCTCACTCATCAGAGGGCAGTGGATTCTCTCTCACACACACACGGGCTGCACACGCATGCACACCACCCCGGTGCATGCATGCGTGGACCATGCCGTGCCCCGGCACACATGCAGGGCTGCCCTGTCCAGTGGTGTCCTTCCCAAGTTCCAGCCGTGCCCTGACCCTGGCCCCAGCTCTGTCTCCTTCCCCTCGCTCCCGGCGGAGGGCAGGCTGCCTCCAGCCCTGGTCCCTGCTGGCACCACAGCAGGTTCCTGCCTGCCTCCAGGCTCCGGGCACCTGGGGGATGCTGGAGGCCTCCTCCCTCCCCTGCCTGCTGGCTGATGTGCAGGGATCATCTGCCTCGGCAGCGCTTCTGAGCACCGGACGTGCTGGAAAAGGCAGCACAGAGGCCAGGGGATTCAGGGAACAGGCTATGTGACGCTGCAGGCTGCTAAAGCAGGACCCAGTGAGAAAGGGGGGGGCCTTGGCAGCAGACACTGCCCTGGCTGTCACCTGTGCCTACAGCGTGCGCTGTCACTGTGCTGCCCTCGCGGCGCCGGTTCAGCCAGGGACAATTTGCTCTCGCTGAAGGCGACACATCTTTGCAGCAGGCCAGGGCTGGCGGAGCTTAGGCACCTTTCCCCCGGGGGAGCAGCCAGCAGAGCCCTGAGCATGCAGCGAGGCCACGGCACACGTGCTGCCGCGCCGGGGTGCATGTGTGCAGCCCCCCGCAAGGCACAGGCACGTGGAGCCTGGCGGATCCTCCAGTACAGAGGACTTGAAAGGTCTGAAGGCCAGCAGGCAAAAGGCAGGGTCTTTATAAGAGGATAAATAGGTCCCCTACAGCTGTATAAGGGTGAGAGAGAGTGCCCTGTAATTGGTCCCCTATAGAAAAGCAATATAGCCACGAGGGGACCTGTAACAGTACAAGGCCCATGAGACAGCCAGAGGGTCCCTTCTCAGGCTGCAGAAGGGTCACCCACTTCAGAGCAGCTCCAGGGCCTCCTGTCCCCCTGCCTGCTCACTGCCGCAGGGCAGCGCACCCAGTGCCCCTAGCACATCCCACCTCTCCCCCGCTGGCCCTGCTACCCCCGGCCTCAGCCGCCCCGCGCTGGCTGCCCCAGATGTGCTGGGAAGAGGGAGGGGGCAGCTCCGGCAGCTGTGGCCCATTCAGGCCAGATGTGGAAGTACACTTTGCGACAGCAAGCTGTGCGGAGGCCGCCAAGCCCAAGGCCTGTACTTATCTGGCCGCGACATGGCACGGGAAAAAAGGACATTCCTCCCTTAGGAACAGCTTGCGCACATGGCGTCATCCTCTCGTTATTAGGAGGGAAGCCGCAGGGAGGGTGTTCCCAGCCCCCAGCCGCCATGTGCAGCCAGCCGGGGCCTGAGGAGGGCGGCGGGAGCCGGGATCGGTGGGATGCTGCTGCCATCGGATCCCTGGCGGCTGCGGCTGGGTCTCTCCTGGCCTCTGCTCGTGCTGCAGGAGGGCAGCAGCTCTCCTGGCCTGCGTTCAGCCAACTCAGCACTTTGGGCTGAGCCTGGCGGTCACGGAGCCCAGCTACAGCGGAGCGCGCCGGAGCCTCGCCTGGCATGGGGGATACGCGTCTTCGCTCGCCATCCCCTCATGGCTTTGCTTGCGGCAGCACCAGCTGGAACAGAGAGCCCCAGCACCGGGGAAGAAGGGAAGTGAAGCTTGGATATGTGATAGGACGTGCTGAAAGTTAAGGATGCTCAAGAGCTGTGGGGATGAGGAGCAAGGGATGGGCAGAACATCACTGTTCTCTTAAGAGCTGGTTTTGTTTTGTACCTGGCTTGGGACATTTTGCAAAACCCTGCACATTTAGTATCTCATGTCCTGTGTCCTGGGAAGAGCAAACCCCAAGCCAATGCCCACACATGGTCTCTGAGGCCTCAGCTCCCAGCTGGTGTGTGGATAGAAATAAACCCAGCCGCCTGTGAGCATTCCCAGAGACCACAAGCCAGAAGCAGTGCCGGGTGTCGGGAAACATCAGAGCACGTGTCTCCTGTCTGCACAGGCGAGAAGAGCATGTGGGCGTCGGGGCACACCTGGCCAGAAGAATTCCAGCAAATTACTTCTCCTTGATGTCTGCAGGTTCGTCACAGCAGAAACACTGCGTGCGAAGGGCTTGGTTTTGAAGAAGTGCCGAGGGAACCCAGCGCCCAGCTCCTGCCAACTCACCTGTCGCTCCTTGCATGCTGCCCCGGGGCTCACAGGCTTTGGGAGAGGCAGGTGCTGGGCTTGGGCAGACCAGGGAGCCAACTGGCCGAGGAGCCGTGGCCGAGGAAGTGAGCAGGTACAGAGCCGCCGTTCCCAGGCTCCTTGTCTTGCTCTACCAGGTGTTACCTGGCTGCTGAAAGTGCAAGACACTTCTACTCATGGATGGTTTTTCCCATTATCTTTCCTTTCCATGGAGGGCTTTTTGATATTGGAAGCGGAGAGGGTGTCCTGAATCAGGAGGAAAAGAGATTCACATCTCTGCCCTGGAAAAAAGATAGTGTTTGCTGTCCACCAGGGTCAGGGCAGCCTGGGGCTCTTGCACCTCATGCTTGTCGGTGGGGAGGATGAGGGTGTAGGTGAGGGCTCTACAGGATGCCAACCAGCAACCAGCCCAAAAGTGAAGGGCCATATCTGTTGGGAAAGATCAGCTGGCAGGAGCCTGGCAAACAGACCACACGGGTCATGAATCATCCCAGGGAGCCTGGGCAGAGAGCAGCACCAGGCTGTGAGGAGGCCGAGGCGCCAGGGTGAGGAGAGCCTGGTAAAGGCAGTTGCATTGCATTGCAGAGCGGCAATGTTCAGAGAGGACCCGGGGTCCAAGGTGACACCTGCGGGAGGTGTAGGGATGCCATGAGATGCTGTGCAACCTTGTGCAGCTTGTGACGCCATTGCATGGACCCTTGTACTTCTCCTCCTGTGTAAACTGGCAGTGCCTTAGACCAGGCAGCTTTGGAGGTGCTGAGTATCCTTTGCAGCTAGCCAAGGAGCTGGACTCGGGCCGGCTTTGAGTGCAGGAGCCCACTCAGCAGAAGAGCCCAGAGGCATCTGTCTAGCCCTGGGACCTCTGCTGTACCGGTCACAGCTGAGCAGCAGATGGGGGCTGCACTGCTGTGCAAGGTTCCCGGGTGGGAGGGAAGCGGAACCGCTGCTTGGCGGGGGTAAGAGTGCCAGGCTGGCCAGCTAGTGCAGACACATTGTGTCTGCTTCGTGGCAGGGGATGAGCCGGGGATGCGTCAGGGTTGTGCTGGGGGTGTGTGGCCGCCTGGGGTTTGGGGAAGGAGGTCTGCAAGGCAGAAGGCAAGACGGAGAGCAAGCAGATGGAGCCCTTGCTGGTGAGTGCTGAAGATGCTTCTTTGCTAGAAGCACTGGCAAGCAGGGAGGCTTGGCCCGTCGGGTGAGCAGGTGACGTGCAGGCTGGCGGGTGCTGGCAGTGAGCAAGACAGAGCCCGACTACCACTTCTGAGCACGGCTGTGTGTGAGGCAGCGTCAGGGGGAGGATGAGGGCAGGTTATACCTGTGGGACAGGAGGCTCCACTTTGGAGATGTGCGACTGTGGAAAGGGCTCCAGGTGTCCAGGAGCCAGCGCTGTGCTGAGCCGGGTGACACCCATAGCCCAGGCAGGGGCATCCCATAGCTCTTGGAAAAATGGGAGATCCAAGGCTTCCTGTGGGGCATGATTGCACCTTGGTGCATAATCCAGGTGTCTGCTGTATGTTGGCGCCGTGGAGAGCTGGCATAAGAAAGACCTGGTCCATTTTTCCAAGGGAGGCAGCAGTGTAGGGTATTCCCTTCCTGGCTGGCAATGCTGGAAGCCAGGGGCTTGGCTGGAGCTGTGGAGATGCAGCTTCCAGCCTGGTCCTGCTCCCCAGCCCAGTTTCCGAGTGAAGGTGGCTCAGGAGATGCTTGGGCAATGGCCACCGTCCCACAGTGACGGGGGGAGGCTCCGTGCTCCTCCATGCAATCCCTGCAAGAGTGGCTCCATGCTCTGGCCTGTACAGCTGCAGGTCTGCCCTCCTGCACTGAGCAGCGCTGGGGTCTCACAGCAGGTTTGTCTCACATGGACGCAGCAGCACCAGCATTGGGGATGCACCTGGCGCAGCCCCGCTGTGTCCCTCTCCTCCATGCTGAGCCTAGGCTGTCAGGGAAGGTCTTTCAAGGCTCCGCAAAGCAGCTGCCTGACTCCCTCTGATCCCCGCAGCACGGGGCGTTAGCTCACAGCCATGAAAGCATGGGGAGGTAGTGAACCAAGCCCAGCTTGTGCAAACGAAGCCAGCGCTGCTGAGGTGTCAGCCACCTCGCTGGCCTCCTGCCCTCCACGCTCAGCCTATCTCAGCCCGCTTTTAACGATTACCTCCACTCTGCATGGCTCTCCAGGTGCTCCAAGATGTGCGGGCCAATTCCCTGCTGGCAGCTCCCGGCTGCTTCCCAGGAGTTACGTCAGCAGGAGTTGGCTGCGCAGCCTCTGCGCTTCACCTGGCAGTGTCGCCTGCCCAGCAGGCTGGGTGCTGCTGGCACCTGCCCTGGTTCTGACAGGGCCAACACCATGCCACCCTGGGCATCACAACCCCAAGAGCAGGAGCAAAGGTCACGGCGCTCTCCTCCAGCAAAGGAAAAGCAGTGCCCTGAGCTGAAAATGCGAGGAAGGGGGTTCTAACAAGTGCAGTTATCTGAGCTGGAATTTGTCCAGAGCAGTGGATTTAACACCCTAGCTCTGCATATACAAGTGCATCAACGTCCTGTCGCATAAGGCAGAGTTTCACGTTGCGTCCATCCAATATCCACCCCCAGAGGCTGGTCCCCACCCCAGAGGCCAGGGTCCTTGTCAGGGTATGACAAGGAAAGCTGATCCAGCCACAGGGCTGTGAGGCTCCTGCCCACCCACAGCTAGCAGCCAGGCATATAACTCTGCCCAGAAAATCCCAGAAATGTCCAAAAGCCACCACCTTGGGCATGCAGGTATCCCCGCACATAGTACCAGGGCTTTATGGAGAGCTCTCATTAAGGTAACCCTCTCCAGGAGCAGTCCCAGCACTGCATGTCCTGCAAAAGCCATGCCCAGAGCCTAACCTGTCTGGCGTGTGACACTTCTTTTATGAGTGCTGAGCTTGGCATTGCTGCCAGGTGACGGTTGCAAGCACCTCTTGTCCCATCCCTCCCTCTTCGCCATCCCAGACAGTCAGCTGGCACTGCTTGAGGAAGAGAATTCTCCTGATGTTGGCCAGCCATGTGCCACCTCCTTCCCCAAAGGCCATAGCTGCACTCAGATGGGCGCCAGAGTTGTTTCGTGATCCCAATGTGGTGAGCAGAGAGGCTGGGCAAGCAGCAGGAGTGGGACACAGAGGACAGCCAAGGAGTCACACAATGACGATGAGCAAGCGCTTGGGCCAAGGGCCCCTGAGCTCAAGGGCTTGGGGACTCGGGATAAGGTGCCAGATCCCCACTGCTGCCTTGTGGCAGAGCTCCATCTTGCAGGGCCTCCACTCCGGATGAGGCAATGTGCTAGGCAGCAGGGAGGAATGGGAGGTCTTCTCCTGTGTCCAGTGTGATTGGCTGAAGTGCCATAAGTCCCCTCAGCTGAGGGAAGGAAAGGCCACGGAGAAAGAGGCCGGCCAGGCGGCCAGAACATGCCATCTTCTGGGATCTCTCTACAGATCCCAGAATGGGAACATGGGTGTGCTGGAAGACAACAGAAAGCTTTAACCTGGCAGTGCCAGGAAGCAGTAGAGGGGCTGGAAGGCAAAGCAGTAAGCAAGGTATCTCACTGCAGGCACCTCTTCCAACCAGGACAGCCCTTCTTCTCTCCATCACCTCTCCTGACCTTCTCCCACCCTCACAGCCACTCCTCAAACCCCATCCCCTCCATTCTTCTCCTCATACAGCTCTTCTCCTCTCCAGTGGTGCCCAAGGGACTTCTAGACAGGGCAGGGAGTTTGGACCAAGGGACAGGACAGCAGGAACCTGCAGGGATGTGTTTGGGTGTATTTGTGCATCTTGTCCATCTTACAGGGGACAGTCTGGGCTCAGTCTGCAAGAGGTGATATCACTGAAAGTTTTCTAGTCACCTCGGTTTTCCTGCTGGTCTCAAAGGATGCCAATCACCAAGATGTCTGAGCACTCCCTCTTGGTTAGCTGGCTCTGGAGCAGCCACAGGCCTGGAAGTGGTGGTGTGAGGTAGCCAGGAGGGCAGCAATGTTGCCCAGCCACCACTTCATGCCTTTGGGCCGTTGGCTCTTCCAAACACGAGTTGCCTCTTCTCTCTCCCGGAGCACTGAGGCCAGCCCTGGACAGGCTCAGTGAGACTCTCTGTCCACTTTGACCCATCTTGGTGAGGGAAGAGGGAGCCAGTAGCTGGCCCTGGGCCTGGGAAGGGCCAGGAGACCTAGCTACCCCCTGGTAGGTGGAAAACGGCTTGGAGCAGGCAATGCGGCGGGTGTGTTGTTGCCAGCTGCCATCTCCTACTCCTGCACTGCATCAAAAGGCCAAGATGAAAGTCTCTGGCCACAGCCCTCACCGCAGTGACGCGGACCCCCTCCTGCCAGCCCTGAAATTACTGCTCCCCTGAAGGAGCTTGCTTTTGCTGGAGTGGTGGAAGAGAAAGCCAGGCCGTGTTTACACACCAGGTTTCAAGCGCCGCACCGCTCACCAGCTGCCTTGCTGTAATTACAGTCGTTAGGAGGGGATGAGTTGCTGGGTCTGGGTGTTTGTTTGTTTGTTTGCAGCCCCAGACGCAGGCAGCTGGTGAGGGAAGGCAGCTGGAGAGCCGCGCTCCCGCCGAGCCTGGCTCGCTCCTGCCGCGCGCCAGGGCTGCCAGGGCTGCGGAACGCCAGGCAGCCCACAGGTCCTTGTGTCCGCACGGAGTGAAGGGGCTTTGCCATGGCTGGGGGCGCGCATGAGCACAGGCACCTGATGGGAAAGGGCAGCCTTGTTCCCCTGCAAGGACAAGGATGGAGCCAAATGCCCAAATCCTGACATGCTGTAACCGTAGCAACTTTGTGGCAATGGGGAGCCGGGAGCTGCAGTTGTCCCGTCACCATGGCAATGGCAAGGTGGGAGCATGACGTGGATGCGGCCCATGGCATGCCACCATGGGCACTCACGCAGCTGGGATGCACCAGCAAGATGTGTTCCAGGGAGATCCTGGATGCAGAGCAAACACTCATGGATAGAAGAGGTTCTTAGCCATGGCAGTCACTCCTGCTCCAACCTGCTAAGGGGCTAAGCTGTCTTCATGTGTTGCAGACCTCTCCACTCCAGAGGTCTTGGCCCCATGGCCATGGTCCTGTACTGTCTGTGCAGAGGACGGCTGGCAGGGTGCTTCACAGAGCTGCAGCCAGCAGCATCACTGCTAGCACCTGGGAACCACAGGCACAGCACTGCAGGCTGATTGTGGCTGTGGCTCAGCCTCTTGCGGCCTGGATGCCTCACGGTGTGTTGTACATGGGCTCTTGAGGACAAACTCCATCCTAAGTCAGCTCTCCCGCTTCTGGTCCTCAAGCCAATTGGAGAAAAGGCCCAGCTTCTCTGCCAGCATTCTGCCTTGATTCAGGGTTTGCCTTCAATCTGGGGTTCACCAAGCACTTCCCGAATATGCACTTGGATGCCTCCAGCGACCTGTCTCCAAGCCATCTCCTCTGCACTTCTTTTCTAGCCCAAATCGACTCTCCAACTATGCTCAAGTAGAGCAGCAGAGAGGAGGTCACCTTGTGGAACTGCAAGCAAGAAGAGACACCAGCAATGCACTACAAACTCATGGCTGCATTGCTCCTCTCTTGCTGTGCTTCCTCACAGGCCATTCAGTGCTTCCCTCCTGGGGGAACCTCAGCAGAGGCCTCACCCTGCAGGGATGCAGCCAGGGAGCAGGCTGCTGCCAGCAAGGAGACAGTGAGTCCTGGGGAGCTCTCACCACAGACTTGGTGCCAGAGGTGCCTCTCTTCAGCTCTGCCGACCTCTGCACCGGCCGAGATGGGAGAAGCCTGCTCATCATGGGGGTGTAATAGTCAACAAGTCTGGGGCAAGCAGAGAAAGTCTGTAATTGCTGAAGCTACACTTTATAGGACGCTGCTTTATGGCCCTTGATAGTCTCATTGAGCTGAGGTTGGATGATATGGCCTTGCTCAGAAGCAGTCTGCTTTGGGGTCATACTGGAAGGTGACCTCCAAGCCAGCTCTTGTCATGGCAGAAATTTTCCATCAGCAGTGTCATGTTGCAGCGTGCACTCTCTACAGCTCTCACAAACAGCAGCAGAGTTTGGTTTTGCCTTTTTCCGTCACGCTCAGTTCTAAGTCAGCCCTTTGAGATGCCCCCAGGAATATGTGTATTGGTGCTTGGACTGAGGTAGCAAGAGAGGAGAGATTCCGGGGATCTCTTGGAATGACATTTGCTCCTGTTCTGGTGCAGAGAGTGTGAATAAGTAGACTTAGCAGGACAGACACTTCATGTTGATGGTGCTACCTCTACCTGCAAAGCCTCACAGTGGGCTGCTTGGCAGAGGGGTGCAGTCAGTCACAGGCAATAGGGTCCTGCAGCAGCAGAGGCACAGCGAGGTGCGAGCAAGCAGCAGGGATGCCGGTTGCGTGGATGTGACCCCAAGTACATGACAAGCATGCTGACCATGCTGTCTGTGCACACTTGCAAGGAGTAAATGAGGGCTAGCCACCAGGAATCCTACTTTTGCTTCTCTTTTTACTTTTTACTGCCTTGCACTGCCAGAGCAAGAGCTCTGCCTTGGCAGCTTCCTCGGGAATTCACAGGAGCAGAGATGGAGGGACGCAGCGAGGCCGCGCCGCCCAGCTCCTAGCCTCAGGCCAGGCCCAGTCGCAGCCGTTTGCCAGGCAGCACGGGGGCATTTCCCACCGCGCGGGGCCCGTGTGTTACGTGCAGAGTGTGATGGGGGAGCGGGTCGCTGCCGGCGGGGGGGCTCGCCGTTCACCAGCACAAGTGGGAGGGCAACCTGGAAGGAGACTCCTCTCCCGGTGGAGCACCGCCGCCCAGGCTTGACGAGGCGTGCGTTACTGCGCCATCCGTACACGCCTTGGGAGCCTCTAACCGCCTGGGACAGGTATTCATGGTCCGGTGGAGCATGCCCTATCATGCCTTCATGCCACGGTGCTCGGCAAGCGCCTCCCCTCCCTGCAGCTGCAGTGTGCCGGAGCATTCCTCTGGGGAGGGCTGGCTCCTCTAGGGAGGGCTGGGGGGCCACCGGATGGACCCCAGCTCCCCGGGTGCCCCCCGCTGCAGCACCCTGTGCAGTCCGGCCTTTCGTGCTGCTGCCACCAAGGGCAGTGTGAGGCGAGGTCGGTTTATTTGCAGTGCTCCCATCTCCCAGCGGTTCCCACGAACAATTCCGCAACTCCTGTGCGGGTGTGCAGAGCACCCCAGCACGGCTGCACCCCTTGTTTCATGTGTGTGTGGCTACGGGGGGTGTGACTCTCCCCAGCAGGTGCTGAGTGGGAGCTGTGCACAAAGGGGCTGGGGAGATGTCCTGCACCAGATGTGGAAGGGGCAGAGGCATCGTTGTGGGGCCGGGCAGGACCTCATTCCCTCCCAGAAGGTCTTTTCTTATCTCCTCACTTCAGGGGGTGAGACTGGGGGGGAGAACAAGGTATTCTGGAGGAAGCCAGAGCATTTCCAGATATACCCAAAAAGATGGAATCAGACGGGATATCCCCAGCAGGCAGATACCCAGGGAGTTCATACAACCTTGGTCCTTGAAAGCCTTAGGAATGGGGAAGTCCTGCAGAGAGTGTCTCAGTGGAGCAGCCTGGCCGTTCTGCAAGCTCTGGTCCCCTTTTGTCTTGCAAATGGTTTCAGGAAGGGAAAGAGCTCTGTGACAGCAGGATAGAGGTGGCTGGTCCTGCCTGCATTCAGCCAGGGCCACTTCCAGCCATGCTCGCGAGGTCACACAGAGAAGCAGAGGGGTGGTTGGCACAGATGAACCTGCAATGAGGATAAATGGAGTGGGGAGGGGAATTGTCCATGGGAACGAAATCTGCTGTTTCACCTGCCCCAAAGACAAGGAGAAAGACTGGCACCCCTGCCTTGCGGCTGTATTTTGTCCAGATATGGCCCCATGACTGGGTTGCCAGGAATGAACAGTGTCAAACAGGATGCTGTCCATCAGCAAGACCCTTTCCTGTGGAAAACAGCCCCCCTCCAGTGGCCTGAACTGGGCGTGGAGAACAGAGTTATCTCAGGTTATGAGTGTCTCGGAAGCCCTGCTTCAATATCTGCTGTGGCCTGGCTTCCTGATTTGCTTTAGAGCAATAAAACAAGTGACCCAGTAACCCAGCAGGATGGGTGCCAAGCTCATCTGCCAAATTCTGCTGCATCCCTGATACCCAGAGCCAAAGCCTGCAGTGGGGAGGCGGGATGTGGCACTGGACAGGGTGAGTGGGGCTGATGAACTGAGCATATACGGGAGATGTGCACCCTGCCACCTCTGCCCCCTAGGGATCTGCACCAAAAGTGCCAGGCTTCTGCCCCCTTGGGTGGTGTCTGATCCAGGCTCTCCACATCTCCAGCACTTGCATGCATAACCACCTTGGATTTCTGCCCATCAGCTGGCTCGGGGTCATAGCCCTTCCACCCTGCCCCGGTGCTTCCAGGGCGCCTCTCCCCAGGGCAGCACAGAGCATGCCTGCAGGCTGCTCCTGGCCCCGGTGGACCCTGCTGTCCCCAGGCAGGCTTTGTGTCAATGTGCCCCTGGTCCCCGCATGTGCAGGGCCTTGCAGGCGATGGTTAAATCATGTGTTTTGTGTTGGGTTTCTCCCCCTCCTGGAAAGTCCCTGTGTGGAGCGGTGGGGCTGAGCCGACCGCACACAGCTGCGGGCCACCACATGAGAGGAGCCAGCTCCCCAGGGATTACAGAGCCCCGGGAGCATGGGGAGGAGGCAGGAGCACCCGCGCCGGGGCCCTTTCATCTCTCCCCTGCCTCACTCCCCCTTTCATGTCTGCCTCTCTGGTCACGCTTTCTTTTTCCTCTGCTGCCTTTGCTCTCTTTGCACTTGGCCTCTTCTCTGTGCCTCCCCACAGCCCTCTCCCCGCTGCACCTGGCTGTGCTGGCTGCCTCTGCACCTCTCCTGTCTCCCCCACTGGGACCCTGTGCTTTCATCCCCCGGCCTTGGGAGCTGGCAGGTCCCACCTCCCCTGCGCTGGCTTCCTGCCCCCCACACCCATTGCCAAGCCTGCTCCTCCTCACTCCCATCCCATTGCCACAGGGGTAAGGAGAGAGTGGCATGGGCAAAGTACCCCCTACACACACCCTCACCACCCCAGTGCTTTCCTTCCCCATCCCCGCAGCTTTTCATTATCAGCCCCCTTTATTATGTGTTTCCCCTGCATGCTCTCACGCCAGAGTGCATCCCTGCTGCTCCTCTGCACCCATTGCCTTGACCCAAGGTTCTGCCCAGAGGCTCAGGGTGCTTGGAATGCTGCTCCATGCTTGCTCAGGGCACCTTCCACTGAAGCTCTTGGGGCTTTCCCTCCCCAATCCCAGCAGCTTTTCACAGAGCCCCTTTCTCTCATCTGCTCTGCTGTCCCCACCAGGTTGCTGCCAGTGCCAATCCAGCCTTGCGTGTGCCCTGTGCTCTAACAGCCAGACATCTCCTTGCCCCATGCATCTGCCTCGACTGCTAGAGATGTTGGTGACCTCTTCCTGGCACCCACCTTCCTCAACTCCAGCTGGAGGTCTGGAGCAAAGGCACCCATTCCAGCCACAGTGGGGTCGGGCACCCCAGTTAGAGGGATCAGTGGAAGATTGCAATGCATGTGTTTCAGAAGCGAGGTGGTCTAGTGGTGGAAGCATTTCCTGTGATTCCACAGGCTCCCTGGGGAGACTTAGGGCCCATGCCTTTAACTGGGACTTCAGCCCTGTGAAGGGTTTGGTATGCAAAGGACCTCCAAAACACCTTCTGCCCAACCACATTATGAGCCCCCTTTATTATGTGTTTCCCCTGCATGCTCTCACACCAGAGTGCACCCATGCTGCTCCTCCGCACCCATTGCCTTGACCCAAGGTTCTGCCCAGAGGCTCAGGGTGCTTGCAATGCTGCTCCATGCTTGCTCAGGGCACCTTCCGCTGAAGATCCTGGGGCCACAGCAGTCCCATCACAGCCTTCACCCCAAGCACCCTTCTGTTTGCTGTATCCAGCAGCTTAGTAGTCATGTTCCACTCATTTCTAGACTGTTTGTGCAAGCACAGAGCAGCCTGGTACCCTGGGCACCCAGCCGTGCAGATCTAGGGCTGAGCAAGGGGGCTGAAGTCCTCCAAGCCCGCAGGGGCAGTTTTGATGAACTAGGCTGCTGCTGGCATGTTTGGTCATTCAGTATGTTCAGCATAGCCATGTTATGGGCTCTCCGCTGGGTAGGCGACCTGCCTCTTTTCATGTAGGGTGATGTCATCAGGACACTGTGCCAAGCGCGGATGGGCAGGGAGCTGGGCCTGGAGCTGGAGGGGTGAGCACAGGACTCCTGGGTTCTTGTCCTGATCCAGCTGCTGCCTCGCTGTAGGTACTTTGCCTTGCCAGGTAGGTCAGTTAGGGCCAATTTTTTTTTTTTTTTTTTTTTTTTTTTTCAGTAGAGGGGTATGAACTGATGCGAGTGCCAAACATGACATGTTGGGGCTGAACTTCAGGAAAGCCTTGGAGCATCTCTGTGGAGCTCAAGTTGCAGTGCTTGCCAGCTAGGCTCTTGGGAAGGGTCTCAAACCATGGTCACCCCATTTGCCTCTCAACCAAAGAAAGCACTAGGGAGGCAGGGGGTGACTTGTCCAGACAAAGGCACACAAGGGTCTGTTCATTCTCCCCTCAGATGATAAAAATGCAACAAGGCTTTGCTCTCCAGGGACTCCGGTAGCCCAGGTATATCTGTCTGCTTCTGCAGGGCAGCACCCTGGCAGGCTCTGCCTGCTGGCACCTGTAAGCTGGCCAGCGGGCTGCTGGTGGCCACACCGAGCACCAGCCCCGGCGAGTGCGACAAGGGGGTGCCAGAGAAGTGTTCCCTCGTGGCTCTGCTGCATGTAGGCTCTGCTGGGAGCAGGAATGGAATTTGGATGGGGCTGGGCGTTCCCGTATAGCAATTCCCTCCGGCAGAATCTGGCTCTGATGACTGTTCTGAGTGGGGAATAAATACCAGAGGAGTTACTCACGGCGCACTAGGGCATGATGTAGCAACTCCTTGCTGGTTCCCCCCACCCTGCAGCCAAAGTTCCTCCTGTGATCTCCTGGGGAAAGTCCCAGCCCCCCCACTCTCCCTTGCCACCCCTAGAGACCTTCCCCACCCTTGCTGGAGCTTTCCAAAAGCAGGAGACGAGCTGGGGCTCTCGGAGTGAGGGGAAAGGACCAGAACAACCTGCTGTGCTGGAGGGCATCAACTGTAACCCTGGTCTTCCACACTGAGCCTGGTGATGGGCACCAGGTCAGGAACTGAGAGGGCATCAGCCCAGGGTATCCATATTTGGCCAGTCATGCATCTGGCTTCAAATTTTGGAGAAAAGCATGATGATCAGCCCAGCTAACATCTCTATATTGCCTTTTTGGTGGTCACGCTCAGGTCAGGTCAGGTTTTCCCATTGGTTTCCACAGCCACAGGGCAAAAAGTGAGATTTAGGGTTTTTTGAAGGAACTGAGAAGCTCCCCAGGTCCTGGGACTAGGGGGCTCAAACTTTTAGAAAATCACCAAATTGTACATGGCTCTAGCAGAATCATTAGGCTGAAGTGCCTCCCCTGTGTAGAAGGGACCCCCTTGTCATGGAGGACTCTAGAGCTTGGGCCAAAACTGTTAGTGAAACTGCGAGAAATTCCACCTTTTTTTGACAGCATGGGCTGTCTTTAGAAGACTTTGCTCTTCTATTCGTGGCAATCAAATGAAAGAAATGTCCCCTTTCTAAAAATTTTTGGAACTTCTTTAAGTGTTTTTCTTCTGATGGGAGAAGGGATGGTGTTTTTTCCAGTCTCTGATCACCTCTGATGAAAATCTCCTCCATCATGTGTCTGGGCTCTTCCAGCTTGATGTTCACATGTCTCTTGTTCATATCTCAAGATGTTTGGGTGAAGCATCTTAAATCTTCCCATTTCAGCAGCGCACCCTGCATGTGATGCTCTGTGGGATGGAGACGTCCCTCTGGGTAGGGGGATAAGGCACAAGAAGCTGCAAGGCCAGCTCAGCTCAGTGGGACTGGCTGGCTCAGATAGTCCCTCCAGGCAAACGGGTGAGAAAATATCACTCCTTGATGGGACTTGTGACAGACCCATCTGTGGACCAGGAAGGGCACAAGTGAGCCAGGCAGAGGGACACTGAAGGAGCCCCCAGGGACAAGCCAGTTATATCAAGTGCCCAAAGCTGAAAGGGTGTGAATTCCCCTCCCCAGTAATCTGCCCTGGCCACAGCCACACAAAGCCACATATTACCTCTTTCCCCAGGCCAAGGCACAACGCACAGCGGGTTTCTTTCCTCGGGGAGGAGGCAGCCCACACTCACACTCTGTGGCAGAAAGGTGGGAAGGGCAGGTTTGGGAAGGACAGACCCTGGGGAATCAAGTCCTGCCTGGGAATTGGCTGTTGAGGCTTGGGCAGTGGTCACGGAGATAGGAGGTGTCCCCCCACGCTTTTGTGCCTGGAGGAGTGGTTGTTAGGATGGCTCCTTGCTGGCTGGTTACCAGCTAGAGAAGCATGGGGACACTTTCTTTGTAACCACAGGCAGTCTGGCACCGTGCCTGTGGCTCCCAGACATTCAGCAAGGGAAGCCACAGAGCAGATCATTGAACGCACCACTGGGAGCCCGCCGGTCACAGCAGGCACTTAGCTCCTATGACCTAGGAGCCCTGGGGTATGCTGTGGGCACCTGGTACATGATGACTATACCACTGACACCCAGTGCTTGCATCCCTGAGCACCCTTCCTGCAGAGCCTTGGCACAGAGCTGAAAGATCCCCAGGTCAAGGGACCTTCTTATTTTATTCCCCTGAATCTCTCATGGTCCCAGATCTGTGGGTCTCCGCAGAATCGCATGGCGCTGGGCACTGTGACATACCAGGCTCAGTGGCCAGGCAGAGCACATCTTCAGAGATGCTTTGATCTCACTTGATCCCCTGCTTGTCTCTGTGTGGTCAGGTGAGCCATGTGCTCCGGGATCCCACTGCTGCAGCACGAGTGGCCTGGGATTAGCAAGCAGGGAGTGAAGGTGCCCACACGGCACAATCTCACTGTGAGTCCGTCATTCCCTGCAGCAGCCCCAAGATCACAGGGCTCAACACAGCAGCCCCTCCGAGGTGGGAAGCAAACAGAGCTTACAAGTGCCAAAGCACGGTGGATGTGCAGGGATCCCTGCAACGCCTAGTGCAGCACAGCCCCGGGACACAGGGCTTTGGCCAGAGACCCTGGGGCATCCTAGTGTCATGCTTGGGCAAGGGAGAAAGGTAAAGGGCTTTGGGGATTTAGAAAAAAGGGGCAGTTGCTTGTGATGGATATTGGGGTGAAAGGGTAGGACCCCAGGTGAAAACAGGGCTCACTGAAATGCTGGAACCTGCCCTGACAGAGCCAACATGCCCTATGAGAGCCCAGGGTGAATGCAGGTCCTCAGGTCCCTCCACCTCAAGCACAGATCATGTGCGTGCGAGGTGTCTGCTTGCTTTCCCTGCCCTGCCACCCACATCGAGTCTGCTTTACCCAGTGGGGCTCTGGGCACGGGCAGGCACGAGGGACAGAGCCCTGCAGATGCTGCAAGGCCATATGCGAGCTGAGCTCTGGCAGCTCCCAGGCTTCCCTCCAGCACCCTCCTTCTCTCCTGACCCCCTCAAGCAGTGGGCACCAGGGGCAAGCACAGCATCTATGAGGTCCTCCCAGAGGGGTGCATCAAGCCCTGCCTCCATGCGGCACCCAGCGCAGGGAGCCGTGGAGCTGGCTGAGCCAGGGTCTGCAGCCCAGCCAGCTTGGGTGAGCAGCAGCTCTGCCCCGGCTGAGCTGGGAGCCGGTGGCAGGGAGGGGGCGATGCCTGGGCCATAGGCACAGCCTGGCCACGTCTGGGCACCCAGCAGAGAGCGAGCCAGCTACTCCATGCACCAAGAAGCGTTATGAAATGAGGATGCGGGGCCCCTCCCCACTGGGCCCCGGGCGCTCACTTCCTTCCAGCCTGGTATTTTCCTCCTCGTTTTTTCTTCTTTTTTTTTTTTTTTTTTTTTTTCCTCTTTTTCTTTTGCATAGCCCCAAGGGGCGCGAAGCTGTAGGAGGAGCAGGGAAGTTATCAGCCAGGAGATACCAGCAGCATGATTCACTGTGCAGCGCCGGCGGGCTGCCAGCTGTGTGGTGCCCTCCCCTCGCTGGGCACCGCATGCCGAGGGCAGTTGGCAGCCAGGGGGTCCCCATCGCCTGGCCCAGCCTCGCTGCCTTCACCCCTCCACACTCTGCGGCCCGACGATCTCTGCCAGCCACCCTGCAAGGACCGCCATGGGCCCCCACCACCTGGCCCTCTGCGAATAGCGCCTGGGGCTCTGGTTATGGGCTGGCAGCAGAGCACAGGAGAGAGACTTGCACAGTTGGGTAGGTGGCACCTGGGGTCCCCCTCCATTCTTCAGGACCCTGTGGAGGCGGAGGAACATGGCAGGCTGGAAGTGGCGAGAGCTGCACCCCAAAATATCTTATGCGGTCTCCAATCCACTTTTATTCACAATCAGGAAATAACTTACCATACAATAACACAGGCACACGCAGCATGGCCGGGCATCCTCCCCTCCGGCCCCAGTGGAAATCCTCAATATCTCAGCCCAAGCCAGACCCTGACCGAGCCGGGCTCTGCACTAGGATGCTGTGCCCCTATCTCCATCCTGTGGGATGCTTGTCCTCTACCCCCACCCCGCTCGGAGCACGGCTTTGCACGAGGTCGGAGGAGCCCGTGCACTGTGCCAGCGTGTGTCCCCCCTCCCCCTGGGCTCCCGGTGCCGTGCGGCCCCCACCCCACCCTGCCCTGTCCCGCTGGGTGTCAGCGAGCCACCCCCTCCCGTGCCCACCCTCCGCCCCCCGAGCGGTGCTGGTGCCGGCGGTCTGTACAAGGCGACCGCGCTCCCACCGGCGGGAGCCGCGGTGCGCTTGGTGCAGGGCTGGGCGGGCAGCCCTGCCCTCCCGGGGTGACGACAAAGTGCTGGTTTCGGAGGGCCCGGCTGCCCTCGTGCTGAGCATCTCCTCTCGCGCTTGGCCCGGCGCGGAGGGAAGCGGGTGCCACGGCTGCACGTCCCCCCGCCCCGGTGCCTGCCTCCCTCCCGCCCCGGGCGGGCATGCTTGTCCCGGGCACCCTGGGGCGGGCGCCTGTCCCTGCCGCGCTACTTGCAGACGCTGACCCACTCGGTGATGCGGCACTCCTCACATGCCACAAAGCAGCACCAGTGGAACTTGCAGTTGCAGCGCTCGCTGCGCGTCTGCCGCAGGATGTTGTGCCCGCGGCCGCAGCACAGGCTCTCGCAGTTGTCCATGCCCGGGCTGGTCTTGTTGCACAGGCGCCCCTGCGTGCCCAACGAGTCCAGCGCCGGCTCCCGCTCGCAGAAGTCGGGTGACTTCTCGAAGTAGACGAGCTCGCTGATGCCGGCGCGGCGGCGGTGCCGAGCGTGGCCTGGCTCCAGCTGCCCCGCGTTGCGGTTGTGGGGCCGGATGAGGGTGGCCCCGTAGAAGCGGTCCTTGAGCAGAGAGCCCACGAGGCGAAACTCGGGCGTCACCTGCCAGCAGGTCTTCAGCTGGCAGCTCCCCGACGTGCCGTGGCATTTGCACTTCCTCCGCATGTTGTCCATCACCACCTGCAAGGGCAGGCGAGGTTTAGCAGGGGGGAAACAGTGCCTGGGGACCACCCCCACCCTTCCTTCCATGCATGTGGCTGCCTCCAAGCAGCCCCTCTTGCCTCCTCAGCAGCCCCATCTCTTGCTCCCTTGCCTTGCCCAGGCAGGCCCCGATCACCCTGCACTGTCGCAGAGTCTCTGTGTGCTGGTTTACAACCCAAGGGATGATCTATTTTCCCCATCTCAGGGTTTTCCAATAGTGACTGGTGCAGGCAGCTCTGCTTGCAGCTTGGCTTTTGGCTCTTGCCTGTTTTCCCAAGCAAGCCCCGGGCGCAGAGCCAGGGGGCTGAATTTCTGTCTGCTGCCATCATGCTGGGAGCTGAACTTCAAACAGGGACCAGAGATGCTCACAGCCTGGACTTGCGGTTTCGGGAGGCCGCAGCGAGGCCATTGCCACACGTCCATCTTCTGCAAGGGGGCAGCACACACGACTGCCCGCAGCTGTGGTTTGTGTTGGTCAGGCAGTGCGGCTTGCACAGGAGCAAGCGGTCAGCATGCAGGCAAGCAAGACCACCAGGCAGGTGGCCACGGCAAGGAGGCTAGGGAGGAGGGGATGGGTGCACCAGCAAGGCGTGCAGCCAGAGCAGACGCTGAAGGACTGGGGCGCGCGCGGAGCTGTATGTGGCTCCTGGACATTTGCTCGTGTGGCTCCATGTACCTGAGTTGGCCCTTCCCTCCACTCAGTTTCTCCCAGCTGGATGCGCAGGCTGCCATGCTGGGGAGGCATGCACTTGTTATGGGGTGGACAAGGTGGCTCCCACGTGCTGGTAGCCCGGGGTGCTGCCTTGGCCATGCCCAGGGGTGCAGCGCTCTCCAAGGGTGCAGAGCAGCTGCACATCCACGTGTGGCCCTGGAGGCAGCTGTCCTCTGCTCTGTCCCTGCATGGGGACATGCATCCCTGCCTTGGGCTCTGCGGGGCCTTCTGCAAAGCTGCCCCGGGAGCAGCAAGAAGGAGAGCAGGGCTGTCCCTGTCCCCCGCCTCAGCACCCCTTCGCCCGGCAGTAACGATGTAATAAAGGAAATTAGCCCCAAATTACAGAGTGCGGATAGATTTAAGGCAGCAGGCCCTTTGAAGCGCTTTGCCACCAGCTTTGTGGTGGTTGGGAGACAATTTCCTGCCTGGTCCCAGCCTCCATGAGTGGGGACAGGGCTTCTCCGCTGGATCTTGCATCCCCCCATGCCCCCCTTGGGCTGCCAGAGGGGCTAAGCCAAGCCATGGCAGAGTAACCCCCACTCTCGGCTGCTGATGCCCCCGGGACCACCCGTGGGGCTTGGAAGGAGCCTGGGGCACCCACAGCCCCCCGTGAGGGCAGCCATGCCCAAGTGCCCGGCTTGGTGCCTGGCGCTCGCTGCCTGCCCTCCCCGGGGCGAACGCGGGTGCAAGGAGTGCCTTGTTTTGATAGGGGTGGGTATTTTTTTTTCTGCTTGTTTTCTTGTTTTTGAGTAAATCTCGCCGTTGCTAAGCAGTTATGTTAATGAAGGCAGGCCAGGAAAACACGCCTGGAGCTCGGGGCACATGGCGGAGAGGTCTGGGCTGGGCCGGAGTTTGGCTTTCATCCCGCTGAGAGTCCTGTCTCCCACTGGGAACAGCCTCCGCTGTGCAGGTAATGAGCTGCCCGTCCTCTCCGCCGTGCCCTGGGTGTGCCGGCAGGGAACAGCGGCTGCTTGCTGCAGTCCACGGGAACACGCTCGCACCAGGATCCCATCCCTTCCCGGCTCCCCTCCCTGCTCCAGGGCTGCCGGACTGATGCGGAAGATGCCTACTGCACTACCCAGAGAGCTGTGGCTGGGGTCATCCAGGATGGGATGGAGAGGACCATAGTGACCATAGTGTGACAGCCAGTGGTTCAGTCAGTGCTATGGATGGACCCCTAGATGGCCGGAGAGGGTGACACGTGTCCGCTACCCTCATCACCTGGCCCAGACTGTGCCAACTCTTTCCCATGGGCATCTAAGCACTGCAGGATCAACTTACTCTCCTTCCCGTGCAGAGGGACCAAGAGAGCCCAGCTCACGCCTGCGGCACGGCACGAGCCCCAGCCAGCACAGGGTCCCACGGCAGCTCCCCAGGCAGGGGGAGAGCAGGGAGAACCAAGGTGCAGGGAGAACCAAGCTGAACTCTGCCTGGTGCCTTTGCCACCGGCTCCTGCACTCACCCCTACCTGGCCACGTCCTTCCCGTCTCACATACACCGGCTTCGGCACATGCCTGGACTTGCTGGTGCTTTCCTTCACACATTCCCAGCTCCTCCCAGACACGCTCATAAGCGCTTTATCGGAGGCCTTTGTTGTGAGGGTAATGGGTAGTTCCAGCTCCCTTTCATCCTCGCTGCTCTGATCTGCCTGCCTAGGAGGACCTGCGGAGCCTCATGCACTCTTGCCACCTCGCCAGGGCTCAGACCGGCTGCTTCCTCCCCACGGGGCTGAGGATGGCAGGGAGGGCCCTCTGCATCAGTGGCCACTTCAGAGCTTCGCACAGGAGTTATCAGTGCTGGCTGCCCCCAGCCCATCTGGGACTGTGGCTCCATGTCCCTAGCAGCCTGGCAAACTCCCTCCCTGAGTCCACGTGGAAAGCATTTAGCAGAGCCAGAGGCCAGCTACCTGTTCAGAGCAGGGCTGGGATGGGGCATGGCTCCGGGCATCCCTGCTGGCAGCGCCCACTCTGCAGGGCCAGGCTTGGTCGCTGTCCCTCAGCACCAGCATCGACACTGGAGCAGCTGGGCTGAGCGAAGCCACAGTGGAAAGTCCTGTCTGACTGTCTCGCTGCTTCTTATAATACAAATAAAGGCTCCAACCTGAATCCAGCTCTATCCTGGTGATGGAAATCCTTCCTCACTCTCTGGGTCAGCCCCACTAGTCATGGGGAGCTTTGAGTCATTTGTGTCACGAGGAAGAGCTGAGACCTCATGTCCTCAGCCGGTTCCTGGTGCTCACCTGGCTCCTTGCTGTGGCTTCTCCACCTGCATCTCCTGCAACCTTTGGCTGCCGGCAGAGCAGGCAACAGTCGGTATAGGGCAGGGATGGGCATCCGTGGTGGTGGTGGTGGGGGGGTTAAGTCTCACAACCTGCTTCTATTTCTCTAGCGCTGTGACTTAATCTTGCAGGCTGGCATCACAGCAGGGAGGTTGTCCTACATGGGGTGGGCAGCAGAGAAGGGAAAATCTGGTTTGCCCCATGCCCAGGAGCGGCTGGGGAGATCAGCAGGAGGGTGCTCGGCATCGCACGCAGCCTGCAGCCCCTGGCCCAGGCCCGCGGCAGTGCTTTAAAAGGGAACCGCTGTGTGTTTCTGCCTGGTTTCGAACCAGGGACCTTCCGCGTGTCAGGCGAACGTGATAACCACTACACTACAGAAACCCACATCCCCTCCTTTCCGTGAGCATCCTCTTGCAGGTTTGTCCCCTCCTGTAGCGCTGCAGTGTCTGAACTGGGAGCTGGGCATGCACCGGCCTTATCCAGACACACGGCACCTGTGTGACATCCATGCACCATGGAGAGGGTGCTCAGCACCATCCCATCAAGATGCTGGAGAGCTCTGGATGCTGCGGCTCCATGTGATGCATGGAAAGGAATGGTGTGCAGCAGGGCAGAGCATTTGTGACTGCACCAGGGCTCTGCTGAAGGGGACCAAGCTTCAGGGCTCACACAGTGACCAAGGGACCCATGTGGCAAGAGCCCCATGGAGCAGTGGTATCCATAGTGGCACAACTGTCACTACCATCACAACACGTAGAAAGGTCACTTGAGGTCCTCTTCTCCCTCTCCTTACACCCTTTAAACCCTCAGTCTAACTCCTATGTCTGAAGCCACTGAGAGCCAATAACTCCATTGCTGGTCCCGTGCGACCTCCTTCTTGCACTCTGGGCATGAGCAGACCCCATGCACTTTTGCGGTTGCTAGGTCTCAAGGGAGCTACCAGGTGACCTCCGCTCTTCACAGACCTGGCTCTCCCCATCCTCTCCTTCTGCAGGAGTCTGTTTTCGCTTGGGAAACAGGAACACGGGTCCCAGATCCCTGAGTCTGTGGCAGCTCAGGGCACACAGAGCTGGAGGGGGACTGGGACGAGCCCCAGGTGTGGGATGAGTGTCCCGCACAGCTTGGGACAGAGTAGCCTGGGCAACATTTCGCTATCTAATGCTAAGCCACGTGCAAACATATATGGCAAAGGAAGCAAAAATCCTTGGCTTTACCCAGGCATTCACGACTGTGCCAAGCTGAGACAGCCTTTGGGGGCACTAAAGCCCAGCTCCAGCACAAGGCAATGACACACATCAATCCCCTGCTCCACAGCATCCCCGGCTCACTGTTTTAAACATGCTCAGAGTAAGAGGAATATCCAGATGTCTGAGCTGTCCCAGGGAAACACTCCACACGCAATTCTGACCTTTAATTACTTATTCCTGCGGCCCATGACACTTCCACCCCAAAGGTCAAAATCTGGAAAAACTGTAAACAACCAAAAGCAGGGTTTTAAATAGGAAACGCTAAGCAAGCCCAAGGAGCTAAGCTAAGCTAAGCAAGCTTGGGGTGTATCGGCGCTCCAGAGGCTGGGTGCTCGGCACAGCAACGTGAAGAGGAGTGAGCACAGGCTTGAGCATGGGCTCCTTTCTGCTGCCTGACAGCAGCAAGCAGCAGTGCCAGGCTGGCTGCCCCACACGGGGAAACTGGATCTCGGCAAGGCTGGCTGAGCGCTGCCTACAAGAGCGGACTGCTGTGAGGGCCAGCAGCTGCCTTGGGAGGAAGCACAAACCTCCCGGCTATTGCTATCGGGAGACCGGGATTAACGAGTCAAATGCATCTTGCAAAAGCGACAGAGATTGCGGCAGCCCTGGCTCTGCAAGGAAATGCTCCTGGAGAACGAGGGCTGTGCCAGGCTGAAGGAGGGCAGCCAGATGGCACGATCTGGGGCACCGCACAGCCCCCAGCGCTGCTGGGCCAGGGCCCCACTGAGTGCCAGGACTTGGGGAACTGCTCTGCTTTGAGGCCAGCACCTCTCTCTCTAGCTGGGACATAGACAGCACCTTCAAGAAAGGCAGCGCTTTTGCTCTGCCCCATCTTATAACACGGAGGAGATGAGAAAGTGAGCAAATGAGACGTGTGTCTGGTTTGGGGCTGTCAGCAACAACTGCCTAAGCTCGGGAGTCTCTCTTGGCCCCCCTCTGTTGTATGGACAGCCCGTGGACCATGTGTAGCCACCTCCCACCGCCTTGTGCTGGCCTGGCTGTGTATGGCAAGGGACAAATCACATTGGATCCATGACATGGGGTCTATCCTGCACCCAGCAGTGGTGCGGGTCTCCCCAGCACCTGCTCTGGCAGAGCTGGGCAGGGAAATGCAGCCGTCCTGCCTGCGTGCTGGTCACCTCCACTGTCAGGCTGCTTTCAACCATGAGTTGCCAAGCAGAGAGCTCCTGATTAGCAACTATAACAAGACCTGCTGCCAGAAGGATGGAGAGGAGGATGCTCCCCTTGGCTGGGCAGGTTCCGGCTCCCCCATGGGCCTGAGAGATGAGGGTGACAGTGGCTCCAGTGGCTTCAGGGCACCTGTCTCCAGAGGCAGGGCTGCAGCTGGGTGCCGGGAGCCCACGCCGTGCCCGCTCATGGAGCCAGGGCAGCTCAGCACCTTCCTTCTCAGGCAGCTCCAGAGCCGCTCCTCCCCATCCATAAAGCCTGCAGCTGGGCCCCGGCGCCCTCCACTCCAGCATGCCCGAGTCCATCCAGAGGAGACACCATCCCCACGTCCTGAGGGACCTGCTGCCCCCTGAATGGCCAGAGCTGGATTTATTGCAATACCATCCCCGCTGGCATCCACAGCCAGGCCCGCTGCGGCCAACTCCTTTGCCTTGCTCTGTTGCTGTTCTCCTGGGATCAGGGAAGAGGGGAAGAGATCCAGCCATGTCCCAGGCACAGACACTCTGCCTATGCCACGATTGCCCCGCACCACCCTGTCCAACGCCCCGCACCACTCACCTGGCGGCCCACACGGTTGTTGTGCAGCCTCATGCGTGAGTGGATGTCCCTGTAGGTTTCCCGGGAATCGAGGAAATCCTTGGAAAACTTCTCCCCATAGTCCACGTCGGGGCTGCAGCCTCCCCACTCCCAGGAGTCCTGGAGGCCCGGGGTCTCGGCGGGCATGTGCTCCATGTGCACGCCATGCACCATGCCTTTGCCTCGGTTCATGGCCTCCAGCTGGAGCCGGTGCAGCTTGCGGCGAAAGGCCTCCTCATCGCCGCGGCGCTTCTGGTCGCAGCCGCACGCCTGCAGCTTGCCGAGGGCGCAGGCGTTGGAGACGGCGTGCACCACGCCGGCGGCGGCGATGGCGTACGCGAAGGCGCTCTCCCGGAAGCCTGCAAGGAAGCCGAGAGGGGACTCACACCACCGCCAGGCAGCGGCCGAGCAGCCCCAGCACGGGGGATCTCCATGCCGGGCGCAGGGAGACTCTGGTCGGGGAGAGAGCCCAGGGTCCTGCTTGTGCCCTGCTGGACCATGAGTGAATCCTCACGCGGTGCCTGCTCCCCCTCCTGCCCCTAGCCCCCTTCTCCCCAGGCTCTTTGAAGCTCTGTTGTCTCTGGACGCAACAGGGACCCCCAGACCAGCACCCAGCATCTCACTGCTCCCAGCATCATCTTGCAGAGACAGCATCACCACCGAGCTCAGGCCCCTGGTGGGAGCATTCCAGCTCTGATGGGGAGGACAGACCCCTCCTCCCTGCTCAGAGATTCCCACTGTATTAAAAAAATCCTTGGTTGAGGAACAGCATTGCTGGGCAGTAGCGTTTCCCGAGCCCTCCACAGCCCTGGGAAGCACAGGAGAGTCAGGTCCCCAGCAGCTGGACCTGAAGCGACACAGTCTGTGGGGGCACATGTCAGCTTGGGCAGCACCACGATGCTGGGCAGGATTTCCACCCCTGCTGCCTCCTGGCCAGGGCTAGCCTTGCTCCCCACCTGCCCAGGTCCCCCAGCTGCACAGCGCCAGCCCTGGGGACACCAGCCAAGCTGGTGCGGATGCTACCAGGCTGTGCCCATGCAGCAGAATCCGTGCCAGTTCTGTCTGCCTGCTCTGCTCGGCTGCAGGGCGCAGCACCAGGCAAGGAGAGGGGTCATGCAGCAGTGCCTGCCCTGCCGCATCCGCCCGTGCGCGGCCTCCTTGCTCCCCAAGCCCTGCTGTCACCAGGCCTTGAAACATCTTGTAAATGTGATACTAGGCTGGAAAAACTGAGCATCCTTGGTTTGCTAGAGTGTGGTGCAACCGCACCGCACACTGCCAGCGCCGGCAGCTGGTTGTCGTTAAACGCCGGGGAGCAGCAGCAGTGTCATTAGCACTGGATGGGCTGGAAGGGGATGGGGATGACTCCCCGCAGTGGGGCCGGGGCCGCATCGGGCACTGCCAAGAGCAGGGGCTGCCTGGGGCCCCTGCGCTGCTGCCGAGGCAAGGACAGAGCCTCCCCTACCTGGGAGCCTCCTTTTTCTTGAACACAGACTAATATTTTCCTTCCCACTGTTGTCGGGGCATGCAGGAAACCCGTGGCGCGCTTCGCTCGGCTGCGCAGCGAACGCCCAGCACGTGCGCGGGGAAGAGGCAGGGCTGCCTTTGCGGCCGCCGCTTCACACGTGAATAAATAAATAGAGCGAGCAGCAAGTCTCCCTCCCTCCTCCTCCGGCCGAGAGCAGCCTTCGCTTCACCGCGACCCAGTGGAACAGGGGCTTGGGGTGTTTTCCCCCATGCTGGGGCCTTGCAATGGTAAATGGGGGCTGGGGTAGCACCCCGATGCCCCCAACCCGGCCTACATCACGCGAGATGCAAGGACTTGCTTGCCACAGGCAGCACAGTGAGCACGCAGGCCTCCTCGGTGCTTCCTTGCCGCCTGCTGAGCAAACGCAATGATCTTATTAAAGGGAAATGAAACGCATCTCGGGAACCTGCATTTAAAGTCCTGCTGCTCTTTTGTGTGCTAATTTGACACCGGTGCATTTAAAAAATTAACAAGGCGCTGCTTAAAAGCAGCGGGGAGCCTCTCCCAGCTTCCCCTCGGTGGCGGGCGAGCTTGCTCGGAGCTGGGCTCTGTGCAGGCACAAGTCGAACAGCATTTTTCACAGGGCAGGTAATGGGGCTGCAGGGGCAGCACATCCACTTTGCTGCGCAGGACGCAGCGGCTGCACGACGCTCACGCCGGCACGAACTGGGGCCGCTTCAGCCCTGGCGAGGCTGTGGGATGGAGAAGGGGCACACTGGCACCTCCGGTTTTGCCTGCTGCCTCATCAGCTCTACTGGGCTCCCCCTGCACTCCGTTAGCAGAGGTGGCTTCCAACCCCCTGAGGTCCGCAGCCTCCAGATGCTGTTCCCGCTGCCGCATTTGGCACCTCCACAGCTATGGGCCAAGCTCTGTGCATGGCCGCTGCCTGGGGACAGCGGGGCCACCCCTCCGCCTGGCACGACGCTCTCCTCTCCAGCCCTGCCTTCCCGTTAGCCTCTTTCTCACAAGCTTCTCCAGCCTAACCAACATTTTCCCATGCAGCATCTCCTTAAAATCCCTTTGGGAGCCCAGACAGAAGCTCTACCCCACCCACTCTGTCTCGCACACCCGTCTCCTTGCAGGTAAAGCGGCCAGCTCCATTTGGGGCCCTCCAGAGCTGGGAAAGCCTTGGGGTCAGTCCCAGCACTTCTCCTTCCTCTGCTGCTCTCCAGTCATGCATCAACCAGCAGCTGCAGCCCGTCCTTGTCCCTGGAGCTGCCATCCCCCATGCAGCGGGCAGAGGACAGGCTGGTCCCCTGGGATGTGACTTCTCCCAGCTCTGGGAGTCTTGTCCCCATCTCCGTGTGGTCGTTTCCTAGCACAGAACTTGCTGAGCATCATCTCCTAGTGTGACGTGGACCTGCTTGGGGACAGTACCTCTGTGCCTGGCCTCACTACATCTCCTCCTTTCTGCCGCAATTCCACGGAGCACTGCGAGCGAGCAGGAGGACGTGGCCAGGGCAGCGCCAGGCCCCCGCAAGCCCAGCCACCCCGTGGGTCCACAGCAGCGATGCCGACGTGTTGCTGCTTCGAGGTTCAGGGTACCGTCCTCGCTCTCCCCAGGCCATGGCAGAGCCCAGAGGATCGCGGTGATGGGGTGAGCAGCCCTGCTGGCCTCACAGTCTTGGTGAGGTGGGAGCCTCCAGGAACCGCAGCAGAGCCTTTGCAGGAAGGTTCTCCGCTCACCTCAGCCACCTAAGACCTCAGCGGTGATATCTGAATCACCGGATCTCTCCAGAGACCACAGAGGATGCTGTAGCCATGAGATGTGCAAGGAGAAGGGTTGTGGGAAGCAAAGTATCTTGCTGGGAAGTGGGAAAGGAGGACACCAGCCCCAGCCCCACAGCCTGGATCCCACTTGCCCTATGCTGAAGACTGAGCCAGACACTCACTCAAAGACCTTTATGGCCCTTTATGGGCCTGAAATCTTGGACCCAGGGCTAAATCAGCTGTTTCAGCAAGGCAAAATATCTTCTGTGAAGGCATCTGCTGCTCTCCAGGCAACACTCAGTCAGGAGACGGGGTTTATTTAGCAGGACCACAAGATAAATTTAGCCCTACTTCTGCCATGGATGTTGCAGAGGCCCCATCTCACTGCATATGGGCCCAAGGTAGTGGCCCAGGCTCAAGTGCTGGGGGGGACCCCAGCTTTGCCAGGGCACCAAGAGCTGCAAGCAAAGCACATCCTCCGAGCAAAGCAGAGCCCCTGCCTGCTAGGAGAGAGGCGACTGCCCAGGGCTGGTGCCCACGTGCCCTTCCCAGCTGCAGCCACCTGGACCGCAGCCCTTTCCCAGCCATCCCTTCAGCTTCCCCTCACAGCTCACCCTGGCACACAGATGTCCACGCTGCCCATGCAGCCTCCCCCCAACATGGGATGCCCTGGGCCCCCGGTGTGCACAGCCACCAGCCGTGACATTGGGGATGGCCACCTGGACGGCGGCACGTGGGCACGCGGCAGCCCCGCGCCCGGCCCCGCTGGCTGCCGAGGCGGAGGCGCTGCTCCCGCGGCCGGCACAGGCAGCCAGCCCCAACACGCCGCCTCTCCCCCGGCCCGCTCCTGCCCTCCCCTCTCCCTAATTAAACTGCAGGTGAACCTGCCAGCGTCTGGCCCAGCGCCAGGCGCTAAACGGCTCCCTGCAGATCGCGACTTGCCTCCCTGTACCTCCCGAGTGTGTATGGGGGACAGCCTGGAGCCCTCGCTCTGAGCACGCGGCTCCGCATCCGCCCACGGCGCTAGGAGCTGGAGCCGCACTGCAGGCTGCGGGGAGCCCAGCTCATCCCTGCATCTCCATCGGGTCGCCTTGTGCCCAGGGCCCTACTAGTGGCCATGGGCTGTGGGGAGGTCCAGGGGATGCGGGTGCCCCTGGGGATGCAGCTGGGTGCCTGGCAGGCTCCTCTGTAGCACCTGTGTGCGTTTTGGGGCGAGGTGGGCTAAGCCTGTATCTTGCCCGAGGATGCCAAAACCCCTGCCAGGAGCCCAGCTGCAGCTGCATGAGGCCAGGCACTACAGTCTGAGGGCACTGGTGCTTGGCTGGGGTGCTGCACAACCACACACCGGCTCCCACTCTTTGGGCAGCCCTAACACCTGCCTTGCTGGCCATGCACAGCAGAGCCTGCCCTCACTTCTGGCTCCCGGCTGGCAGGGCCCCAGGTCCCGGCTTTTCCCAGCACTTCAGGGAGTTTCCCCTTTCTTTCTGTAAGAACTCGAGGTTTGGCAGCAGCCACACAGGCCCCTAGCCCCAGGGAGCCCTTCTAAGGAGGAAGAGCCTGCAAACCTCATTCATCGTTCCAAAGGTGCTGGAGCAACTAGGGGGATCCTGCACACTGGAGTCATCTCCCCTGCAGCCCTTCTGCCTTGGGAGCCTCCAAGGCAACCCTGTCATTCAGTCAAGATCCCATTTCTTTCACATAAGAGACAGGGACAGTGTTGGGATGAACAAGTGGTAATGCTCTGGGCATCTCCATATCTCCAGCAGCCTCTGCCTGGCTGCAGGACAGTCGCAGTCCTGCTGGGCCAAGCTCAGGGAACATTCACACTAGATGCACAAGCAGGGCCATGACAAGGACCTGTGACCCACTGCCACCCATGTTTTTCTGTTGGCACACTCCTAGCAAAATTCAGCACAGCCAAACCAGGGTGCCCAGCAGCCCCAGGAAGTTCAGGGGGGAGCAGGGGCGCATACCAGGGGCTGCTCCTGACAGGCAGTTTGGATGCAGCCACCTTCTCTGGGGTGAGGGGATGTTTAGCTGTGAGGATTGCGCTTGGGGCCAGAGAAAGGGCCCGGTCTCAAACACTTGTGCAGATGCGGCCACTTGCATCCATCTCTCTGCCTGATCCTTCTACATCAGCCCCGTGGTGAAAGAGATGACGTTTCTGCTGGCCAGGCCACCATGTAGAGGGAGTCAGAGAGACTGCAGGGAACGGTGAGGAGGGCAGGAGCTGGCCAGAGAGCTGGGAAGGCTGTGAGGAGGGTTTGCGATGGCAAAACTGAGCCTGAACGCACACGAAGAAGACAAATGCCAAGAAGGACACGGGGTACCGATGGTGCTGGAGGCTCAGCGGCGGGTCAAGAGACCCTCTCACACTCCCATGAGGGCAGAATCGGAAGGCTGATACGGCAAAACCTGCAGCACTGCCAATGGTGCATCACAGGAATTGGGGCTCTGCTTGGGAGCGCAGGATGCTAAGGCCCTGGGCTGCATCACTGCTCTTCCACCGCTCACCTGTTGAGCACCACTGCCTTGCGGGCATTCCAAGTAATATCAGCATCCTTTTCCCCCTAGTTGGTCCTCCCTGAAGCTCCCTCCCAGATTCCCACTCCTGCCTGATTCGAAGCCTTGTAGCTGCTTTTCAGCTGCCCAAGGCTTGCACTCAAACTTACTGGGACCAGCTCAGTGGGACAAGGCAATGGGGACCCATTCGGCACTGTCATTTGCCCTGCCGCTCAGGTTCGATCAGTTCCCGCGGCTGGTCCCTCAGGCTCTGCCATGCACTGAGTTGCCGGGCAGAGCTGTGACGGGCAGCTGGCAGAGCCGGGGCTCACCGTCCGTGCCGGGGAGGATGCGCGAGATGCAGGAGGATGGGAGAGAAGCGGGAGGGAGAAATCAGCTACAAATAATTTAAAGTGAGATTCACGCACGGCTGAACTGATGGCAGAAGAAGTGGGAAAAGGAATGAAAGATTAAAGGGCTCTGTCACTTCGGGTTACAAACAATGATCCTATGAGCACGTTGCATTCCCAGGCACAGCAAGGATGGGGCAGGACACGGAGCAGGGACCTGGTCCCCCGGGGTCGGATGCACTAATGCCTGCAGCCTGCATCCCTCACTTCCCCCGCTTCCCTCTCCGCCCGGCTCGGGGGCTCGGGAGATGCACCAGCATCCCTGCTCTCATGGCTGGGCCGCTCATCTGTGTCCAAGATGAGGCAATGCTCACAGTGCTGACTCCCTTACTGGGTGGCACGGGAGGGGACGAGCTAGGCCACCAGCCCAGGGACCTGCTCTGTGCCGAAACAGCTTTGAGCATCTGCATAGGACAACCTGGATGCCTGGGACTCCTCCCGCATCTGCTGGCCCCAAAAAGAGGAGGGCTATGAGATGCCTGTTTGCTCTGCTGCTCCACCTCTACCTCCACCTGTGCCCAGTGCTAGGCCATGGATTCCAGCACAGTTGTCCAGGTATGGCCAGGAGGTGAGATGCCACCGGTGCTGGACACCTGGGCTGAGCTGTGCCCACAAGCTTCCTTGGAACCAGTATGTGGGGCTGCCCCAGGCACCCCAGCACTGCTCCTCCCTGCCACCGCACCAACCCAGAGCAGGGGGGCTGCACCCATCCGTCATTGCCCTGACGGCTGCGGACGAGAGATGTGGACCACGAGGGTAGGTGGGCTGGTAGGTGGGTAGGTGGCCCCTTGTCACCAGCCACAAATGGACCTGTGAGAGATGCAGAAAGCCAGTACTGGAACACAGCAAGGAGGAGGAGTGAGAGCCCCAGTATTGCCCTGCCCTCTCTGGCAGGCACCACACAAGTGTTGTGGTTTGCACACTCCTGTCCCCTCCCCAGCTCCCCTGCCCTGCACACTACTGGACATCTGCAGACCCTTCGTCATCTGTCAGGTTTCCCTCTCCTCTCATGACCACTTCCAGTCATCCTTCATTCAATTCCTTCTCCCCAAACCAGGAGATCATCCCAAAGAGTTGGGACCAGCTGTCACTGCAGGGAGTGACACTCCCATGGAGATGGGAGCTGCCTTTAGCCAACGCCCTGATCACCAGCCACCATGGGAGGTGCAGGGATCTCCTTGCCCCCATGGATGGAGCAATTGCTTCACACATGTTGGCCAAGGCTCCACCAGCTCTGCAACCCATGGTGATGGGCTGGGGGAGAATCCCTGGCCTTGGAGACGGATCAGGGGCTGTACAGGGCTATGGGGAAGCCACAGCCCCATAGCCTGCTGAGCCCTGTGCTCTGCCGTGTCCTGGTGCTGTGGCCCATGAGGATACCTGCTGCCCAGCTGCAGACTTCCCCACCGCTCGCTGCGCTGCTGCATTGCTGATGGAGCTTCTCTAGCGCCCTGGTGGGACCCGTGCTGCCGAAGGGAGGAGGGAGGGTACCCTGGGTGTGTTAGCGATGCGAGCCAGCGAGCTGGTGTCTCCCGCCGCCTGAGGAGACTAGAATTGAACCACATTCCTAAGAGGACCTGGAAATACCGCGATGCTTATCAGGGCTGACGGTCCCCACCCTCCCTGCCAGGCCCTAACCTCCACACAGCGAGCAGAGGGAAGAGATGCTGCTCTTCTCGAGGCACCAGCGCACTGACGGGCTCCACGTTGAGGGGGATGAGGCTAATCCACAGTGAGGTCCTCAGCCCTCGCACTGCATCTGCTCCAACGAAATGGTCCCTCCAGAAAAATAGGGCCCATCTGTCCTAGACCCAGGACCTACAGGCACTGAAGCTCTGCTCCCCTCTGCAGCCATCTCAGCACCAGCCCCATCTGCCACAGCTCACTGGGAGCTCGTGCCTGTGCATCCCTCTCAAAAGCATTTAAACCTCAAGCTTCCAAAATGAAGATCTTGAGATCTGTCTCCCCTCACTCCCCAAAGACACTCCACAGCTTGGAGATGAGGCTGAAAGGTGCAGCAAGGAGTCTGGGGACAGGGTGACAGAGGCACCTCTGCCCTGGGCACCTTGCTAGTTTATCTCCCCAAGGTGGCAGATGAGCAGGATCTTTGGGAGTTTTCTCCCTCCTCAGAAGCTGGAGAAACAAGTTGTTTGCAGGACACCTTGCCTGCCCTCAGCACCCTGCCAGGCTGGCACTGGCACCACCTTGGCCTTTACTGCCCATGACATGAGACACACGGATTGTTCGGTATGTGCCAAGGCCAGGCTTCATGCAGGGTATTTAGGCAAGAAGACCTACAGGTAAGACAAGGTCCTACAGAAGATCCATTGGGTCATAACTCCTATAGGATCCTGACATGTCCCATGCAGAGCAAACCCTCTGAATCCACAGAGACCACTGCTGAGAGCAAGAGCATCAACATGGGGTCTACAGGGAGGCTCTGACATGCCCAGAGCTAGCCATGCCTGCAAGGAAGGAGGAGAACATGGCACCCAGGTTTGGCAAACCATGGAGGCAGCCAGGGCAATGCACTGGACAGGAGACCTCTCCCAGCTGAACAGGCTTTGGGGTTTGCAGGCACGTGAGCCTCCAGCACAGCCCATCCCTGTTTCCCCCCCAGGTCACCATGCCACCATGCTCCAGGATTCCAGCTTCCCCCAAATCAGCCTCAGCTCTCTGCACTAGGGACACAACATAAGGGCAGGACACCAGGGTGATGGGTTTACAGATCCATATCCCACTAGACACAAGATCTGAATGAACCAAGAAGCTCATCACACCCAACAAACCTGATCCCAAAACAGCAGCATCTACCTACAGACTCTACAATAGTTGCACATCCTCTAAGCCTCTCAATGATATCAGCCTACCTGGGATGGAGGAAGATGCAGTGGAAAGCAGTGGGATTTGGAAACAACTGGGGACACAGCTGGGTCCAGGCATGGAGGAACAGCTCAGGACAAGAGCAAGAGTAGGTACAAAGGATCTTGGAGAAGAGCCCAGCTGTGCTCCAGCACACTGTGGCAGAGTAGCTACTTGCTCTGGCAGACCCAAAGACTCTCAGGCTCTGGCTCACTGTCTGCGTTCACCTAGGGCAATGCTGAAGACCTGCCCTGGTCCTATAAACCAGGGGAGAACTGCAGAGAGTGAAAGCTGAGCAGAGGAGAGGAAGGAGGCTGACCGGCCCTTACCTCTGCTGAAGATGATGCTCTCGTAGGGGATCTTGTTCTTGGTCTCAAGGCTGGAGCAATTCCAGCGCTGGTCCCTGAACTGGTGCTGGCACTCGTGGATGGCAATCTGGATGCCCTGGATGGCTGAAGCCGTCACGTCGGGATGGCGCACGCACACTTCCAGCTGCCTACGGGTCAGCCCAGGCAGCGTCAGGCACACCGTGTTGGCGTTCAGCACCGGCTCTGATGGCAGCTTCAGGCCCAAGATTTCATTGGAGCAGGAGCTGGGAGGGAAAGGGAAGCCTGTGAGCTCGCAGTAAGCAAAGTGCTGACCACTGCTCAGCACTGCCCCAGCAGCCAGGCAGCCTGGGTCCTGCCGTGGAGAAATCTGTCCCTCCTGCCTCCAGAGCCCGGCATCTCCCAGGGCTGCACCCTTCCATGTGCTCTTCAGGAGCTCTCCATCCCTGGCTGTTTCATACAGCCTGCCCTGGTTCACTGTGCAGACAGAAGGGGCTTCTCCCTGGGCTTCCCCAGCCATAGGGACCTGGAGCAAGAGACCCCCCCCAGATGTGGCTCCATTCCTGCTGATGGGTGCAGGCTCCATCCCTGCCTATCCTACCTCTTCCTGGCACTGTAGGACAAGGGATGTGACCAAACAGACCACCCTTTGCCTGGAAATTAGGAGCTGAGCACCCTCTGAGCACCCTTCTGCCACAGGATCCCAGTGCTATGCTCACCTAGCAATGACCCAAAGCCTTGTCCACCCTCACAGCACAGATGTACTGGACCTGATGTCTGTCACCACAGAGAGCAGAAGAGACCAGCAGATGGATAGGTGCAAGAGAGGCACGAGGACAAGACAGTGTCCAAGGAGGTGGTGCAGTTTATACAGTTGAGATGCTGTCCAGGGATAGCAGGAGATGGATGGGGTGTGGGGAGATGGATAAATTACTCCTAGAGAGGAGTGTCTGGAAATGAGACAGAGGCACACATAGGACAGATGGATGTAGGGAGGGAGATGAATAAGGAAACAGAATCTTCGCAAATCCAGGAAACTGGGGCACGGCTTCAAGGACCATTGCACCCACAGCATCCAAACAGGATCTGCAAAGCAAGCAGCGGACAGCAGGATGCTGAGGAGCTTGCAGAAGAGCTCACGAGGAGCTCAGCACAACTGCACTCCTTTCTCAGGGCTCCTCAGTGTCTGCTGAAATCTCTCTCCAGGCAGGATTCCCTCTTCCCTGTGCTGGCCAGGGGTTGGGTCCCTGGGAGGAGCAGGCACTGGAGCTCTTTGAACTTTGATCACAGAAATGAGACTTGGAGGAGGATGCTAGAGGAGAAATTGCATTTCCCTTATGGAGCAGCCAGTCTCGGGAGGAAGGCTTTCTCCCTCTCTTCTCCCCCAGGTCCTGGAAGCCTAGTCCAGGCACACAGACAGAAGCAGCTCAGGGGCCAGGGCCTGAGTTCCCCAGTGCTCCCCTTGCACCGGAGGAAGAGTTCAGCCCCAGAGTCCTTGCTGATTTACAGCTCACCTGGGGGAAGGGGACCTGTCAGGGTCATGCTCTCACCAGGGCAGAGGTTTCTCCAGCTCCCCACACGTGTTTACTCCTGCAGTTCACTCATCCCATCACTTCCATGGGGTGATCTGTGGGGCTCTCCAGAGTAAATCCAGAATGATTCTGGCAGAATGATTCTGGCAGGGAGGATCAGAGAGGTGGGTGCAGAGAGGAGGAGAGTGGAAGGGAGAAGGGGAAGATTCATCCTCTGAGAGCTCCTACACATGAGGGGAAATCCTATGCCTGGTTCCTGCTGCCCTTCACACTGCTGGAGCAAGCCCTGCTTGAGGAAAGGGGAGAAGCAGATCCCTGCAGACCTCTCCAGCTGCCAGCTTCCCCAGCCCCTCCTGCCCCAAGCACTGCATGGACCTCATCCCCTGCCCATCCAGAGCCAGCCACAGTACCTGTCACCTTTATCCACCAGCTCCTAGGGCATCCTAGAGGGACTCATATGTCCAGTCCTCCCATTGCGAAGCAGGGAAACTGAGGCAGAAGCCCTCTCTAGGACCCCAGAGATTGGAGCACAGGTCTGCCTCCCTTTTCCTCCACTCAGGGCTCAGGAGGGCTAACGACTCACAAGGGGCTGTCACTGTCACCCTGCTAGGAGGACACAGCACTCCCCCCTAGCTCTCTCCTCCCTTGAAATCTGGATTTAAACTTGATTTCACGGTGACAAGCCCCCAGGTCACAGGCTGCAGTGGCTGCTGCTTTAATTAATACAAGTCCCAACGTTAACAAATTATATTTAAAGGGGCTGGAGGGAGGGGGAAGGGCGGGGGACCCCCCCACACACACTAGCACCAGAGTTAACCCCTGGCTGCCTGTTATGCACAAGTTTGCGCATTGGTAGTGGGGAGCTCCCAGTCACTGGGTAGCTGGAGATAGAAGAAGGAGATGAACGTTGGGGGTTCGTTTCTGGAAGGCAGCCTGCCCCCTCCTCCCCTCCTCCCCTTTGGCATCGGCAGAGCTGGGGAAGGGTCCTGGGGACTCTGCTACCCCAGTGAGGGTCCCTGCAGTGCCAAGCCCGGTGGCACTGAGCCTGGGACATCCATCCCAGCACAATCTGTCCCCATGACAGGCACCATCAGTGCGCGTGGTGCTGCCTGCGTCCCCTCACCCTCCGTGACTTCCCAAGAAAGAGCGACCCGTCCTTAGCTCAGGGCGGCAGCGGGGGAAACTGAGGCAGGCAGGGCCAGCGCCGGGACCGTCCCCGCGACGAGGAGCCCTCCCGGTGCGGGGAACCGGGTGCTACCGCCTCTGCTGCCCGCCCGGGCTCCGGATCCCGGCGCATCCCAGCGGCGCCCGGTCGGGACGGGGGAGGCGGCAGAGGGGGGAGCGGCCCTGACAACGCACTGAGGAGGGGGCCGCGGCGCCGCTGGGGAGCGCTGGGCCGGGCCGGCGCGGTAACAGCGGAACACCTCGGAGCCCCCATCCCGGCCCGCTCCCTTTTCCCTTCCCCGGCCCGGCCTGGCGGAGCAGCAACCCCCGGGGAAGCAGCCCCGGGCCGGGGGGCGGCGGCAGGGCAGCTCCTACCTGGGCACCCAGAGGCTGAGCAGCAGCGAGCAGAGTCCGTGGGCCAGGGCCGGGCGCATCTTCGCTGGGGCAGCGGCTGTGCGGGCTGAGGGCGGGCGGGCGCCTTTGGGGCAGGGGCGGCGGGGCTCGGCGCTGCTCTCTGCCCGCTTTGTTTGTTGTGGGTTGTTTGCTTGTTTGTGTTTTCCCCTCTCCTCCCTCTCACTGGCTCCCTGCGCGCCGGGGCTCGGCTCGCCG
>VZSV01000018.1:3879905-3898716 GCA_013398735.1 Nothocercus julius
GCGAGGCGCCCGTGGGGAGGGGGCAGGCGGGCTGCGGCCCAGAGCGGTGCCTACCTGAAGTGGAGAGAAATGGAGGGTGCAAATGGAGAAAGATGGAGCTCCGTGGGCTAAGAGTTAAGAGCATCGATACCTGCGGGCGTGAGCACGAGGGCCTGGAGGATGTCGGAGAGGGAGACGATGCCCCGCGGGTACCGGTTCTCGTCCACCAGCACCAGGCGATGGACCTGCAGGAGCAGCCAGGGCAGCGGGATGGGGCTGGCGGGACGGGGCCGGTGCTGGCGTGCAGGACAGATGCCCCCGTGCCGCCCACCTGCTCCTTGGCGATGCGGTCGATGATGTCCTCCATGGTTTCGTGGGGGTAGCAGATGAGGACCCCCTCGAGGCAGACGGTGCGCCGCCGCAGCGCCTCCCGCACGCTGATGTCCAGGTTGTTGTAGGTCTTCTGGGCTGCCAGGTGCTGCCAGAGGGGAGGCCGCAGTCAGTGCGACACGACAGGCGCTGCCCTGGCCCCGAGCTGGGCATGAGGATGGGTGCACACGGGGCAGATGCACGGGGGCACTTGGTGTCTGCGCATGTGGGACCGAGGTGCAGGGCACGGGCACCCGCAGGCTGTGAGCACCCTGGGCAGATGCACGGGAAGGGCTGTCCACGCACACCCGTCACCGCCATGCCCCTGCTTGTGCACGTGCAGGGACACACACACGCGCGATACTCACAATGACGTCAAACCTTGAGTAGAGGCCCACCACTTGCCCTGCAAAGAGATGCACAGCATGGGATCGGGGGCTCAGGAGGGTCCTTGGGGTGACACACTCCTTCCAGAGCCCTGGGACAGCAGAGGAGGGGACCTGGGGGCTGCTGGCCGTGGGATGGGAAGGGAGAGTTTGCTGGTGGGGAAGGGGCAGGAGGTCCAGGCAGGGGTAGAAGGGGATGGCCGGGCCGCTCAGCACCCGCTCCCCAGTTACCTGCATCATTGACAACGGGCAGCGCGGAGACGCGGCGGTCCACGAAGATCTCCAGCGCGGTGTAGATGGGCGCGGACTCGGGCACGACGGCCACGTCGCGGAAGGTGCCCACGCACAGCTCCTGCACCGTCTTCTTGAGGAAGCGCGGCTTGCGGATGGTGGGGCCCTGCGGCGTGCAGGCGGCGGTGGGCAGAGCCCCGCGGACCCCGCGCCGGGCGCACACGCACGCCCCCGGCCGCGTGGGGAGCCCCGCTCCGGTCCCTGCACTCACAAAGATGTGGAGGAACTTGAGGATGCGCTTGTGCGTGAGGATGTGCAGGACGTTCCCCGAGACGGGCTCGATCACAGGCAGCCGGTGGATTTTGTGCTTGATGAGGGAGTAAACGGCGTCGAAGAGGCTGCAGGTGATGGGGCCGCCGTGGGGAGGGGGACACAGCCGTGCCCAGAACCTCCCTCCCAGCATCCCAGCTCCTCTCCATGCTGGCACCACCACTCCTGGATTCCTCTTCCATGCGGAGCCAGCTCGAGGAAGGGGCAGCCGCAGCACAGCCCCCGAGGGGCCGCAGGGCGCTGCGGTGCCGGGGTCGTGGCGAGCAGGCTGCGCTCCGGGGCCGAGCCCGTGCCCGTGGGGGCCTCAGACTCACCTATCGCTCGGGGAGATGTAGACCAGCGGCTTGAAGGAGCCTTGCAGATACACCTCTGCGAAGGGAGAGCGGTGGGCGCGCGGCTGGGGCGCACCCGCAACCTCTCCTACGGCCACCGGCACCCCTGCGAGCAGCCGCACACCTCCGTGTGCCGTCATCTCCCACCCCGCCCCCATGCCAAGCATCACATGCCCAGGCCCAACGCCTCCGTTCATACCTCTCCACGTCTCAATCTTGTGCTCCTCCACCTCGTAGATCTGAACCTGAGGGCAGCGAGAGGCTCCAGCACGGAGGGGCCCTGCCTGCGGCCGCGGCGCTGCTGCCCCCTCCCCGGCCACCCCATCCTCCCTGAGCACGGGGATCACATCCCAGGGTGCCAGGCCCAGGGGGCACGGAACGCTCCTGCACGCAGGCAGGGTCCCAGCACCCGCCGAGGCAGGGGCAGAGGCCCCGCTGGGCCCTTCCCTGGGTGTAGGGGAGCTTCCACGCAGCTGCCACGGGTGTAGCAGCCCACGCTGGGCCCCACGCTGGCTCAGAGCACCCCCCCACTCAAATTACCCTCCAGGAGATACAAAGGCACAGGAACCTGGGCCAGGGACAGACCTTTCCCTGCCCACGGGCTGGCTCTGCCCCTTGCCCGAGCTCTTCCCAGGACTCACCAGGGGCGAGCGGTAGTAGCGGTGCAGGATGTTGATGAAGTCGGTGATAGTGAGCATCCCTGCGGAGACACTCGGGGCTGGCACCGCCGCTGCGGCAGCCCCTGCCGCCCTGCCCCGCGCTGCGCCCTGGCCACTCACCCACGAAGCTCTGTATCTTGCTGTCCCAGAGCGGGGCTGCCCGCACCCCGTTGGCCACCAGTGCCACAAAGGCCTTCTTGATCTGCAGGCAGAGCGGAGATGGGGGTCGCGCATCCTCGAGGCTGCCCTGCCCCGTCCCCGCGGTGCCCGCAGCGTCACCTCCAGCGTGGTGTCGAAGACGACAAGCTTGCAGCTGGTGGGGAGGGCGTCGTAGCAGCAGTGGCTCCTCATGAAGTGCATGTAGACCTCAGCGTCGGGGGTCTGGAACTCGCTGTCTGGGCCCGGCCCCAGCCCCAGCATCTCGGTGCCCAGCGTGAAGGTGACGGGCCTGGTGCCCTTCCACCTCTCCTCGTCCTCCTCCTCCCTGGCACATGGTGCCGCCAGAAACCCTGCAGCTGGACCCGCCCCGGCCGGTGAGCTGAGCTGCCAGGTCGCAGCCGAGGGCTCCGAGGGGATGCTCCGGGAGGAGATGCTGTGCCCAGCGCCCTGCGCGGGCTGGCAGCGTGCTCCTGTGCCCAGTCCACATGGATGGGGATTGCAGATAACGCAGCAGCTCTCCAGCCGTGGGGCTGAGAGGACCCTGGGAGCAGCTTGTAAGGAGCTCAGGAGCAGGGTAAGAGGGGCTCGTGGTGCAAGGGACACAGGGGCGAAGACGGACACACACACGGCACGCACGAGCACCGCCACCCACCTTCCTGCTCCGGGCGGACAGCAGCGCTCAGCAACGACATCTGAGGGGCCACATGGAGAGGGGTCAGCAGGAGCCAGACCCCCTCTCACCCCCCTCCCCCGGGGTGCTGCCTGCACCCGTCCCGCTGCTCAGCTCCCCCTTCCACAGGACCAAGCCAGAGCAAACGGAGCCAGCCTGCGGCACCCGCGGAGCCGGGTCCTGGACACCTGGGTGCCCTCTTTGCCATCCCAGCACAGCAGGTCCCGCAGCGGCTCTGTGTCCTTCCTCTCCCTCCCCTGACCCGAGGTGTAAATCCTGGCCCTGATTCCTCCCGGCCCACTAGAGCAGGGCGGGCGATGCTGAGTGCCCAGCCAGCCCCACCCGGGCGCCAGGTCCATGCGCTGCCGCCCCAGGAGAGCCAGCGGCACCAGCAACAGCAGCAGTGCGGGCATGGGAACAGCCACAGGGCGAGCGCTGGCCAGTGTCCCCAGGGCTCCCGGGAGATCCCTCCATGAGGAGCAGCGCAGCAGGAGCTCACGCTGCCAGCGGCGCCGTGTTTACCAGCAGTGCTGCACAAACGTGGCCCACAGACTGATCCAAAAGAGATTGCTGGCTCTAGCCAGGAGCAGGGGGCCCTACGCTAACACCCCCCGCAGCCACCCCGTCCATTCCCGGGGCTGGAGCAAGCTGGGGAGAAGGCAGACATGAAAGTTGTGCCATGCTCCAGACGCTCGTCCCCAGGGCTGCAGGAAGGGGGTCGCCAGTGCCCCCAACCCTCCCGTGCACGGTGCCCCCGTCCCCCCGAGGGGGGCTGCCCAGCCGGGCCCCCCGCCCGCCTGCCCGCGGGGTACCTGCGGAGCAGCGGCGCTCGGGAGTTGCTCCATGCTGACTGCAGGGCAGCGCGGCTATTCTGGGCCCGCGGCTGCTCCGGGGCCTGGCAGATAGGGTGTCAGTGAGCAATGCCAGCCGTGCCCCCGCCACCGGCGCCGCCACCAAGGGAGGGACGGAGGGAGGGGGAGCCACTGGGCCCACAGCTGCCTGGCACCAGGGCACCTGCTGGGGGCCAGGGACTGGCAGGAGGCCAGGGGGGCAGCAGTAGTTCAGGGGGTGCCGGAGGTGATGGACAGAGGGGCCGTTGGCAGGAAACCTGCCCCTTGCAGCCCCTTTACCTTCCTGGGCGGCACTCGGCACCTCTCGGCATGCAGCCCTGCGTGGCCGCACGCTGCCGGGATCACCCCTCTGCCTGCCACGGGGGCTCTTGCAGCCCCACGTGCCCCAGGGCTGCAGGAGGAGAGAAAGACCCTGTCCCTGCCTGGGGCCTCTTTGGTCCTCTTTGGTTCAGCCCTTCCCCACAGGTCTCATGAGGGAGGGATCTCCTTGCTGGTGGGAACCCCTTTTCTCACCCATCTGGGCCACCCCCTGCCACTCTTTGCTCACTCCCAGCTCCACTTCTATTTCAGGAAGGTTCAAATAACCCCTTGGCCGGCTGCCGTGCCAGGCTGGGGACAGCCGTGGGCGAGCAGGTTTGTGGCCACTGGTCCTGCCCCGGGGAGCCCAGGGGACACTGTGGCTCCAGCTGACCCCGGAACAGCTGCAGAACAGCCTGCTGAGGGCTACAGGGTCCCCAGGTCACTGCGCCACAAGCAGGAGATGCAACAAGGGGAGGGCTTAAATCACAGCCGACAACCTCCCAAAATACAACTTCCCAGAACTGTTGGATGCAAGAAGGGAAGGACGCACCAAGCACCCAGCCCCAAGTAAGAGGTGCAAATCCTGCCTCAACAAGTGGGGTGCAAGGAGGAAGAGGAGGGACGGGGGCAAGTGGTGCACAAGGGCACAGCAGAGGGCCGGGTCCTGTGGCGCAGCAAGGCAGGGGGTGCGATGGGGAGCGAGCGCAGCCGTAGGTGACGGCAGCCAAGCCAGGGGCGGCCGGCTCCCAGGCAGCCCCCAAAGGGCTGCTGGCAGGGGCCAGGGGAGCCTCTCCCCTTTCATGCTTGCACCCTGGCAGCTATTTTAGAGCACTGGAGAGAAGCCGAGGAGCGACGAGATTGTCACCAAGGAGACTGGAGAAACATGGAGGGAGCCGCAGGCGCCGGGGGCTGCGGGGAGAAGGGCTTTCTGCAAGCCCCACAGGCAGGGGGGCAGCGCTCAGCCCAGAGCAAGCCCAGCCCCGAGAGGGGCTGGCCCAGCTGGGAGAGGCAACAGGGAGCGAGGAGGCCAACACCTGGGACTCGGGCACTTTCCCTAGCTCAGGGAAGGATTTACACATCAGGGAAGGGGGAGGAATGCTCCCAGGGCCTCTTCCCAGCCCCAGGCAGACCTTGTCTCTCCCGCTCCACCGGAGCTGGGACTAAAGGCTCCCGCAGCACCAGAGACACCCAGGGGAGCAGAGCAGACAGGGCCCACAGCGAGCTGGAATGGTGCTGCCCAGGCTTATGCCTGTCTCAGCCCTCGCAGCCCCAGGGTGAAGGAAAGGCTCCAGATCCAGCCCGAAAGCAGCCCCCAGCAAGCAGAGCCTGACTGGGCTGCCCACTGTACCCACATACACCAGGGAAATGCAGCAAACTCAAGACCCTGAGAACAGCCGAGTGTGCTAAACTTTAATGGAGATCCTTGAGAAACAAAGGTAAAACAGAGATCAGAGCCCACAAGAGCAGCACCAGCCTGCGTTGCCTGTGCACACGCTGCAGGGTTAGGCAGGAGAGGATGCTCCCTCCCAGGCAGCTGTACTGGTCCCACTGCTGACGGTGGCCACAGCCTCTCTCTGCAGGCACACAGAGGCTCATGCCCAAGGCTCAGGCCCCAGGGCTGGGGAAGGATCTTGGCACAGGCTTTCTGAAAAGACAAAACAGGTCAGCTAAGTCTCAAACCTCGCTCCTCGCACAGAAGCGAAGTGAGGGCAGGAGAACCAGGGTGCTTTTTTTTCTCCTGGGGCCAGGCTGCAGTGAGGCCAGAGCAGACTGGGCTCCGCTGGGCTCCCAATATCTCAGGACTAGTGCACAGTGACACAGGCGAGCAGGGCCCATCCACGCTGGTGGGGAAAGGGAAGGCCAGCTCAGCCAGCTCCCATGCAGCACAGAAGCTGCCACCACATCAGGCTTCAACAAAAGCCCAAGACAAAGGCCAGATGAACCAGACTTCCTCAGCCTTTGCTATCTGGAGATTTGTTTTAAAAGTCTGAAGCTAAACAGCTCTTCCCTTTGCCCAGTAAAACATCCCTCTCTTAAAAACAGCCCATAAGCAAGTGTGCAGTGCTAGGGGCTCCCACAGTCTCTGGAGCCAGCTCCTGTCTCTTCCTTTGAGGTAGGTTCAGGTGTCCCCAAGGAGGGACGGTGGCTGCCTAATCACATCACCAGGGCAGTGTCTGAGACGCAGCCGGCAGGTTTCTGGCCAGCTCCACCAGTGCACTTGTCGAGAGGTAAACTCTGCGCGCGGCTGCGCCCCGGGCTTCGTGTGGTCTCCTCATCCTCTCTTGAAGGGAGGAGTTTGCTGCAGGAGAAAGGGACAGTAAAAAGGATCAGAGGGTGCATGGAGCAACTCTCACCTGGGGTACCATCACACACAGGCTCAGAAAACAGGGCTGTTGGGCTTCTTACACCATCCCCACTCCCAGGTAGCACCAAATCATCTCCACAGATACCCAAGATGGTGAGGGGACATTTTGGATGAGATACTGACCTCTCTGGATCCTGTCCCAGACACAAGAGTCTGGCAACAACCCCCAATCACTGCTCGGCCACATTAGAGCCTACAGAGGTGCTAACAGGCGTCCCTGGGGAGTATCTTGTCTGCACATCCTGCCCACAACAGCTGCTCTCCAAACTGCATCCAGCCCAGTTGTTCTCCCTTTGGCCTCACTGCCACCAGTGCCGGACATACAATGCCAACATCAGTTCTTCAGACACTGTGCCACGCTACCACTTGGCTATCCAGAAGGCAGAGGCTCAGACCCCATAAATCAACCTATTCCTCTTCTTCTAAACACCTGCTTCTCTTGGTGCCTCACAACACCAGTCCCAAAGCTGCAGTGCCAACATCACACACATCCCAGCCAGTGCAAACTCACCCCAGTCTGCCCAGTTCCAGCTTGCTGAAGCCGTTGGATTGAACGATGTTTTTCTGGAGGAATACAGACTTTGGCAGTGACCACTGCGGGAGGAAAGACAGACAATTAAATGGCTACCCAAGCTGCTGACATGTAGCAAAAACCTTCACTCCGCTGTGCTCCAGGAAGGCTGGGCTCTGCTATAGGCTGCCCAAGGGCTCTTGCACTTAAACAGCCCTCACACCACCAGGCATTGTCACTGCCACCAGTTTGCTCCCAGAATAGCAAACATAGCAGTCTTTATTTCTGTTCTAAAGCACAGAAGTGATGGAGATTGTTCCCTCACAGAGCGAAATACAGGGCAGATCAGACTGTAAATCTTTGGTAAATCTTTGGGTGCACTGGGTGCAGCCTCAGATACATCAGATGCAAAGTATTTGCAGATCTGATTTACTAAATGGACTTCACACTGGAAGGAGATAGAGAAGTCCCTGTGTGCCCCAGGGAAGAACAGCACAAACACAGGTAGGACAGCAGTCACAGGAGATTAAACAAGCACATAAGCACATCTGAATCCTGACAGCACAGGGAGCTACAGGCTGTCCTTGCCTGCCCCCAAGGCAGGAACTCCCCAGGATTGTGGGGCATCTGGCAACAGGAAGCTTGTGCTTCCCAATTCTTCTCTTAACAGAGTTGAGAGCATGCAGAGAACAACCTCTTTCTAGCTCACCCACAGCCTGACTCACCATCTGGGCCAAATCTGTTCCTGCTCCAGTGTGGTATCCTTTGACACACCAGTTCCTCAATAGCTCCAGACCTGGAGAGTGACAAAATAGACAAGAAACAAGAATGAAGGACAAAATCTGAGGAGAGCCAAGTCCCTCCAAGCCTAGAGCACACAAAAACACTGCATAAAAGGGAACTGATCATGCAGCATGTGCCATGACTTAACTACTCCAAACCGCTGGGCCTCAGCAAACACAAGGTAAATTCAGGGCATTCACCTTCTGTACAAGTAAATATCACTAAACGTCAGCATGTGATCTGCCGCGGCCTCCCTTTTGGTCCCAAAAGCCGTCACGCTGCACGGCAGGCTCAGCTACATAGGGAAACTGGGGCAACACAGGATTTGCCAATTTAGACCAGACTCTCTGTCCCCTTGAGCCTGATGCCTGCCAACTGCAGCAGCTGATTTGGGCTGCACTGAAGGAAATTTCTGCAGTGCAAATGTAGAGCAGCTGTGCTGTCATCGGTTTCCTTCCCACAGGAGAGAAGCGTGGACACCCCCAAAGACCATCCCTCAAGATGGTCTCCACCCAAGGACATGCTGCTCCAGACCACACCGAGGTCCCTTCGAGGCACAGCCATGTGTCCAGCTGCACTGAAAAGACTCTATTCCCAAGACCTGTTCCACCTCCGGCTAGCTGCCTCCAGCACAACAGAGCTCCCTGCTACCGAGGCAACTTTGAGAAACAGAGGACTGCTGCCTTGCCTTTTTCTTCTTAAAAATCCCTGGAGTCACAACACAAGTTAAGTTGCCTTCAGATTTAAGAGCCAGCAAAGCAAGGGCCAGGAACTTAATGCTATCCAGCTGGGGTTACTGTGGTTTCGCTATACGATACTAACCCTGGCTAAAGGAGGAATCCTTGTTGTCCAGTTAAACTGTTCCTCTTTGACCTTTCAGCAAGCCCCAGATCCTTGGAAAGAAAAGCACGTCTTGGTGGCCCAAGGTAGCATGCTAGCCCTGCACCAGCTCCAGGCATCCAACAGTGTTCTGCACTTTGCTAGCCAGGAAGAAATGGCAACTTTATGGAACGTACGTGAAAGGAAAGTACAGAGAAGGATTGGGTTTTCCTCAGAGGTGAAAAAGCACCAGGCTGGAGCGATTCTACTTTCCAGGCTAGAGCACTGAATGAGGTTCCCAGCGTTAGCAGCAAAGCTCAGGGCAGCACTTCAGTGAGAATGTTGACAAGATCTTTCCTCCAGCTGACAGGAGAGGATCCAGCAAAGGTATTAGCAAGAGGAAGGACAGACACGCACTGACAGTGCAGCTGGACAGGGCTATGAGGTTACTATCTCTTTGTGAGAGACAGTTACTAACCCCTTTCATATTTATTTGAACAGCAGTCAGAAGTGATAAAAGCATTTTTCCCCACTCTGCTTTAAGATCAGGCTATGAGCACATACATGGCCAGCTCAGCAGAGTCACTGCTCTCAAAAATCTTTCCAGCTGGATCAGATGTGTAATAGAGAGCCCCAAGCTACACTCTCTATTTTCAAGCTCTATTACACCTCACATTAGACCTCTGCTAGCTCTTTCTTGCAAAATAGCCTCTCCAGCTATTTTAGAGACAACCCTGAGCAAGAAGAAATTGGTCTGGCCCAGTTAAAATACTTGTTAAAATACTGTTCTTACTTAATCAGAGCTGTCCAGGAAAGGTGGAAGTGACAGCTGCATTCCTACTACTTAAGAAAATCTTCCCTTCTCTTTTGTGTGCTTAGAAACCTTTCCATAGAATAGAAAGCAACAGGAGACCAGGCAATAGACCAGATTTTCTCTTAACTTCACAAAATACCTTCAAGGAACAGATCAAATGACTTGAGCATTTATCATCCCTTTAAAGAGGGCTGATACATGCAGTAAGGGCCACATTTACAGGTTCACGGCAGAATCCAGTCTGCTTCAGATAGAGACAAGAAAATCCCAGGACACCTGCTGCACAGGTGCTGAGCACACAGGGGCAGTCAGCACCTGTGATCAACTTGAAATAAGTTTCTCCTCACATGTAGAGCAGTTTGGGAACAGAAAGCATTTTGTAAAGGTAGTGTAGGTCAGCACAATTCACAAGTCTCCTACGAGCGCAGACAGGCAGTCTGCCTCAGGTGACCATGCCAGGCTCTCAGTTACCTTTGTGTTTATTCAAGTAGTATTTGAGCTCCCACTGGATGGCCAGGATGTTGAAGTAACGAGGCTGTTCAAAGAAGTGCAGGTACCGCGTGGAGATGTGAGTGGGGAACACCCGCTCAAACTGCCCGCGCCGGGAATACTCGTCCTCCGTCTCCACAAGGATGCGAACATCATCCGGGGTCAGGACATCCAACACAGAAGAATAAAAATCCTGCAGATAAGAGCACCCCAGGATCAGAAGTGCGCTCTGCTAATTCCCCCTTGCTCTCAGTCTCCAAACCCCTCCAGGCAAAGATGTTCATGTGCCTGGGACCTTTGGGACACAGGCAACACAGAGAATAGAGGAATTTAGGCTCAGTGGTGACATCCAGGCTGCAAAGATCTGAAATGATGCTCAGCTCTACAGCCCTACCTCTTACTGTCAGCTTGCACACAAGACAAGTGTCCCTGTTACCCTGCACAGGGTCAGTAGGTAAATGCTATGAGTGTAGCTCAGCATCATACAGAGGAACAGGCAGCACTCAGATCCTGTTTGAGGACCACTTGGTAATGTGACCCTCAGCACAGGCCCATTTCAAAGCAAAGAGAAGCCAGAGCAGCAGCAATTTAAGCAAACCTGTCTTATTTCTGACCATGTGGCTTGTAACCCACTGGAGCCCAAATGGTCCCCATCATCTGGCTGTCCCCAAAGTGGGGTACAATCTGAAAAGGAGCAAGGAGTATACATGTGGGACCAGCTGGGACAGTGGCTTGGTAGGAGGGTGCAAGTATCAGAGGAGATGGTATCTTACCTGATCAGGTTCCTTCTGTGTCAAGTAATAAGCTCTCTTCATCTTCTCTACTGTGAAGAGCTCAGAGGCTGACTTGGACTTCTCCTTCACAGCACTGCCCACACTGAGAACATAAGATCCAGTACATTATTTATGCAGAGAGTACAGAGTCCTGCCTTGGCAGGGCTGTTTTCAGCAATTTCTATGTGAGCACTGATGCCTCAGGAAGATGCTAAGGAACAGAATTCTTTCTCCACAGATTTTGTTAATTCTGAGGTCAGTTAAGCACCTGCAGTCTTACGCCTCAGCAAAGCAAGCTGGAAGAATGCACGCAGGGGAATAGACAGGGCCCTACCAGCCGCTCACCAGGGCACTACAACATCCCTTCATCCAAAAGGTGAAGTATCATCTCACACTCAGGAAGGAGGCAGACAGGCCAAAGACACACCATGATCAACATGGAGCACTTGAAGCCTGGTAGGATTTACATTTCCTCCTGGAACCCAGCTTTCTAATTCTAAACACAGGCCTAGATTCCATATAAGAAGGACAGATCTGCTAGATCAGAAACTTCTTGACACATCTAAGAACTAAAATTCAGCTCCAGATGCTGCAGGAAATTCTGGCCTTTATAAAATCTGAGCAGTAACTGTCTAAACTATTCTAAACACTCAACTGAAGCATTGTGAAATACCCAAGTCTGGGATATACTTGTCCAATACCTTTCAGCTCTTGTATCCATACAACTGAAGCTGTTCAGCTGCTGCAAAAATAGTTGCTAGTGTACAACTCAAATCAGTGAAAGCAGATCCCCAGGGCTGTGCTTCATGGCGCTCAGAAAGTACAAACTCTACCAGAATTATGCCCATATGAAAAAAAAAAAAAAAAATCCCTTCATACACTTCCCAGGACAGCAGATACTGTTAAGCAAACTTTCCCTGGACACAGGAACTCCAGTAATGCATGATCTGAACCATGCTAAGGATCTGGTTAATCCCCAGCAGGTCCCTATGAGGACACCTCTGCTGCAAGCTGCAAACGAGCGCATGACCGAAGCACCGCAGAGGAGCTGGCGAGAGCTGGGCCAGGCCTGTGCTTGAGGCTTCTCCCTTTGCTTAGGCACTGGAGAGGCGGATGGCGAGTACCACCTGCCCACATCCGTGTGGCACTGTGTGCAGATGCTCACCTCAAAAAGCCTCCCCTTCAGTGAGCCTCAGCCCACAGCCACCCTGCTGCCAGGGCCTGGACTGGTTCCTCCTATCCCCCTCTGTCAGCTCTGAAACCAGGAAAAGCCCAATCTGTGAACACGAACACAGAGGCCACAGAGGGACCTTCCAGCTGTGGCTGGGTGGACAGTGCTCAGGAATGAGGCCTAAGTACGAAAAAGTCACTTTGGCTGCAAGTCAGACTGTGCACACCCAAGGGTCTGCAGCCTCTGGCACCCATGGTCCTGCCTAAGGATCAAGGAGCTCTGTCCTTTGCAAATTAACAGCTGCTCAACTTGCTCAAGGAGGCAGCAAGACAGCCCTGGGGGATGGGATGAGTGGATCCAACTCCCATACAGGCAGGCTCTGACCGCACGGAGAGGCGGTGCAGCTCAGCATCGCGTTAGTTCTGGCGGGGGAAGAAGGCGGCATGACGTGACTAACTGCAGAGCAAGCACAAACGGCTCTGGCCTCTCTTCCAATTACGGACTCGCAGATCTGGCACAATCCTTCTACCTTGAAGAGACTGCAGGAACCAGATACCCAGGCATTGATGTAAGTCCCTCAGACCCATAGCTAAAATTCCACAAAACACAGTCTCCCTGCAGCACAGAAGCCAGCGTTTACTGTGCTCAGAGCAATCCCACATGAAAACCTCAAGAGAAAAAGCCCACCTTGCCCCGACAGAGATGTGGGCTGACCTGGAGGTAGTGCTGCTTCCAGTTCCTGGCCTGTAGTCTGCCTTGTCCGTGCTGGGCAAAACAAAGCCAGCAAGGTTGAGGAGGTCCCGGATCATCTGGCCCTTGATGCTCACATCCAGAGGGGTGTTTGAGTGGAGGCTGCAGGAGAAAGGATCACAGTGTGCTGCAGTGGAGCTGCTGAGCCCCACAGAACTGAAAGCACTCTGTGGATTAACACCAACCGGGTACAAAACCCAACGCACCTCTTGCCTCATGATGGCCGTTATAGCCATGAGATAATCATAAAAATCCTGAAATGGATTTTTGTAGGGGGCCTCCCTACAAGAAACATTTCAATTCTTTTCATCCTCCCAGAGGGTTACTGGAAATCCAGCTCCAGAGCCTTGTCTGGAATTGCAGCTCTGTGTTCAGTTCATGCCCATCTGCCCATGCAGCTGGATGGAGCTCACACACACTTCAGCTCCCTGCCTGGGAAACCAGGACCAGTGCACAGAGCATTGGAGCCACTGATTGCTTTGGCTCACACCAAAAAGAAATCTGTCATCATCTCTTTCATGCATGACACATCCCTGCTTGACTTTTTTTTTTTTTTTTTTTTTTTTTTTTTTTAAACATACTATTTCCTTGTTCTAACCAGAATGTGCCCAACAAAAGTTGGAGCTGCGGAAAGAAGTTGCTTTTGCAGAAGAGAGAACTTTGGCTCCTGCAGTCTGCAGAGGGAGGCTTCAAAACGCAAAGTCTTTCAGCACACAGTGCAGGGGAGGCCAAATTCAGTCTGTGGTAAAAGAAAGGCCATTATTCACCCTGCTCTAGCTCAGAGAGAGATTTCAGAGCAGGAACTGCTTTACCTGGGAGAAATGTTGACTTCTAAGATCCAGGGCTTAAGATTTTCATCCAGCATGATATCAAAACCAAACAGCTCATGGCAGCAATACGGGCGCCGCACATACATCTTCACCAGGCTGTTCACATAGGTCTCAGATCTGCAAGCCATAGGAAAAAAAAGCTTTTTTCTCCAACTGTCAGTCAATAGAGGCCTGACTGTTTGCAGTACATTGCGGGTTTTGAGAGCACACGTAGCCACTTGCTGTGGGAACAGATGGTCTGAACGACCAATGCAAGCAGTGAGAGATACTGCTGCATTGTGCAGGGATCCAGCAGCACCACCTGCAGCCTCTGAACACAGGTTCCCTGTTTCTGGAAGAATTTTCTCTCAGGCACAAGAACTTGCCCAAACAGCGGAGTGGGAGACAAGCTGGGCAGAGGGACTGGATACTCTGCACCCTCCCAGCCTCCTGTCTCCTACAGAAGGTAGATCCTGGAAATTTTAAGGGCAAAACAGCTTCCCAGCTGTCAATACAGAAGAGGCCCCATCTCACGCCCACAGGTCACTCAGCACTGGCAGAGCGAGACAAGCCCCACACATCTAAATCAGGCTGTCCAAAACGTCACCAAGAGCCAGGATCTTGACTCATTTCTATTTACCCCTTGAAGCTGTTGTAACATGTGCTTAAGAAACAGAACGAACAGAAAGATCTAGAGAGAAATATTGAAGCTGGGACAGGACTGGATTGTCAGAGGTGCCAGGGGAGTCAGGACTCACGCAATGATGGTTTTAATAACAATGTCTTTAATCTTCTCCCAGATGGCCTCACTATTAATTCCCTTCTGGGTCAGATAGCTCCAGAGTGCTTTGAGAGCCCTGTGAGAGAGAAAGCAAAGGAGATAGTTTTGTAGCCCCTTGCTGCACAGCACAGCTACAGGAACAAAAACAGAGGGAGCTTTGACATAGCTCTCCCCTGACCACGAGCAAGGGTGCATCTCCCACCTTTTTCAAGAACAGCCATCCTTGGCAATCCCCAAACCACTTAACTCCTGGCTGCTGCCCTCCCCATCCTGGCCCCTGACCTTGCAGGACCAAGCCACCAGAAACATAAATCTGTCCTAGACTTGTCCCAGCATTGGAGTATCAGGTCCCAAATTAGCACAAGCAGGGTATGTCAGCCCCAGATTTGCTCTTCCCCCGCCCTCCGTGTCCTCAGCAAACCTCCTCTTTCTGCAGGCTTTCTTCCTGAGCACTGCAAAACAGCTCAGCAGGAATCCATCAAGGCCCCCATAAATCTTTTATCTAGAGCCATTTCACTGAGGTTTGGGAGAAGAGAGAATTAAAAAAAAAGGGGAAAGTGATGTTGGGGGGGGAGTGTCTCTGCTTTTATAGGAGTTTCCCATACCACACCAAGGCTGCAAGTTGCCCTGACACTGAGCCAAGGATGCTCAGATATTGCTCAAATGAGACCCTGTGGCTAATGGCCAGGAATCCAAAGGTCACGCTTCCTGCATACAAGATGGAGTTGATTACAGCTGCTCATCTTTAACGTAGGAGTAGCCAGCTTGGACTTGCCTGGTGATACTGGAAATTTGTACAATCCCACCCCCATGGGATTTCAGGCACCAGGGGACAGCAGACCCTTCCCAATGTCTTGGTGGGAGAACAGATAACTGTACAGTAAGTCCAAGACATCGAAACAAGCCTATTATAGCAACCCCCCTCCTGCAGCCCCCTTTGAAGTGAATTAGCCCAGCCACAAGCCCATAAATTGAGAACTCTATCCTACACTATTTTTAAAAGAGTTCAGATACTAGCACAGAACCAGGGCTAAGTGCCTGGGGACTGGGCCAGTCTGCAATGGACAGCAGGGAACAGGACTCTGGAAGGCTGCAGCCCTCCTTTGAGGTCACTAGAAATAGCAGTGCTGCTCCTCAGCACTCTGCACCATCCACATCACTAGCACACAAATTAGCAATTCTGCACCAGAATTGCTGCTTTCTCTAGCTCTGTTAGGGAATCAGGAGTGAAGTGGCAAGAGGCTCTTGTCTAGTCAGCTTACGTATCAGAACTGTCAATGAAAGTTTTATTAATAAAATCAGACTCCGGTTTAACCACATTCTATCAACTCCCAACTACGGCAGGAGAATGAATGCATACAGATGAGAGTAGAGTTTGAATCAGACAATAGTACAGGCATAGGCAGGGTGGGATGCAACCAGCAATAGTGGACAGAATGAGGCACAGTGCAGAGAGAAGCCTCCAGGGTGAGCCACAGAAGCAGCACCTTCCAGGAATGACCTGGCCTGAGTTGGGAACACAGGGGCCAGAGCTGCCTGCTGATCCACTGCAGTTGTGTGTGGTAGGTGCTGGCAGGTAACCAGCACCTTCCAGCAGGTCACCATCAGGTAAACCTGGAGGTATCACCCATAGGGCAGGGAAGATGTCCAGCGAGGCACGTGCAGAATCTAGATTCTACTGTTGCTAATTTACACAAAAGCTACTCTGCTTCCTCTGTGCCTCAGCATCCCCATGCAGGAACAGACAAGACTGGAAGGGCCTTCAACCTCCAGACAGAAGTACTGAAAGAACAGCTGACTTAACAGTGACAAGACAGAGTTGGCCCTGTGCCCTGAAAGCCCCTGCAGCACCTACCATTTGTGTCCCTGACAAGCAGTCTCATCTGAGTTGGACTTGTACTCTGTATTCTTCTTGTTCACACTGTAGTTGGTCAAGTGCATGAACTTGTTGCTGAGACTCTTCATCGAGGAGGAGTACCTGGAGGAGGTGAGAGCAGCACAAGCAGTCTGAGCGCAAACTAGTTGTCCCCACAAAGCAGGCAGAATTTCTGTCTCATCTAGGATACTGCCTCTCTTCTTGGCCACCCATAAGACTTGCTGCCTTTCAGCCATCCCCAGTGTGCCTGGAGCAGGGAGCTCCTCCACAGTCTCTCTTCCTACTGGCCCATGGCTGATGGGACAAAGTGTGAAGCAGGCACAGAGCATGCTGCTTGCGGGCAGACACATGCCATCTCCCCTTGCCGCAGGTATTTTAAAAAGACCAAAACACCAGTGAGCAAAAGTGCTGACAGAACTGTAAAAGCCCAAGGCAATACATTTTAAGCCAGTGGCCAACACTGGGTGCTAACACATGCTAGCTTCTGGTACACCAGCTCTTACCCACTATGAAGCATAGGCAGCATATATCAGGAACTGCTTTACATTGAGCTGATCTTGCTTTAGAAAAGGTGGACAAACTAAGTATCCTCTCACCTTCCTTTCCAACACTACCACCCAGAAGAGTCCCACTTATCCAACTGCTTTTTCAGCAAGGAAACTAGAGCTCCATATAGGGAGTCACTGCCTAGGCCAGTAGCACAGCACTGGGCAGCCCTCCTGCTGCCCAGCACTGCTCTCCTCACACAACCTACTTGCAGCTAGCAAAGCGAACCAATCCGTCCTTGAACAGGTAGACCCTGAGGGGATCGTAGCAAGTGACATAAACGTAGATCCTCAGGTCAAACTTGCTCCCGCCAATGAGGTAGGGTTTGTGCAGATATCTGCAAATGGAATCAGGCAGCAGGAAAGGGTTATGATGTCTCTGTGCAGGAACTTCTCTAGCCCCTACAATAGAAGGCTTGGCACAAGCAGTGAAAATTCAGAGCAGGTGAAGCCCCTTTTATACACTGTTTCCTTGTTAAGGACATCACAGTCTAAATGAGAGAGACAGAAGCTTTCCCATACACAGGGGAGTCCCTGAGGCAAGTGAGCAGTATCCCTTCCTACACTGAAGATAATTTTTTCCCAAGTCTGAGGCACAGAAGTTCTTCTCTAAGACTGACTGCAAAATTCAGGAACATCCAGGGCATGCAGTGTGCTACAAACTCCCAGAGGGCTTGGGTTAGTGAGCAGAAACAGCTAAAAACATTCACCCAAATCATTTAATTATTCAGCCCTGACCCAAAAGTACTTCATGATCTTGAGTGAGAAAGCTTTTCACTTACATAGGAAGGAGACAAAGGGAACACATAAACCAGTACAATATCCAGCCTGCCTACCACCAGGTAGTTTTTTCCTGCACTTAAAAGAACATCCCAGAAGGTATCCACTAAAATCAAGACAAGCTATTTCACTTTTCTGCAAATGGAGGAGATTCTGAAAGTCTTATTTAGGAAGACAAAAACCCCCTTTGACCAATTTCCATGTACATACAGGACTTCTGCTTCCAGTGTGACTGCAGACACTGGAAAAGTTACACTTGCCTCGAAAGATATCAACCCCCAGAATAAAAAGCAGGGGGAGAGGGATCACAACAGAGCTGAAGTTGGATGATCCACCAGACAAAAGCTGCTCCTGTGAAATCAGCCTAATAGCTGCTTTGTGTGAGTCCTTTAAAGTCTGTGCAGAGATAGTGGCTCTTTGTAACTCTAACTGCAGCTGTTGGAGCCAGATCTCTGGCTGCAGCATTATGCCCAGACAAGAAAGAAATTTCCAGAAGCAAATCAGATCTTGCTGCCCAGGTCTGGCCAGAGAGAGAGAGCTGAGACAATAGGAGATGCCAGTCTGGCTGCCCACTGTGCTTTCCTTCACTCACCTCTGCACCAGCAGTGGTCTCTTTTTGGGGAGTTGGCTCCATTTGTGGATGACCTGGATGCCAATGCCTCTCGCTGATGCTGGCTGTGAGACACAAACAAGAGGGGGTCGTTTTCTCTCCATATAGCTGTATCGGGACAGGGGGCTGAACTCTGCTTTGCTCTTACTGGTTTCACGATCCATTTCTGGCGGCTAGCTCCCTCCTCCCACGCCTTCCGCAGCAGCTTTATGTCCTGGGGCAGGATGAAGGACTGGGGAAAGAAGTTAAACTCCTTCTTTCCATAGCGAGTCTGCATCTTCAACAGGTTGCGCCACAGACGATCCTTTCTCCCAATTTGAAATGACCCAGGGAAGTGGTTTAGCTAGAAAGGAACAGAGATCCTGTAAGATTTCCCCACCCGTCCCCAGCTCCTTATCTCCCCTGGCTGCTCAATGGCCAGCGGATAAATCCTCTGTGGAACTAGCTGCCCAGGAGAGGATAACACTCCTCCTTCATCCTCTCAGGACAGCATAGGGCAAGACTCACCCGGTCTCAAAGCTTTGCAGTGACAAACATCTACACAGTGTCCTGCACTGGCTACGGAGCCAACAGCTGCAGCCTGGTCACCTCTGATGTTTTATCAGTACTTGGGAACTAACACTCCGTCCTTCAGCTTCCTTTGGATGTGATTTTTTTTTTTTTTTTTTT
>VZSV01000018.1:3898816-3912320 GCA_013398735.1 Nothocercus julius
AGTACCCTCTACCAAAGTAGTCTGCCTGCTTGCTTTGAAACTGGGTGCCAGAGCTCCATCCAATTCAATGCATTGTAAACCCCATGGAAAGAAAGAAGAAAGTTAACACACTAAGACGAGCTGGGGGCTGCTAGCTTCCAATCCTGGATGCTGCTTCAAGACTGTTCATTTTAAAGAACCACTTCCCTAGGAAAAATGTGCATGTGTGATGCATAAAAAACCTCTGGGCCCTCAAGTGTTCCCCAAGCATGTGCTACCTCTGTGCTTTCTTTGTGGCCCAAGTCGCACATCCAGCCCCTGGCTCTGGCTGTGCTGGTGAACTACTGCTCAGTTTTGCTAGAGAAAACTGACTGCTTTATACAATATTAACTGGATTTAGTTGAGCTCACAGTGAGCACAGTTTGGCCACAACCTCAGCCTACAGGAGTCTGCACACATAGGAGATGCTCACACTGCTCCTGGCTGTGCCCGTCTGCCAAGCGCACCTCCCAGCACAGGGGTACCAGCTGCCACACTGTGATGGGGGCCTCTGCAAAGACAGCCTGCACAGCAGATGTCTTGCTCTGAAGAGAAGGGCACTCGAATTTTTCCCAACATGCTCCACATGCACGTGAGCAGGGCCAGTCCAAAATATTCCCTACCTTCTGGTGCTCCCTGATGGCTCGAAAGTTGGCTGATTTCATGTGGTGGCCCCAGCAGCCCAGCCAGTCACTGCTTTCTGCAGGAAAGACAGAAAAGTCTGTGATTGAGCTCACTGATCCCAACAATTCCTTCTCAACCCAGGAGCAGCCCATTTCTTGGCTCTGGCAGAAACATGCCAGGGATCCTGGGTGGTGGAAGCACAAAGCAATCACACCAGCTCCTGCCCAGGGAGTTGTCGCTGTGATCCAACTTACCACTTGGGTCCCAGCCTGCTGTCATGGCTGGTGCAGGGGAATGAGCAGGCACAGTGCCAGAGAAATTGTTTCAATCCCCCAGCAATGTCAGCAGAGCACCCTTAACCCATGTGTTAGGTGAATGCAGCAGGTGAGTGAAGCAGTGAGCTACAGAGCACTGGGAGGTGTAGAACTGCAGGACTTCCTAGCACTTGCTCTGTCCAGCTTATCCTGCTCTACTGCCTCCTGCCTCCAAAGGAGGAAGGAGAAAAATATTAATAATAATAAAAAAAAAAAAACAGCTACTGAGTAGATACACACAGGAGCCTCATAAGTACTTTTCCAAGACCACATGCCATGGCTCCAACCCAAGCTCTGAAAAGCTCCGTGCTTCCCCAGCCTCCTCTTTCACATCTCTCTAGCAACAGGATCCCAGCCTGGACAGAGCTCCCCAGCCTCAGACAGAAGGATGGCATTTCCCTCCACACTGGGTGACCACAGGGACAAGGGATACCAGTGCAGGATTGGCACTGGGCAAATGTCAGCTTCAGAGTGGCAGCACCACCTAGGGGCACAGCTCAAATAGGCCAGACCCTAAACACCCAAATACCACCCTCACAGCCCTGGGCCAGACCTGAGAGCCCCCAGGCACAGCCTTGCTGCCCATGCCAGGGACAAGCCAAAAGGGAGACTGGGCACTGCCAGGACCCTTAGGGCTTGGAGACCACGGGTCAGACACACAGACACGAAAACCCAGCGTCCTGCAGTGACCAACCTCTATCACTTCTGTTCTGCTCTTGGAGGCATCTTTCTCATTCTCACCCACGGGCTGGAAGCAACAGAGGATGCAACAAAACTCATGCTGGCTGCCTCCACCAACTTACTCTTGCTGACTTTGAAGTGGGACCTGCCAATGGTTTGCTTCACTATGTTTGGTGTGACTGTGCTCATTTTCCACCGCAACAGCTTCCTCTGCTCCCAGGGCAGCTTTTCCACTAGGAAGGCAAAGAGTTAAAGACAGAAGGAAAACAAGCAAAACACCCCGATGTTTCTACAGCTGCAGCCATCCTGAACATCTGCATGAGCATTTGTAGGCCGCAGGACACAGAAGCCCCATCCAAGAGCCAGGCAGCCCAGAAATGGTACATGTGTGTTCCTGCTGGCAGCCTGGGACCTGCTCTCAACCAGAGCATTTCGGACGTTTTGCTACAAGAGCCATGAACCACTTAGGCCTGAAGGGAGACCAGGCCTTCAGAGGGGCACTATGCACCCCGCTTAACAGAACTGGAATGGAGCAGGAGATCCCACAACTACGGGAGATCCAAGATCTTGAACCATTTGTTCACCCCCTGCCAAATACTGCTTCAAATGCTGCTCTTGGTCATACTGGTCTTGGCAGTCTCACTCATGCTGCAGGCTGCAGGAACCACCTTAATTTTACTCTACCCTTCGGTTTCACAGTGGTGCTGGGTCTTGTCGTGGAAGGGGCAAGAGTAGCTGCCGGCTCCTGGCCAGGCACTGCTCTTTGCTGTTTTCATCTATCCCACTACAGGTAAGCAGGCCCCAGCTCACCTCTCTCGTCCCGAGTACTGAAGTAGATGGTTGGAGGCACATTAGGGAATAAACTGCAAACAAGAGCTGGTTTGAGCACCTGCTCCTGAGCCTCAGCTGGTGGGGTCAGGCACTTGACACAGTTCCTAGGAGAGAAGCAGCAGTAGGCAGTTGGTTACAAGGTAAGCAGCAGCACAGGGAACTCCATCAGAAAGCGATGCCATCCCAGCTCATGCTGTCCCAGCATACCATGCAGCATCCTCAGGTTCAACACTTGCTCCCCATAAGCTCTACCCCTCTCTCAAGTAAATTACAATGTGATGGAAAGGAATAAGTCGAGTAGAGAGCAAGCCCAAGGTGAGCCTGGTGCACAAACAGGACCGCTGCAGGATAAGTTCCCATTGCTGGATGGGCAAGAAGAGCTCCCACAAAGGCCTGTCAGAGGCAGGGCTCTTTGCAGCCCCTCCTGCTGACCAATCCTCCTCGGAAAGAAAACTTTTCAAAGGCTAGAGAAAAATCTAGACTTTGGGACTTATTTCTAGGATGCCAAGTTGAGATAGGACCCAAGGGGTCATTGCGATCACTGGCCCAGGACGCCCCTGCTGCAGTTTATCTGCAAGGCAATGACACGGCAAAATCCTAATTTAATCCAGTAAACCTAACCCAGTGACTGGCGGTTGCAGTGAAATTGAGACTCCTGTTTTGCTGTGGTGGACGCACCCTCAGCGTTTTGCAGGCTACTGTCTGCAGGAAGAGACGTAAGCTTTGGTTTCCAGTGTAGAAAAAAAGAGTTCTTCTTGGTTGGGGATGTTCCTCTTTATCCCCTCTACTCCTCTGTATGCTAGAGCTGTCATCTGTCATCAGGGATGGCAAAGATGGACAAGCCTGGACAAGGACACCATACCGCAGTGCACAAATTACAGCTACTAACCTGGAAATAAAAGCCACCGAGCCGTCAGGAGACGGACTAGAAACAGCAGAACTGCCTAATTCACCTGCAGGAGGGGAAAGACATAGGCTTGATCTCCTTGGAGAGCAAATGCACACAAAGTTAATCACGGAGGAGAGGAAGACAGTATTCCTGGAGACAGACCCTTCCCTGCTGCCCCACATCTTTGATCCCAAATCTCATCCATGTCTTGGTGGCACAAAACAGAGGGCACAGGGTGGAGCTGATAGCCCTGCACACACTGGAGCTGGATGAGCATCAGAGCAAGACAACAGCAAAGCCTAGGCTGTTCCCCAGTAGAATCTGTGCCACTCCTCCCTGTACTGCATCCAAAATTAATATCACAGGAATCTACATGTCATCCCAAAACGATGGCAGGGATGTAAGACAAGGCACCATTTCCAGCTTTCACAGAAAGACGAAAGCACTCCCAACCCAGAGCACAGGGCAGCTGTGCTCATTCCCCAGCACTCCCCTGTGCTCCCCCACCTCAGTAAAGCAAGGAGTACTCCCGCCTTCGGGAGACATCACTCACTGTCCTCTTCCTCTTCACTGAAGCTCTCATCCAAGGCATCAGGAAGCTCCTCCTCCGCATCTGCATCCGTCTCAAGACGTCTCAGGGCATCAGGACGGCTCAGCTCCAGCGGCAACTGCTCAGCAGGGACACTGGGACAAAGAACATCACGCATAGGGGCAGTGACTACCTGCTTTCTCAGGCCAACAGAGCAAGCGCCCATGAGGGAGTGTGGAATAGGTGTGCAGCACCAGGACAGCACCCTGTGCTGACATATGAGCACCCATCTCGAGGGTTAGCATGGTCCCTTGCAGCCAGTGAGGTGCAGAGGACCTGGGCGCCCTGTAAGGGAATATTTTTGGCAACAGCCAGAGAAAAAAAGGCGCAGATCAACCTGCTGGGAGAAGGTGTCTGATGGTGGCACCACAGCAGCCACCACAGATGGCCATGCCTCCCTTAGCACTTTCCTGGCTGGAAGAAGATAAAGCCTCAGCACCAGCAGGACTACACACTGTTACCAGCAATTCTGCTCTCAACTGTCTGTCACTATCCATAGATGCATAGAAGAGTTGTCCTGTTCTACAACCTCTTGTGGAGATCACCTTCCCACCCTTTCATGCTCCTCATATCTTCTGCCTCTGCATTTTTTCAAGATATGGTCCTTTCCCCCTTCCCATGCAGAGGGAAGGAAGCTGTGCCTCCTGTTGACCCAAATCTGCTGACCTGCATCCCCATCCTACATCACTTCCATGTTCTTTTATGCACTAAAGTCCCACATTTCCTGCAGCTGTCACATGCCTCTGCCCAGCAGAACCCTTGCCAGAAGTGCCTTCACAGTTGGCTTCACCTGAAATCCATGTCCATTTGCAGAGATCACCACAGCAAGCAGGGCTACATAAATATGCAAAGAATCAGCTAAAAGAGCACCCACCTCCTCTGGATATGAGGCACTGGACAGCCTCAAACACTGTCTCCTCAGTGCATGGGAAGCCAGGAGAAAGGTGGCTTCCAGAGGGAGAGCAGGAATGCTACAGGCAGGAGGGTTGCTGCGTAAGAAGAGAGGATCCTGCTCCAGGCCCCTCTCCTCCCCAGGGGAGACGGAGGGCTGCGGCACCGCCATGCATCAGTTCCACATTGCGCCAAAGAGCAGCCACCCCGAGGAGGCTGGAGCTGCGGGAGGGCACAGCGGGGCCTGGCACCACCCCGAGAACTACAGTAAAAGTGAAGGTGGAAGGATGGATCCCACAGCACCAGAATGCAGCAGAGGGGCTTTGCTCACAGAGGCAGCACCGCCTGCAGTGGTCTCTCCCACCTCACAGCTTGCACAGACATGAAGGCCAGACGAGGCCAATGAATCTCACCAGGGGCTCCCTCCTCCCCAGCTGCTCTACTTACTTAAGTTTTTCTGGAACGGCAGCCTGGGAGCAGTTCCCTTCTTTCTCCAGTTGGATGGTGGATATCTGAGATGCTACTTCAGAGACAGCAGCAAGGTGGGGAGGCTCTGCTCTTGCTGCCTGGTCCCCACCACGCAGGGCGAGTATATTCAGCAGCTTGCAGCCAGCGCTGCACTCGGAGGAGCCGGTTTTGGGGGCTAGGAGATGAACACTGATCCGTTTAGTGCAGACAACAGCACCATCGGTACCTGTAAGGCTCGAGTTACCCTTAAGGCAATGGCTACCCATCTCTAGGTTCAGGGGGGCAATGCTTTCTTTTGGGGTGAGCTGTGCTATAATGTGCTGTCCCCACCGGCTCTTCCTAGTGGACAAGCTGCCCACGTTCATAAGGCGAGAGATCCGTGCTCCATGTCTAAAGCTATCGCTCACAGCGACCTGTCCAGCAAGCTCCTGCACAGCCTCCGTGAGCTTGATCTCTGCCCTCTTGTCCTCTATGCTCTGCAGTCTCCCTTCAGCATCCTCCAGCGGCCAGGAGCAACAGTCCTTCCTGAGGATCACGCTGCTGGGCACCGGGGTGAGGGAGGTGAGAGTTGGCTCCGAAACAAGGTTGTTCTTCACTGCTATGTTCACAAGGCTTGTGGGGGGGCAGTCCCCCCCATCCCCAGAGTGGGGCCAGCAGACAGCAGGAAAGCTGTGGATGTTCTTCAGTTTCTTGATCTCCGGAGGCTGCGACAAAGGCACTTGAGTATTGCTTGGCCGTAGGAAGGAGTTATTATTGAGCACTGGTCTGTATGGGCTGGAAGGCTGCTTACCTGAGCCAAGGGCAGAGCCTTTTACCTCAGGCCCAGGGCACTCCTGTGCAGGCAACAGGCAGGGCTCTATCAGCAGGGAGGACATCTCCCTTCCTGTGGTAGGGTTGGTGTCCAGGCTGCTTCGGAAAGGAAACCGGTAGGGCTTGGATCTGAGGCTGAAGCGCCGATAGAGCAGAGAGCTCCCACCGAGAGCCGGGCAGGGCTGGGCCAAGGGCAGGCTCGGGAAAGCGCTTTCACCAGGGCATGTGTCGCATAGCAGTGGTGGGTGCAAGAAGCAGGATTGCTGCGCGCGGATCCCTGAGAGCAGCGAGCTGTGATCCTGGAAAATACTCACATGCTTCCCTTCTATATTCCAGACAGGTTTCACCTGCTGCTGAGCGAGGGGCCAGGCCCGGCGCGGCAGGGCTCTCCCTGCCTGTGGTCTGCCTGACCCGAACCTGAAGCTTTTCTCTTGCTTGGGACCTCGGTTACTGCGTTCAGGCCCTGCAGAGGCCATGTAGAGCCATAGCACAGGAGGCGAACACCAGCACAAAGAGCAACTCAGTTGTTCACAGCAGCATCTTTGCGGCCTGCAAGAAAGGAGAGAGCACAAAGGCACCGTTAGTTACCCTGGCAGAGCCCCCATGTGCAGCTCCGGGGCCAGCAGGCGACTACGCTGGGATAAAGCGAGGGCTAGCGGGAAGCGAGCGGCTTCTCCTGGGCAGCAAGCCAAATCCTCTGTGTTGTCTTTCCGGCAGGCCCTGGCCACAGAGGCCTCTGAGTCTGGCTTCAAATGAGACAGAGGGTCCGTATCCTGCCCAGCCTCAGGGCTCGTAGCATTAGCAGGTCACTAACGGTGCCCAGTCCCAGCCAAATGCAGGCAGCGAAGGCAGAGGCAGCCACGACACTCGGCCACTGCTCAAAGGAGACAGACAGTCCCAGACAAGTGACTGGGAAAAGTCCTGTCCACACAAACACTTTTATTCTATAAACACCAAGGGCTCCTTGGCTGCCGGCCAGGGCTGTGAAGCCACGACACAAAGTGGCAGCGCTGGCTGTGAGAGGCAGCTGGGCCACCCGCCACGGAGCCGCGCGCAGACTCTGCCTCTGCAGGACGCCCTGCGCAGCGGCCACCAGCGATGCCGAGCCCACTGCAAGCCCCCAGACACCTCTCTTTGTGGGCCTAAAACCTCAGACTCAAAGGACGCACAATCAGGTAAGAAGGTCAGCTCTTGCTTTTAAAAGGAAGAAGTTTCTTATTTTTGTGAGCCTACAGGAAAGCTCAGAGACCAGTGAATCTTAAAACAGCTCGGGAGTAACGCAGCAAAGAGCAAAATAACAAGCAGGCTAACAAAGACGTCTCATCATTTACAGCAGCCTGGGAATACCGCACTCCTGAACAGCAATCCTACACCAGTCTCCTGCAAGGAGACCTGGCAGACCACAGAGCTGCTCAGATGAAACATCCTAAATCCTCTTAAAACCAACTACTGCACCACACCTGTAAGATCCTTTTGCCTGGGGAAAGGGGAAAAAAAAGAAAACAAACCACATGCCAGATATTTGTCTTGCTTTAACTCATGCCTGGAGGGCCCCTGGATACTGCTGCGATAAGAATTTGTATCCTAAGCAGGCTGAACTACTGGCTTTTTTGCTTTTCAGCTTTCAGCTCTCACAAGCTTGCACATTTAAAAGAAAGCATAAAAGACAAGGGATAAGCAGAGCATCAACCACCACGTATTCCCTTAATTTTCTTGCAACACACACCTTTCCCACCTGGAAACCAAGGCCAGCCTACGGCAGAGACCTCCCAGCAAGCCCAAGCTCCTGCAGGAGCCCATAAGACCCGCTCGACATGCAAATTGGGCCCCTGGTCTCCAGGATGAGCTAAAACCAGGTGAGTAGTATCCAAGCCAGACACTGCCAGGGCCTCTGCCAAAGGCAGGAGCCCCCCCCCACAGGATCCTACAGGGGTTCTGTTTCCACAAGGAGAGCACAGACCCTGCAGAGCTCTGCAAGGAGGCAAGCAGGGGGTCGGGTCTACTCCACACTGTGCTGTCCAGTGGCCCTTTCTCACTCTGGAGGGTTGCAGGGATGTCCCTGGGGTCCTGCAAACCCAAGGGCACTTCACTCGGCAGCAGCCTCCCTCTGCTCTTTGTGTGCAGGGCACCAGCACAGGAGATTGCTCGTTGCAGGTCTCGCTTTGAGATGCCTGCTGCCAACCCTGCTCAGAAGGTGGCCTCCCTGTCCTAAGTGCCACTGCCAGGCGATAAGTGTCAGAATCTGACAGACAGTCGGACATCATCCCGGGCCACATGTTACAGACAGGATATGCAGTCACCCTGTGCTGCTCATTAGTGCTCACCCGGTCATGCCGAGCATTCCCGCAAAACCCCATGCTTCCAAGGAGGACTCGGCGGCGTCTCACTGCACAAGTCATGGGGCTCCAAAGGGGCTCCAAGGCCTGTGCAGCTCAGCATGAGGCACAGCACAGTGCGTGGCCCCAGGAACGGGAATCCCACGCACAGCGCAAAATTCAGGCTGTGTTACCTGATTCATTGTGTTACCTGATCCGCAGCCAGCAACCAGCTCCACAGGGCTGCGACATTCGCAGCGATTAGCACAAAGCAAAGAGGCTGCAGCTCAGATGCCACAATCTGCCTGGATCAAGTTTCCCCTTGGTAAACAAATGACCTAAGCTTGGCTCCCATGTACACTCAGCGATGCTCCTGCATCACAGGCACGCCTGAACTGTGAGGCAATCCTGGCAAAGCAGCAAGGGTAGATGTGAAAGAACAAAGAAAAAGAAGAGGGGGTTAATGAAAGAGCGAACAGTGTCCCCATGCATGGCTTGCTTTCACCCAGGCCTCACCGTGCCCTTTCTGAGCTTGGCCAGCACCTGTGCACTCACCTGGCTCTGCGTGACCTTGCAACACTCGCCTCCAGTGAAAATCCCCCAGATCTCCGCTCCCACAGGGGATTTGCAGCTATGACTGAATCACCCTGTCATAAAAATAGACTTGATTTGTCCTAATGAAGCTGTAGCAAGCAACTTGAATCAGCGAGCGGCACAGGGGCAGCGGCACAACACGTTAGGAGCAGCAGTGCCAGCAGATGCCTCGCAGGGAATAAGCAAAAGGCGCAGCGTCAGTGGGCCCAGCACAACGAGAACTGCGGGTACGCACCAGGGATACTACCAACCACCAGCACCGCCTCATAGGGAGGCAAGTGGCTGGAAACCTGCCCTGCAGGTCAGGGGAACCTGCGCTGAATTTCCCCCCACACCAGGGCAGTTCAGCCCCGGCAGGGCAGCAGCAGCTGCAGTGGCACAGGGCAGGGGGCAGTGGCTGCAGCGGGGAAAGGCAGCGCAGAGCTCCCACATAGGGACTGTGCCAAAACACGGTAACTGCCCCGGGTTCCCCAAGGAGGCCGAAGGCCTTGGAAAGCAAAGGCTGGAAAAATAAAAGGAGACAGAAGGAGTATGGCAGAGGGGGAAAAAATGCATCGGCAAGCTCAGAAATAAGTGAACAGGACCAGGAAACATGTTTGCAAAGCAAAGAGAGGCTCTGCTCCTTGCAACAGCCGAAGGATGAAAAGAGCTTGTTTGGGATTTATGCCCACATCCCCAAGGTGGATGTGACATGTTAAGGATAACAATGGCCACTGAAACATTGGTGCTGCAAGGGGAGGTGGCTCAGTGTGGCACAGGGCACAACAGGCAGTGGTTTAAGTGGCCCTTCCCCTCAGCTGCTCACTCCCACTCCGGCTCCACGGTGCCAGCCCAGCCAGCCAGAACCCTCACTGCAAACCGGCTCCAGGAGCTCATTCCAACCTGGCCACGGCTCTTGCAGGATTTTGGTCTGGAAGAACGTGATGCAAGCACTAGTTCTGCCAACCCAACTACACAAGAATGCAGCAGAAGCCCCTTCTGGCTCCCCTGGCAGCAGTACAACTACATCTGCAAGCACTGCTGTAGAAACATGAGCTGGGAACAGGCCAGCTCTGCTCCCAGGGCAAATTTGCAGGGCTGGAGGTCAAGTCCAAACATCATTAATGCTAATTACTGAATCAGGCTTGGACTTGCTGGCACACAATAAAGAGAGGCTAAAGATGTCCCTGTTGAAGTGATGGTACAGCTGCACCCACTCACAGTGATTTAACTAGTATCTTTTATTATTGCACAGCCAGCTCGCAAGCTTTGGGACAGCAGCTGGAGCATTGCCAGAGCCTTTGCAAATATCACATCCCAGGCATGCGGGAACACCAACTGCCCTGGCCTTTACTGTCCCCTCGGACTATCTGTGGAGGGACAGTGCTCCCTGTGCCCCACTCCTCCTCGCACTGTGGTCCTTGCACACTCAGTTTTAAGAGAACCAGTGAGCCCATTAAGAGCCTGGGTGTGCAAACCATACCTCTGTCATGCAAGTTTTACTGAGAAAACTATTTTAAACACAGCTGTGTCACTCTTGAAATAACAAGAGCTTGCAAACATATGAACTACAAGTTGACCTGATAAAGTACTGCTGGCCTCAGGCATCCAAAAGTCATGAGAGGAATCTGGGAGAGGAAGGAGAGAGAAAGGAGTCAAAAAAATGATATTCTACTATTTTATATAGTACCACCGGGCACAATTTTAGTCTATCCTTTACGGTTAGGAAGGATAAAAATGAAGCGTAGACTGGAAAACAGGTCAAAAAAAGACCACAGTTAAATACCCACCCACTCACTGTTGAGAAGGGTCAGCAAATTCCACAGGCATCCAGGGACTACATTAGAGCCTGGCATTCAAATCTATGTTAATGCTGTGGCCTGTCAGTTGAATTCGATGGTGGTGGATCTGAACTTCCCTTCATACTAAGCAAAGAAGATGCAAGAAGTGCATCACTCCCCAAAGAAGCCCTTCTGTTGAGCAGAGAGGGGCTACAAGCGCAGCTCCCACCCGCGCTCTGCCTGCCCAGGCCACAGGGACAGAGGGAGGGAGGGAGATCTGCCGGGCACCAGGACACAGGACGGAGCACCCAGCTTGCCGGGCTCCAGTCGTGACTTCACGCTGCCCCTCGCACGACACGGACACCTCCCTTCACATGCACAGGCTGTGCCGAGCAACCAAGGCTCAACCCCACTGGAACACACGGGACTTTGCACTTCCCTCACAGCTTCCAGGGCGACCAAGCTCGGTGTTGCACAGGGTTAGGGACTTCGGCAGGACTAGGCAGAAAACCCAGGGCTGCAGCTTTGTCCCAGAGAAGCCTAAAGCAAAGGGCAGACTCAGCACCAGCCTCGGGCGCAGCCAACTTCAAAGAAACGTCTAAAGCACCTTTCTGCTGCTAGCTCCAACGATGGAGAAAGCCAGAGGGACAAGGTTCTTAATCCAGCTTCCCAATAAAAAAGGCATGGCGGAATTTATCTAGAGAGAATTTATCTCCAGTGCTGGAGTTGGCAGGCTCTCAGGACAGAAAAGCTTGATTTGAGACATCCTGGCCCACTCGCAGCCTTGGGCAAAGAAATAAAATAAAGACAAGAAACTCAGGATGAATGGAGCAAGCATCAATATGCACCAAGGAAGCAAAACCTGTCTGATTAGCTCAAAACATTTAAGAATATTTAAGTTTGCTTTGTTCCACCTCTTTTCTTGCTACTTTTTTTTTTTTTTTTTCCTTCTTCTTTCCTGAAACATACCTGAAACCAGAAGAAAAAGCCCCCAGGTCTGTCCTTCAGTATGTGACAAGAACCCTTCCCAAGCCCATGTGAAAGATAGTTTCCAGCACTCCAGAAACACACACACAGAGCTGCCTTAGGGGAAGGGCTACAGCCTCTGTGCAGCCACGCAACCTGGAAGAGCAGCCCCAGCTGCCTCCTAACCTGCACAGGAAGAAACACAAGACAGTAGAGCCTCGGCCAGGGATGGTGGAAGATGCAGCAACCCCACTGCCAAATCACAGTGCCAACCCCAGGCTCCTCCATACAGAGGTGTCGCAGAGCCTGAGGATAGAACAGCCCTTGCTGAAAGTACGGGCAGAAACAGATTCAACCTGGAAAAGAGACATCCAGCAATCCCAGATTCACCACACAGGAGGAATCCAGGAAAGGCCAGCAAAGGGACAGCTCACGTAGCTGAGTCCCCAGAGCCAAGAGGCTTCACTCAGCACACAATCCCTCTGTCGCAGGCTGTCCCCCCAAACACGGCCCAAGGCACTTTACCTGTGGCTGGGGCACCTGGCCCCATCAACGTCCTTCATGCAAAGCGATCCCTGCTGGGCAAAGGGCCACAGGCCTGAACGAAGGCTGAAGAGGTCTGATTTGTCACAAATAAAGTTTGCCCAGTACAAAACCTAAGAACTACCACAAGAAAACAAATGCAAACACAGAGAAGTTTCGCAATCCACTAAGTAAAACCACTAAGATATAGGAAAAAATATTAGATAAAAATGCAAGCAATGAAATGTTTGCCTGTTACCTCCCCCAGGTTGCCTGGGTCAAACTCAGTCTCTGAGCGCCAGCTGCGTTATCCCTGTGCTGCAGAGCCCACGGCTCCAAGTGGGAGCTGCCAGACACACAGGTTGAGTCTGGAGCACATAGCAGTGAGAGACAGGAGTCACAGCAGGGGGAATGACACAGGGAGGGCTCTGATGTGGAGCTGCAGGGCTGAACCCATAATGCTCATAAGATACCTGCAACCCGCCCTGCAACAGGGCGGGGAGAGCCCCAGACAGGCAGGGATAAACCAGACTGACAGACACCAAGGCTACCCCCAGTCCACCTGTATTCCCAGCTCATTCCTGAAGACATTCAGAAAATACTTTCAAGTTTCCCTTTAACACCTCTCTCATTCGCCTCTCAGAGTAACAAGCTCTGCTCTTACCATAGCAGATCCTCTGGCCGAGACCTGGATGACCAGACTAGCAGTCAGGATGCCTCAGCACCTCGCATGGGGCCCATGGAGTGCAGCATGCAGCCTTCCGGAGCCCCACATACCGCTACGGAGCCTCACTCAGCGCACAGTCGACTGGAGAGCCAATTCCTCCTCCTCCCTTGCAGCATGTGCCAGAACACGCTCTGCTACTTTTTCTTTTCTCCAATAAGAAAGCTTTTAGGGTCAAAATACGGAGACTATATGCTATCCTCTGGATGGGGACACACAGGGGTGCCTCTACAGGGGTGCAGGAAAGCATGGGACCGGGGACAGGCCGGGGGCCACAGCAAAGACCCTGCAGCACTGGGGAGCGAGAGAAGCGCCGGGATGGGGGTAGTGCAGGGGGCTCTTTGATCTGCATATGGGCCCCGTGTTAACGGGAGCCAGGGAGGGGGACGGGACCGGCTCCTTAAGGCAGCAGGGCCCTCGCTTCATGTGGGACGAGAGGGAGGTGCAGCCTGCCGCTCACGGGGCCTTAAACGGGGACGGAACCGAAACGCGACACCGACAAGGACCG
>VZSV01000018.1:3912646-3928208 GCA_013398735.1 Nothocercus julius
CGCGCACTACAGCTCCCAGCGCGCCGCGCGGACACGCTCCCCCCTTCCCGGGGCTACGGCGCCCCCTGGCGGCGCGGCGCGTGCGCAGTGCGGCTCGCCGGGCCACAGGGGACACCCCGGGGACACCCAGGGGACGCAGGGCAGAGGAGCCCGCGCCGCAGCCAGCCCTGGGCAGCCCATGGCGCCCGTAGAAACACAATGAAGGGAGGCGAGTATAAGGCTGCTTAATGGAAAATCCCCAAAGGGCAACTCGCGGTCGAAAGTATGGAAAACTGCAAACTCAGCAAGACTGATAAGAGGAAGCTAAGAGACTGAATAAACCACTTTAAGGAAGTTAAGGGGTGGCTTGGCAGACAAGGATTGCATGAAGACCTTGTATCAGATTGGTCATAAAACCCTAAGCACACGAACCTGGAAAATGGTGATTGGCGGAACGGGTACCTGGCGACCGCGGGTAGCGCGCGGCTGGCCGCAGCACATATATAAGCAAGCTGCTTGTTGAAATAAACACTCTCGGACCATCAAGCCGGTAGCCCCTGCTCCTCAATGCCACCACAAATGGCGCCCAAACAAGGAATAGGCGATCGGGGGAGATCGTACGGTGGGGCAAGCTCGGTAGGACGGACGGGGGAAACGTCTATTAGCGGCCGCACAGAAGAAGCTCTAGTTGCCAAGGGTGAGTACGCCTGTGGGAGCCAGGCTGCCCAGGGAAACATGGCACAGGAGCAGGAAAGGGCGCTGCGGGTTATGCAGCACATCATAGAAAAGGTGGGGAAAAAGGGAGAAATTCAGGAGGGAGATTTGATAAGACTCTTAAAATGGGGCATAGAAAATTGTAATGCGTTAAATGAAACCAAGATTTATGATCCCTCTGCATGGGATGCTTACGGGGTTGTGTTATGGGACTGGGCGACGAGAGGAGACTTAACGGCGTCATCAATGCTACGTTCATAGAGAACAGTATATGAAGCCATACGGAAATATGTTTGTTTCGGGAACGGTCCGGTAGAACCAAGAGCCCCCCCACCTCCCATGCCGAGGAGGCATAGGCTGCTGCCATTACAACCTGAGGAGGTGTTCCCGCCCCAGTCGGAGAACTAAAGGGACCTGGGGTTCACCCCATTAATAGGTCTGGTGCCTCCTGAACTACAGCCTCCGAATTATGAGCTCACAGAGGTGATAGTAGAGGGGAAATCGGCTAAAAACAGAAAAGAGCCTGCTGGGGATAAATGGGCATCGATACAAAGGGATGTAGATACAAAGAGAAGGCTGAGAGGGGACCTGATCAGTGTCTATCAGTACCTCAAGGGAGGCAGCGAGGAGGATGGGGCAGCCTCTTCTCAGTGGTGGCCACTGACAGAACTAGAGGAAACGGCCACAAACTGATACGCATCCACAGGAACTTAAGGAAAAATTTCTTAACAGTGAGGGTGGCAGAGCCCTGGAACAGGCTGCCCAGGGAGGCTGTGGAGTCTCCTTCTCTGGAGATCTTCCAAACCCGCTTGGACGCAGTCCTGTGCCACATGCTCTAGGTGACCCTGCGTGTGCAGGGGGGTTGGACTAGATGATCTCTAGAGGTCCCTTCCAACCTTAATAGTTCTATGATTCTATGATGCTCTGAAAGCTGGGGACCAGGAGGTTCTTGAAGGACTAGGGAATATGGTCGGTGCCTACCTGGTTATGTTTGATGCAAATGGGGAAAGACGACATGTGCCTATAGGCTATGATATTATCAAGGAAGTAAAGAAGGTCGTTACGGAATATGGCCTAAAGGCACCGTATGTGCAAGCATTAATTTGAGGAAGTGCAGAAGATCGATGGTGGGTGCCACACAACTTTAAGCTCCTGTTCTGATTAATATTGGCACCAGTCCAGCGAGCGGTGGTGCTCCGGGAAGCGAGGGAATAGGCAAATCTGAGGGCCATTGATAATCTCGGAGATCCGCATGTGGTGTTGCATGGGGTTAATGCTGACATGCTGATCGGGGAAGGGATGTTTGCGCAACCAGCGTTGCAAGCACAAATGATCCCTGAGGCTGTAGTACAATTACTGGAGATCTTTATGGAAGCGTTAGAAGTTGTCACCGACAAAAGAGAAAATAGACTGTTAGAACCATTTGCTAAAGTACAGCAAGAAAAAGGGGATCCTTTTGTAAAATTTTTGGATAGGCTGAAAGCCTCTGTTGATAAGGAAGTAACAGGGGAGGATCCCCAGACAGCTGATATTTGAACAACTTGGTAAAAAGAATGCTAACAAACAATGCAAGATTGTACTGCAGAGGCTAAGACAGCGAATAGGAGGGGCCCCTACGATAGCAGACGTGGTTAAAGCGAGTGCTCACATGGGGCCAGAAAATCCACTAGCTACGCTTGCAGGCACATTCGCCTCCCTAGCGACAGATCGTGAAAACAAGAAGGGAGCGTGCTTTCCCTGTGGTCGCCTTGGGCACTTCAAAAGGGGATGCCCAGAAAGGCGTAAACCACCAACAGCACCGGGATGTGCCCGAGATGCCAAAAGGGGCGGCATTATGCAAGTCAGGGCCAGTCTACAATACATAGAAACCGGGAATCGCTTTCGGGAAACCAGGGGCAGGGCGCGAAGGCTGCTCGCATGCAGACACAAGTGATGCATGCCAAAGCACGCGAGAACGAGACCAGCAGAGGGGACAAGGATGCAAGTCCGCTGAGCTGGGAATGGCCCTTGCCGCCACAGAGACAGTAGAATGGACCACTGAGAACCCCAGGGAGGGGACATTGCAATGGCCTGGTGGTGGTGAAGGTCCTACCGTGATCACCGGAGTGGCCAGAACAGGTCTCTCGGTAATTCCTACGGTGATCCAAGATCCCAAAAGAGGGGCCAAAGCTCAGGTTTTTCCTCTAATAACGCCACAGAAGATTCAACCAGGTGATGCATGGGCCCAAGTTTTATGGGTTGAACAAATAACAAAAGACCGACCGCTCTGTGTGGTCATAAAACCCTAAGTATGTGAACCTGGAAAATTGTGATTGGCAGAATGGGTACATGGCGAACGCGTGTAGCGCGCGGCTGGACGCAGCATATATATAAGCAAGCTGTTTGTTGAAATAAACGCTACTGGACCATCAAGCCGGTAGCCCCTGCTCCTCAATGCCACCACAGGCGAGTACCAAGAGCTGGTTTCTTTAGATCCAGAGGCTCTTACCCAAGAAAAGCTTCACATTGGAAGAGCCACCACATAAAAGCTGGACACCTCCCATTACTATTAAAGGACAAAGTCCAGGGGTGCCACGTCTGCCACCCATGGAAGGTTGTGTCACAGACGGCTGCCCCGCTGCGAGGAGCGTGTCCTGGTCCTGCAGACCAGCTGTGTCCAGGCTGGCACCCAGCTGCAGCCAAGGACTGGAGCCACTGGGCAGGGCCACCCTTGGGATAAATAATTTGGCTGTTGCTGAAGGTCAGCACTGGAGCACAAGGAGGAAGACAGCGTTTCTCCCAAGGCACTGGAGAGCCCCCTGGGGGCGGCCTCCCAGTGCCCACAGGCTCTACTCTCCGTGCCGGAGCGGGGTGGCAGACAGGAGCATGCACCATTTGCAGGCACCTGCCATGATCCTGGTGCATGGGTCATTTCCCCACGCCAGCTTCCTCAGGTGCTGTGCACAGGTGTGAGGAGGTGGATGAGCTTCCTGCAGTGCCGGGTGGAAGAGGGTCGGGAGCTGCTGCCAGCGCTGGACTGGGAGTCCCTGCTGGCCAGAGCAGCCAGCTTCTCACTGGCCCTGAGAGATAGCAGCACCTGCGGAGCAAAGAGAGGCCGCAGGAGTCACAAGTCACCTGCCCTCCACCCCTCGGGTGCTGTCAGATGTCCCACAGAATTGCTCAGGGTCCCCCGGTGCCCATGCTGTCGCAGTATGGGATAATACCTGCTGTACAGCTGGGTGCTGGCTGATGGCTCGCAGCGCAACAAGGGCTCCTTCCCGCACGCACGCCTGGCAGTCCCAGCAGGCCACCTCCAGCAGCACGTTGGGGACCTTGCTCTGGATCAGCAGGTCGCCCAGCTCAGGCGAGTGCCGGCCCAGGTTGCCCAGGGCCGTGGCTGCGTTGCGGCGCGTCTTGGCCTGCACGTCGCGCAGGAGCCTCGTCAGGCCGGGCACAGCCCTGCCCAGCGGCCCAGCCAGGGAGGACTCGTGGTAAGCAGCGTTGCCCACTGCAAAAGCAGCCGCCTTGCGCACACACTCATCCTGGTCTGCCAGGCGCTCCAGCAGGCTCTCCAGCACACCCAGCTGGCTCTGCAGAAAGCCGGGGCTGTGCCGGAGGAGGTTGCCCAGAAGATTGCAGGTTTTGGCACGTATGGAGTGTTCCCAATGGCCAAGCAGGCAGGTCAGTGGCTGGTCAGCCACATCTGAGGCCCCCAGGATCCTCTGGAGAAAGGGCAGGTGCTCTGGACAGACCCGGGCCACGTGGGTCAAGAGGGACAGGAGGTCAGCTGTGATTGTGGAGTTGTCTGAAAACAAGACAGTTGTCAAGAAGGCAACGACGTGCTCGGAGGCATCTGCCTCCCTCACAGTTTGGTTTATGACCTGCTCATCAGACACAACAAAGTGGCACAAAAGCCTCATGGGGAGCTCCGTGTCCGAAAAGGGCAGATGGTGACAACAGGCCTAGGAGGAAGGAGAAACAACAGTGCTGAGTGATTTGTTCCCACGTGTGGGCTGGAGGAAGGTTGGGGCTTAACCCCACATCAACTCAAGCAGTAGCTAAAAGCTGCCAGCAGGATGGTGTGGCGCAGCCAACCTGCTCTGAGGACTGTGTGATGTCTGAGTGATGTCCCTGGCACAGGGGGAGGAACAGGGGGAAGATCTCAGGGTACCTGCAGCAGGCGGGCAGGGATCTGGGAGTCTCTCACACCCTTTGTGAATGATGCCAAGGTGTCTTCATCCACATCCAGGGCCAAAGGGAAACAGAAGAGCTGGCAGGTCTGGAGCACCACAGCTGCGACAAGCTCAGGATCTCCATCCTCCCCTTCTTGCCTGGATTTTTTGGAGAGATTGAGCTTAACACAGAGGTGATCAGAAAACAGCAGACCAAGAGACAGACAGCTTTCCTCGTGCCAGGCACCAGGGAGAGGTTCTGTGGATGAGCTGTTCCCCATGGCTGTGCCCAGCAAGAGCCAGGCTGGGCACTTCTCACCCATCTGTGTATAAGTATCAAGCTGCCAAGGTGCCAAGCTCTGTCCTTCCCAATCCCCCACCACAACTCACGTCTGTGCCAGGCACGTCAGGAAGCTGGGGGACAGCAGCGTCTTTAGCGTGTCCATGAGGCCCCCGCAGGGCCAGGCAAGCTGAGGCAGGCACTGCTGCGGCTCGCAGGTGAAGACGGAGAGGGCCAGGCTGAGGAAGAGCAGGATGCCTGCAGGGGGTACAACACAGAACCAGGGAAGGCTGCAGAGACTCCTCTCTCCTGTCTGCGCAGCGCTCCCCATGCTGCTCCAGGGTCGCTTCTGTGCTTCCCTGTCTGGGAAAGGACAGCTCTCTGTTCAGCACTCCATGGCAGCACCCACAGTGGTCACTTCTGCCAGGGTGACACTTTCCCTGCTGCAGAGATGCCCTTTCCCGTTTCTCTGCCCATAGCCTGGCAGGGCTCCTGCTGACTTGGCAGAGTGTTGGCCAATCCAGCCTTTGCTCCCAGGAGGAGAATAGCAATGCTCAGAAGTCCCCTGATTCCCTCTGGCCACAGGGACCAAACACTGATAGGGATGGATATGTGTGCAAGTCAGAGGGCAGGATGTGGGGCTGGGTCCAGAAGAGGTGCCCTGTGGTCTCCCAGTTCCTACCCTGAGGGGAGAGGAGGTTCCAGTCTGGTTCTGAGGTGGGGTGGCCTGTCCCCAGGCTGCCTCCTTCCAGCATTGCATTCTCACTGGGCACATGAAGCGCTGCAGCAACACTGTGCCAGACCACACGCCACAGCTCTGAGGCAGCAAAGCTCCGCTCCGCAGCCACGTCCTCCTAGTGATGGGGAAGCAGGTGTCAGGGGGCTTTCTAGCTCTCTGCTCTTCCCTAGGGCTTTGGTCCATGTGTTCACCTGCCCCACGATCCTGGGGAGATCAGCACTGGGTGGACCAGGCAGCCAGTCCTGCAGTGCCTGCTGATGCTGCCAGTCCCAGGGCATTCCTACCCTTTCCCCCTCTGATGTTCCCATGAATCCCCATTTCCTTACTCTCACCCTCTGGGAAACCCTCCAGAGCTCCACTAGAAACCCAGGAATACTATGTAATTTCCATAGGGTCACACAGCTCAGCCAAAGCCCCTCCAGTGGCCTGGTTTGCCTCTGGCTTCATCACCGATCCATGTTCATGCTTTTCTGCCCCACACAAAGCCTTGACAGGGACCAGGGAAAGTGAGAGGGGCAGGTCAGTACCTGGGCAAGGAGTTTCAGCAGGAGGAAAAAGAGCCCATCATAGACACCAGCACCCAGTGGCAGGGGCAGCTGCAGCTGTAAGAGAGGGTAGGTTGGAGCTGGGTGCTGGGCCCAAGGGCTGATCCTGTTCTTACCTCTGTGTGCACAGCTGTGCAGTGGTGTGACAGCACAGCCCCCCGCCCTCCGTCCCCGTTCCCTACCTCGATGGGGGCCGCCAGCACGTTCCTCACTGCTGGCAGGATCTCCTCTTCCCCGAGAGCCATGCTCACCCCTTGCTGGCTGAGCTGGGCCAGGAGGAATGCTGCAGCACCCTGAGGGAGCAGGGAGAGCTCAGCATCTTTTGGATTTCTCTTACACCCACTCGAAACTGCACCCCCACCGCAGGGCTGGACAGCCAGGCTGCATCCCCACAGCTCTGGACAGAACAATAGGACCCAGATGGGATGTGCGGTTGTGCAGGGCTCTAAACAGTCTCTCGGGCTGGGTAGACAGACTCACCACGAAGGAAACAACAGGAGACTGGGTGACAATATCCATGGCCACAGTAACCACCTTCTCAACCCTGAAATACAGGGACCAGGAGACAACTGAGCTCTCCTCCCAGCAATTTGTTCCCAAGGCTTCACATCCCACAAAGCAACAGCATTCAAACTCCCACCAGCCAGTGCTGGGAAGCAGCCACCGTGCAGGGTGAGAGCAAAACATGGCTCACAGCATCTCCTCATCCATTCTGTGTCCCTGTAGCATTTCCTGCACCCAGCCACACTACCCAGCACCCTGCCTGTGCATCACAATCAGAAGGAGTGGAAACCAGGTGCCACTTCTGGGCAGGGTGTAGGACAGAGGCTTGTTCAGGGCAGGATTCACCTCCTCTGCTACGTCCCTGCCCTGGTGTGACATAAGCCCAGATCAATGAGGGTGCTTACCTGGGCAGGAAGCCCTGGAGCTGCAGGGTGAGCAGGGCCAGCAGGTGCAGGGAGGCCTCACACGCTGCCCCTTGGGCCGCATCTGCCATGGGGACCTGCCAAGAGAGCAGCAATCACAGGGGAGTGCAAGGCTGGGAGGGAAGGCAGGCGTGTGCCTAGGCCCAGCAGGGAAGACGGTACCTGCATCCTCCAGGCTGGGCTCCCTCAAGCTCTTTCCTGCACATGTCCCCTGGTCTGATCTGTATTTTCCCCCGGCAGGATCCTTTCCTCTTGGTCCCATCTCTCTCCTTCTCCACACCACTCTCTTCAGGTCTCACTGGCCTGGTCCCACTGCGTGCACCAAATATACTCTCTGCCCACCCCACACCCCCAAAGCCCCAGAGCCACTGGTTTCTCCATGCTCCATTTCTTTTCCTTCCCTACTTGAGTATAACCATTCCAGCCAGCACTGGGTCCCATCCCTGCAGACAGCTCTCAGAGGATGTGTACTGCCCACCCGCACTCCCACCCCACCATCAGGGATGCAGCAAGTCCTACCTTGCCCTTCGAGAGCTGTATGAGGGAATCACACACTCGCTGGCTCCTTCCCAGGTGCTGGCACAGGCTTGGGCTGGCATGGCAGCCAGCATAGAGGATCTGTGAGGCAGAGGGGAGAGATGCTCACCAGCCTCGGGTGCCTCTTAGGACAGCAAGCCAGGCTGCATGGAGAGACAGGTGCGTGGGGCTGTTACCTTGAGCACATTCAGGGAGCAGTTTGGATGCTCAAGTCTCCCCAGCAGTCTCTCAAGCTGCTGCCTCTCTCCCTCCATGAGCTTCTCAGCCACGTCCTGAGAAACCTGCAGAAAACAGTCTGCTTTTCACCATGAGCATCCTGAAGCACTGCCCAGAATCAGGCTGTGTAATCCTAGCAACAAATTAACAAAGAGAGCCTCTGCTCCCTGTAGGAAGCATGTGTTCACTCGAGGGTGCCCGTATGTCATGACCCAGCATTGCTTTGTCACACAGTCCCTGAGCTGAGACAAGCAAGGTGAGATTTCTCCTTTGCTTCCCCCTTTGCTAATTCAGAGATGAAATGAAGGATCAAATGTGCTTTTGCTTTCCTTTGTTTTCCTTCCTGTTCATTGTCCATTCAATTTCAGATTTCCTACAGTTTGTAACCACTGAATTCACGTCTTCTCTGCACTGACTTTTTCATTATTTATTCCATCCCATGGTTCAGATCTTAAGTGGGAGTTTTTTTTAATAGACCTAGGAGTTCTTAGATTCTCCTGGAACTCAGCTCCTTCCATGGGAAAAAGCAGCCTGCAAACTCAGGGGATCCCAGCACTACAGCCATCAAACCTGAGGAATCCCAGCCCTGCTCTCTGCTGCTGAAAGAGATTTTTCTGCAAAAGGTCACTGCTTCTGCAGGTACCAATGATCTCTCCCTGCCCTGTAGAAAGAGGCGGCCTGACCTGCTGCTTGGCTTCCCAGCACCCGTTCCTCCGCAGCGGGATGCTGCAGGCAGCAGCCAGTGCAGCTGTGAAGAGATCCACCACGTGTTGCCTCTGGTCATGGGCTGATCTGGGCTCCACCACTGCACCTGCGCAGGGTAAGAACTCAGCAGACATGTTCCAAGGATGAGGGTCACCAAGGGGCTACACGACAGGGTTGGGGAGCAAGCAAGGAAAAGCCAGGCTTGGGAGATGAGGAAGATGAGCTCTGGAATTGAAGGGGAGGAGAGAAGAGCCCCAGGCAGCAGGGATTTGGGGAGCTAGGGCAGAGCAGCTCTGAGGGATGATCATATAAGAGTCACCTCTTCCTGGCAATGGTGCTGCAATGGCAATCAGTGCTCCTAGGGAGCCCAGGCGCTGGAGGGAGAAGGGAGACGGTGACAGGCTGCTACTACAATACCTTGCAGTGCAAGCTGCTCCGAGGCTGATCCCTGGAGGAGTCTGTTCAGCAGGGGCTGATGCTTCTCTTTCAGGCTGGCATAAAAGGGGGCAGAGATGGAAGGGCACCTCGTGTCCAGGCTCTCGCAGAGCAAGGTGAAGCACTATGGGAGACACAAGGGCTGCTGTCACTGCAGACAAGGGAGGTAGGGGAGAATGGTGACTGGGGAGGAAGCTGGAAGAGAGGAGGAAGGGGCACCCTTACCAGGAGACTTTGCTGGCAGAGTCTCATCTCACTGTCAGCCGACTGGACCAGCAGCTCCGGCAGCAGGGCTAGGAAGTGGTCGGCACACTCCTGGAAGGCCTCTGGGCTGGAGGAGGCAGGGGCAAATAGGAACATAGATGGAATGACAGCCCCTGGTTGCAAGAACAGGATATGGCCAGGCCCATCCTGCCCTGGCTAATGAAGCAAGCAACGCACTGTGCTGTCAGCCTCGGCCAGCTGCAGCACATGTGGACCCTGTTCTCAGCTGTGCCTTCTCCCTTCTCAGCCAGGTGCCTCAGTCTCCCCACCCATGAAAAATGCCCCTCTGTGAGTGCGGTGATATCCCACAAAGTGCTTTGTCTGTGATGCTTCCCCCAGAGACAGCTCCAGGCACAGAGTAGGAACAACTTCCTGCTGCCCTGAGCTGAGTCCCAACAGTGGCCACAAGGCAGAAAGGGACCCCCAAGCACACTGCATTGCTGCAGCCTCCCTACCTGTCCTGCTGGCTCCCCTCCAGGCTGCACTCACTGCTGAAATAAACTGTGGTCACCATGATGAGGTCTGTCAGCACCACGATACACCAGGGCTGCTGCAAGAGCCAGAGAGAAGCAGCTCACGGGGATTTGCCACTGGCTAATGACACAACTGAGGTGGGGTCTTTCCCAGTCAGAACCTCCCTCTTCAGAGCCTCCCTCTTCAGAAGAGGTTACAGTCCCACAAGCCAGCTGCAGCAGGACACAGGGGCCCCCAGGAGGCATCTTCCCAGTTCCCTCCTGGGCCTGGGATTCTGCTGCATGCTGGAGGGAGCCCCACACTGCCTGTGTTCCCACACTCACCTGCTTGGTGTTACTGTTCTCCAGGATTTTCTTGGCTAAGCACAGTAAGAACAGAGGCATATCCAGCTCTTGGCAAAAGTGGTGCAGAAGCTCCAAATCACACCGGGTAGCCAGCAGGTTGCCCACAACACGGAGTGCAGGACGGAGATGAGAGGCTCCCTCCAGCATCCCTTCCAGTACCTGGGCATGGAGAAGCCAGAAGAGCTCACGAGTAGCAGTGGTTATGGCTGAGGATGTAACTGCCTCTTTGCTGGCCATGGGGCTGCCCTCCATCCACTAAGACAGGGGATAACCGTGGGACAGACAGACAGCTACACACATGGGACAGTTCCAGTCCCTGGGGAAGGCAGAGGACTCTGCTCTGGCTGGACTTGGGGCTCTCCCAGCTCCCCCAGTCAACCCTGGGAGAAGAAAAGGCATTTGGGCCTGGCTCAGAGCCCCTAGTGCTAGTTGGCTGGGTGGGCGAGACATCACCCACCTGCTGGCTGGCGTCTGCAAGGCGGACCCGGACGCGCTGCTGGAAGGCCGGGTCCCTCAGGAGGCTCAGCGGCATGCTCGGCTGCAGGGCTGAGGGCTCTGTAGCCTCCATCAGGTGCTGCCACTCCTCATCACTCTCCAGCTCCTAACCACAGGGAGATAGGGCTGGTGCCATAGGTCCTGCCTCCCCCAGGGTCCCTGTGTTGGCTGCTAGGGATTGGACCCTGCTTTCTTCACCACAGGATATCATCTCACCTCACTCTCCAAGTCCACAGTCTCTATGCTGTGCCTGCCCCTGGGCTCTGCCCTGACAGGGACAGGCCCTGGAAGGGTCTCTGTTTCAGCAAACTCTTGCTCATAGTCTCGAGTGATGCTGTGCTCCCTGGTCACAAAAACAGGGCAGTCAGAGAGCTGCTCTGCCTTCCCTCCTGCCTCCCCTTGCAGCCCTGGCCCTCCCTCACCTTGCACTTGGAGGAGGTTCCTCCAGCTCCCACTCTGCCATGCTGCTCCCTCCTTGCAGGATGCCTGTGTTTTTTCCTCTGGCAGCAGCTGGTGGCTCTCCTTCCCCAAAAGCTGCCTTCCCAGGAGCTGCTTTGCATTTATGCCTTTGGTGTCTCTTGTCAGGGTCCTTCATAGATGCTGTATCCATCTTCAGCTGCCCCTGGGTGTTGACAGAGAGATTTGGTCAGGGCAGGGCAGTCAGCTGAGTCTTCTATCCACTCCCCTGAGGACCCCACATCCTGCCCTGTATGTGGGTGATACATGGGTCAAGCTGGGATATCTGCTGTCCGCCCCAGTAGGACCGATTTCCATGCCCTCCTTGGCCCTGACTCCGGGGTATGGCCAGGGGAACCCCACACTTCCTTCCACCTTTTTCCGGGCCTCCTCAGCCATCTTCTGCCGGGCCTTCCTCAGGATCCTGGACTGGCCACTCCTGGGGGCCAGGAAATGGGCTTGTTGCTCTTTTAGGGCCTGCAGCTCTGGGGTCAGCTTGGTAGTGAAGGGGTTTGAGATGCCATGCTCTTCTGTGTCATCAATCACTGGGGAGGTAAGGAGAGGATTCTGTCAGCAATTCTTTCTTGGGTCACTGGGAGTGACCATCTCTGGGACCTCAGAGAAACCCTGAGAGACCTAAAGCCACCCCAGGGACAGGGGTTAGGAGCTGGTGCTTGGAGGGAGCAGAGTGGTGCTGGCAGCCTCCCCCGTGGCAGCAGGAGGAAGAAGCAGATCAGACTACTGCTGGAAAAAGAGCCGGAACCAGATACTCACCAGTGACCCGTCCGGCAATGAAGGGGTGGGAAAGCAGCTCTGGCCACGACAGACGCTGGCAGGGATCCTTCATCAGCAGTCCCTGCAGGAAGCTCTGCAAGGCAGCAAAGTGCCAGGGGCACCAGCACAGGCTCAACACCTGCTGTATATCCACCAGGGACACAAAGCACCTAGCAATATCCCTCAGTGAGGACACCCAGGACTCCTGGGTTCTCTGTCTGGCTCTGAGAAAGAAGTGGACCTAGTACTTAGGGCAGCTGGGCCATACGAAGACACTGTCTTCCCTTCTGAGCCCACTAAATCACTCATCTAATGTTTGTCTCAGTTTCCTCACTTATTGAGGGACAGCAGTGATTGGGATACCTCCCCTAGGGGGGCACCTTCTCGTCCCTTCACTGTGAGATCCCTTTTAGGGGAGAGAAAACCTAAGACTGACCTACAATTGCAGCCAAAGAGGCTCTTCCATGAATGAATCTCCCACATAGGCAGGATGTTCACCCTTACCTTAAAGACTGGGCTTATGTCCTTGGGCCATTTGACCGAGTCCTTGACGATGAGGCTGACAAGCTGGAAGATGCTGCTGGTGTAGAAGGGAGGGGTGCCCACAAACAGCTCGTACAGGATGCAACCCACAGACCACAGGTCAGCCGTGTGGTCGTATGGCCGCTCTTCCACCAGCTCTGGAGACATGTACAGGGGAGTGCCCTTGATGGAGGTCAACACCATGGTGTGGATGCTCATGGCACGGGCAAACCTGCTCAGAGCAGAACATGAGTGGCCATCTAAGGCAGAAGACTCCACTGTAGCCCCCAGGAAGATCCCTATGCACTAACTCACACTCTACTCGGCTCCATAGTCCAACACCACCCACCCCTACCAATTTGTGAGGATGCAAAGAAGCCAGATCTCCTTCCACCCTCCCTCTTCCTCTCCAACATCCAGCACATCTCTCAGCTGTCCCAAACCAAAGTGCCCCCTCAGCTGGTCCACAGCACCTACCCAAAATCGCAGAGCTTGATGATGCCACCTTTTCCCAGCAGGATGTTCTGGGGCTTCATGTCCCGGTGCAGGATACGGTGGGAATGCAGGTAGTAGAGAGCAGAGACCAGCTGGGCAGCTATGGCCTGGACCTGCCAGAGATGTGAGAGACTCACACTGCATCACACAGGACCCCCAGTCGGGCTCCCCAGCACTGCCTCCTTCCTGCTTTGCCCTGTTTGGGGCAGGGACCACCCCAGACCATGCATCAGGGTTCCTCTCTGACCCACAGGAATGGGCAAACGGCTCCAGCAGCAACCTCTTGATGTGGCTCTTGGAGAGGAAACTGGAAATCTGAGGTCCCTTCCAGATCACCACCCCCAGAGCAACTTGACTCCCTTTTCATCCTCTCCAGAGATTCTGCCAGATAAAGCTTCAGAGGCACCTTCACCTTCCTGATGCCCCTGGCCCACAGCAGAGATCTGCTGCCTGACAGGTGATCCTGTGCTCTTCACTCTGCGAGAAGGCCTCTGAGTGGCCACCACTGTGGCAGTCACCTGCTCCTCGGGCAGACTCCCATCGTCTTCCAGGATCTGGAAGAGTTCCCCCTCCGCATAGTCAGTCACCACCACTACCTGGAAGGAAAAGCAGCATGGAGGGACCAGGCACACACACAGCCTCATCCCTACCACATCCTAGGGACCAGAGCGGAGTGAAACAGGAAACCAGTGGGGAAGACACTACTTCTCTCAGGCAATCTCTCCCTGCATGTCCCCAAGGAAGGAGAGAATGCCCTAGGAGCAAGGAATCCCAAAGTGACCACCATAGGGAATGGAGCAGGCTGGTGGCAGGACTGCAGCATTCAATATGAGTGAGGAAAGACGGCCAAAGTGAGCAACTCGGAATAGAAAAAGCCTGTCTTGCTGGAAGAGCTGACAGAAGCCCTGAGAGACTATTTTCAGAATCTCCTGGGAAAGAGGTCCCCGCTACAGTAAAGGCCAACCCATGCTCCCCTGCCTCGTGAAACAAAAGCACGTGCCCTTAGTTGGCCCATTCACCTCCTTGTCAGTCTCAAAGCTGTCAAGCATCTGGATGATGTTGGGGTGATGGAGGCCTCTCATGATCTCAATTTCTCGCTGCAGGTTCTTCAGCTCCTTCTCAGACCGCCCCACCTTGGGAATGAACTTCAGAGCTACCACCTTCCAAAGTGAACAAAACTAGAATCAGACCAGGGTCCTACCCACTCTGGTGGAGGCAGTATTTAACCCAAATGGGATTTCATATTTTCCAGCTTAGCACAGGGAATAACCCCTGAACAAGACATTTGTTCACTGGGCCCCTTGAAGCCGGGGCTCCCTGCCAAACCCTTGCACATCAGTCTGCTGCTCACAGAGCTGTGCACACAATTGTAAGCAGTGAGTGCAGACAAAGCTTGCACACATGACACTCCCAGAAGCAGTCCAGGCATGGGACAGAACCTAGAAATACCAGGGAACAGTGAGCTAAACACTGGCAGCAAAGGAAGACATGCAGCATCTTGAGCAGCATTAACAGGAAGGTAGGCAACAGATCAAGGGAAGGCATTATTGCCCCTTACAGTTGTTAGACCACATCAGCACCACTGCAGACAGCTTTTGGCAGGAAGATATAGAGAGACAGGTTCTTTACAAAGACACATGGGGGAAGGATGAGACATAGTGGTCATAGATTGAAGCAGGGGAGGTTCCAGCATGATAAACCAAAAAATTGTTCTGTCTGAGCACAGTCAAGCCCTGGAACACCAGTGGGGCTGTGAGGTATCTGTCTTTGGCCCAAGTGGACAAAATCTTAATCTGAATTCAGTGCTGGTCCTGCTTTGACCAGAGGGAATGGACCGGAGACTTCCTGAGGTCCTTCAGCCTGAATGACTCTGCACCAGCCAGGGCTGACCGGGAATATCAGTGGAAACCCGAAAGCCTGGCAAGGCCCTGGACGAACAGCCCCCCAGAAATCAACAATCAGCCCCGTGGGAGGGACCTCTCAGCTCTCTCCTTTTTCCTCACCTGAGCACTGTATTTCCGGCGCCCCTTGTACACTCGCCCAAAGGAGCCTTCTCCGATCATTTCCAGGACGTGGTACTTCTCCATCGCTGGCATTGGGGGTGGGAGAAGGGGAGGCACCAAACTGCCAAGGCAAAGGGGCGCTGAGAAGGAGCCGTTCACTCTCTGTTCCTCATCCCGCCCTTGCCCCCAACCCTCGGCCATGCAGCAGCGGGGAGCAGAGAAGGGCCGGGATGGGAAAGTGTCACCTCCCACCCAGCTGAGCCCGAGGGCCGCGGCCCGGCCCCAGCCGGGCTCCTCCTCCCTCACACCTGCGTGTCCAGCTCTGTCCCCAGCATCTCCCCTTGGCCCAGACCCGCCCGCGCTCCCCAATAGGACTGACTCCCGGGACCCACCCTGTCCCCCGTGGCACCCACAGGGGCCACCCGCTGCCCTCCTCAGGAGCCGCCATCAACCAACCCAGCCCCGCTCCTACAGCAGCTTTCCCCGTCCCGCCGAAAGCTCGAGCCAG
>VZSV01000018.1:3929013-3942768 GCA_013398735.1 Nothocercus julius
CTCTCGCCCTGCCGCTCTGTGCTTGTGTCTTCCAGTATCCTGACAAGGCTCCCGAAATCGCCATCAGGAACCCGCGCGGGCTCTCGGATGAGCAAATTCAGAAGTGAGTCCTGGAACAGAGGGGAAGGGAGAGCGTGAAATCTGCCCTGGAGAGAGGGCAGGAGGGAGACAGCAGGCTGCATGACAGTGCTTGGAAAGGCTTCTCCCAAGTTCTTGTAGATTCCTTTCACTGTGCTCTGTCAAAAAATGTAATGTAAATCTCTTGGGCTTCAAAGGTGTTAGTCCTGCTCTCACAGAGATGGGACTGGAGTAAGTGCCAGCGCTCGGGCAGCCTCTCGTTGCCTTGTGCTTCTGTCCTTAGTGCGGTGCAGCGTGTGTGGAGACAGCCCGATGCCCTCTGGCAGTTCAGGGTCCTGCCTGACCTGCCTTAAGGGTCGCTGTGTCAGAAAATGAAGCCTAAATTTTCACATGAATCACTGAAATGAATTTCCAAAACCAAAGGGCTTCTGGGCAATCTCAAGCCAGGGCAGTTAGTAAACCTGCCCTTGCATCTCCACTAAGGGTAAAGTTCTCCTGGACTTGTGAGGTGCTAGAAAAGCACATGAATGCACGTGTGTACTTGTCCAGTGCTTGTGGGAAAGTACACAGGTATGTCTAAATTGCAGTAAGTGTTTCATCTTTGCTCTAGGATTTTGAAGACCCTGGGATGTGTTGCTGAAGCCAGACTGGGGACAGAGGTGCTTTATGAACTGATTGAGGTGAGAGTTAAGGCAGCTGGGTGGGTGTCCAGCCATCAGCGCTGTCCTCCCTGGAGCAATGCCCCGTGGGTAGGATGGCCTTGAGCCTGGGCAGGCCACAGAGTCAAGTGTCTGCCCTTCTCCTCCCACAGAAGGGGAAGGAGATTCTCACTGACAACAACATTCCCCATGGCCAGTGCGTGATCTGCCTCTACGGATTCCAGGTAGGAAGGTGTATCTCAACCCTGCCACTCTGGTCCATAGGCAATGTTATTTAGCAGATAACCCCTTCTACTGGGCTTCATCTCCTCCTCAGTTTAAGATGGTTTGCAGCTCACAGCCACCAGTAATGCTAGTTCCCTGCTTCCAGTGCTGAAACTGGAGTGAAAACCCACCTCATCTGAGGAGGCCACACAATCCTGTACTCAGAAACTTGTTAAAGCTCACTCTCTTCTGCAGGAGAGAGAAGCCTTCACAAAGACCCAGTGCTACCACTACTTCCACTCCCACTGCCTGGCCCGCTATGCCCAGCACATGGAAGAGGAGGTTCTCATGCAGCAGGAGGCGAGAGACCAGCACCTGGCACCTTCCCCAAAACAGGTATTGGGCACTGAGCTTGCTCTCTTGCACAGACCTCCACAAATTCTGTGTCATTGCTCTTAGGGACATGGAGCAAGAGCTAGTCTAGCCCAGCAGCCTTGTGCCACATGGTCAGTGTCATGCCTGTGGCCACAAATCAGAATGGGGAGTGGACGAAGTGACTCCCAGGAGCCCTTTCCAACCAAATATATTGGATGATTTTTAGTATTCAGCAGTTAGTTTACTGGATTTCTGGGTCAGTCCTCAGTGTATGAGGGGGATTCTTAGAAATCTAGGGCCACAAGACTTGGAAACTTTTTCAATTGAAAGATGAGCTCCTTCCAAAATCCTCTGACTCCAGGGGTCTGCAGGACTCTTGGTGGTGCAAGATAAACATGACCTCCAGCATTTGTAGCAGTCAGCCAAGCCAGGCTATTTTCATAGTGCTATACTCTCCCTGCTGTGGCCAGCTCATGGTCAGCTGAAAAAGGCCCCCCAGTTTCACCTCCAGGCAGTGACTGTCTGGATACATGTAGGCTGGGTTAGAGCCTGGGGTTGGGATGAACTGACTGCCCTCCCTGCAGGCAGCCGGAGTGCAGTGCCCTGTCTGCCGGGAAACCCTCATCTATGACCTCTGTGCCCTGAAGGCAGCGCCACCTCCGCAGCACCCGCTGGTAAGAGATGGGGTCTCGTCTGCCCAGCTCTGTCTGATCTCTGGGTAGCTTCAGTTGGGCTGTTGAAATGAACAGATGAGCGTGTGCTGCAGCCCTTCGTACCTTCCCAGGCAGTGCAGCCAAAGGCTAGGTCACAGAATGTAGCAGGGCTTCTCCTGTCTCTCTGGCGTGTCCCCAAAGAGCAAGTTTAGCTGTTTAGCACTGAGTTTTCTTCCTCTAAACTGTGATATGAGATGCTGCATCCCATGTTCCTCATGTACAGATGTGTGCAGAGAAGCTGTGTCTGTGCACAGCCAGCAAGCTCTGGGAAGGGAGCCTGTTGCCTGGGCCTGTTCATGTGCAAAGACAGTAACTCTGTGAAAACAAGCAAACTCTATCTCATGCCCTGATCTTGAAGGGGGATCGCTGAGTCCTGCTGTGGAGAAGGGTCTTACCATAGAGAATCCAGCTTTGAGGATGATAGGACAGAGGAAAGGAAAGGAGCTGTGGTTAAGTCTGCCTGTGTAGGTAACGCTTTCTTATGGGAAAGAGGCAAAGATGGGTAGTGTCATCAGTCCTGACCCTGCCCCAGATGAGTAGATGTGCTGAGGGGGAGGCAGTTCTGCCGTGGGGCTGGGAGTGCCTACATGGAACCTCTTCATTGCCCCCTCTGCTCTAAGGGAATAATTGTAGCTTTCCTTGAATGTGTTCCTGCACACACAGGGATGTCACTGGGGTCATGTGAGGGACCCTGGCTCCTACAGAGTGCTCTGTAGTCCTGATGCAGCCACTGTGTTGGGAGCATCTTGCTCCAAAGCAGGAGCCCCAGGGCAGTGCCTGCAGTGGCATGTGGGTCTGCATTGGCATGTTCTGCCTCTGCCTAGGGATTCACCCAGGTCTGCAGACCTGCCTGATAGTACGTGGGGAACAGGCACAGATTGCCCAGCTGCTGTGTGATCAAAGGTGGGTTGGGGGGCTCTCTATTAGTGCTTCCAGCTGCCCACCCACACCCCTGCTCGCTGCCACTCAGGAGCCATACAGGCCGGATGCCAGGACCCTGCAGCACCAAGAGGAACTGCGCTTAATCTTCAAGAGACAGCAAGAGAGGGGTGGCATTATCGACCCTGAAGCAGAGAGGAACCGTTTCTTCATCAGCCTGCAGGCGGTATGGCACTGGCAGCAGAGCATTGTCTGCTCCATGCTGGCGAGGGGGTCCCTGGGCTGCCAGGCCCAGTGCTGTCATCTGCTCTCGGGCTCTCCTGTCCCTTTCTTCAGCGCTGGCTTCTTTCTTTCAGCCTCCAGCTGCTGCTGAGCCAGGCGAAGCAGCCCCTGCTTCTGAGCCGCCACAATCTGAAAGTGCTGTGGATTCACCTCAGGCACCGTGTCAGCCCTCGGCTCCAGACCCAGCCGGGCCTCTGAAGGCCGGGGAAGATGCCAGGCAGCCAGAGAGGCCAGCTGTGCCCAGGGAGCAACAGAGCAAGCGAGAGAAGCACAGAGGCGAGAGGCTGGGCCTCAGGGGCCAGGGCCGGCAGCTGTGCAGCGACGTGCAGGGAGCCATAGAGGAACCCTGTCATCCGCCCCACGGCTCCAGGGGCTCCAAGGGCTTCGGCCGGAGATCGGATCGGAGGGAAGAGAGGAGCCAAAGAGCTGGTGGGAGGCACAGCCAAGGGTTTCCGAAACCTCCCGGCAGAAACAGGGTTGCAGCCCTGGCTGAAAGGAAGGAGTTGAGCCCTGAAGACCCCTCACCAGTAACCAGAATATTGGACTTGAAAGAGGATTACCCTGATGTGAGGAGATGGACCCCAGAGCAGGGGGCTGAGGTCCAGGGCGATGAGGAGAACCCGGCACTCAACCGCAGCGAGCACAGAGAAGCCCCTGGCTGGCAGGGCCACAGCAGGCCCTGGGATTGTGGAAGGTGGGAGAGGTCGCAGGTGCAGGAGCCCAGCGCCTACCCCAGAGCGCCAAGAGGCCGAGGGGCATTCAGGCCTGGGGCACGTCGAGAAGCCCATGTCCTTGAAAAGGAGAGCGGCTCCTAGCAGGACTGCAGAGGGTCGGGCTGGGGGCGGGAAGGGCTGGTTGGGCAGAGCAGTGAAGGCTCCAGCAGAGCAGTGGCGAGCGGACACCATGCCCCTGGGAAAGGAGGGTGTGTACTGCAGAGCTTGGAGGCAGGTGGCACTGGGCACAGCTTGGGCAGGGAAGTGTCTCTAGGACACATGTGCAGAGTGAAGCATCCTAGCGTGGCTGCCTGGCGGGAGCCATCACCAGTACCGGAGAAGGCGATTGCCAGCAGTCACAGCAGCCTTGGTCTTGGGGAATGCAGAGGCAGAGGAAGCCTTGACCAGGGACCATTACCCACCTTGTATGAGCTGCCAAAAACATTAGTGCCTGCAGAGCAAATGGAACAGGCCCCAGCACGGTGCCACAGCAGAGCCAGAGTTAAGGTGGGAATTTCCTGGTATCGAGCATCCCTGCAGAGTGTGATGGCACTAGGCAATAAGACTGTACTAAGCAGCAGTCCGGAGCATGATTTGGAGATCATCTTCTCACCCTCCTGTTCCTTGGAGACAACACTGCTGTTTCCCCGGTGCTGACCTCTGCTCAGCTTCTGCAGGGTCCTTCAGTTGCCTTTGCAGGCAGTGGCTGCATTGGAGAGACTTGGAAAAAGCCTTATACTCTGTGTCCTGTATACTTGTTAAGATCCTTTTCTAAGCCTAGGCTGTTTTGGAGCTCATAAAGGTCCAGAGTGAAAGCAGGTCCCAGTACTTCAAATTTTCTTACCTCTATTCACCTTCTCTTCATGCTGCTTTTGCTTTAAAGAGATGGGATGGGGACTTGCTTTTTCTACTAACATGTCCCTGGTGCAGTTCCTTCTACTGATGCTTCATGGTTTTAACCGTGTCCCACTCGAGAAACATGACAGAAAATCTGAAGTCTCCAGAATGGGACGTAAATGCTAAAAATTAATGCATTAGATCTTCTTTCAAGCCTGTTCTTTTCATGTACTCTGCCCTCTTAAAACCAAAACTGTGTGGTGCCCACTGCTGGTCTCTAACATTCCTTCCTTCCCCCTTTTGCCATGTGCTGGAGTCTCCCTGCAGCCAGAGCAGAGACCTTCCCTGGGTGGCCAAGGACTCTGCTGTTGCTGCCTGGCTCAGTGCAAGCTGTCCAGTCACCACAGGCAAGACTGATTCTTTCACACGTGCCTGTGTCTTGTGCCCCTGCACACCCACCTCTGACTCTAGGGGGGCTGTTCCTCCTCTTGCTGAGCATTCTTTGACTAGTGCAGAAATCACCAAGCTTTGGATTTGCCAGGGCTTTCAGAGCAATCGCTAGGAAAGCAATGTCTGCCTCCAGCTGGGAAGCGAACTTGCTTTCCCTTTGCCTTTCAAGTCCCTTCTCACGTGAACAGGGTGCAAAAGCCTTTTCTTGGACGGCACCTCCTGCCTGCCTCCTCTGCTGTCTTCCCTCTCAGCCTTTTCCTTATGATGCCGGTTTAACTTGCTGCCCAGCGTTGGCTGCTTTTTCTTTTTTCTTTTTTTTTTTTTTTTTTTTCTTTTTGCACAAGGGAGGGGATCTTCCTTAGATAAATTTAAAAAAAATAGGCCTATTTTCAGCCTGCTCTCCAGCACATTAATGCTCTAATGAGCTTCTTTCTTTCTGTCTCCAGTCTGAGCCTATAGTACCCATCCTGGGCTCAGGCATCTGAGAGCCAAACTGTATGCCCCGTTGGGGAGCAGTGCTGAACGGCGCAGTGCTGCCTCCCTGAAATGCGCCCTCGTTTTCCTCCTTCAGTGCTTGCTCTGGTTCTGCTCCAACCTCTTGGTGGGTGAAAAGGAGAGGTGTAAACTTTAACTGACATTAGTGCTGTTCTGCTGCTCTCTGCCTTTCCAGGTGGAATTTCTGTGCTCCCCAAAAATAGGTTTGATCATGTCCTGAAGGAAACAGAGAGATCTCTGCCCTTTGTAACAGCTGTAGCTAAACCTCCCTTGCTTCCCCCAGAGAGCCAGTTTCAGTCTCTCCTCAGCTGGAAAGCTGTCGTGCCATGAGCATGGGAGCAGGGGCGGGCAGCCCTGGAAACCCCATGGAATTTCCACTCAAATTCAGTGAGCAGGAACTTTCGCAATTGCAAACAAATGCCAAACTTGTTAAAGGGGAGGGGGATACTTCTGTGTGTTGGGATGTGGGAAGGGCCCACTCCTTTCTGGATTGCTGCTGGCAGCCTGGAGCAGAGGAAATCTTGCAACTGTGCAGAAAGGAATTGGGGTTAAACAAAACAAGCCCCAGGTGTTGTGGGAGGCATCAAGGCTGGATGAGGCCTCAGTGCAGTGCCATGTGTTCCCTCCCACAGCCAGGAATGGCAGAGAGTTCAGGAAGGGAGCCTGTACCTGGCTCCTTTGCCTGTGCTGGGGTAGGAGAGGAATAGTAGGTGTCTTGGTGTCTGCCTAGGCCCTCCTGCTGGGCTGGGGCGGCTAGTGCTGAGCGGGGCTGCTGTGCAGCTGGGCTGCCAGAAGCCGTCAGAGGTGCAGGGTGGAAAGGCAGGGCTGCTGGCTGTAGCATTAACACTATTAAAAGCAAAGCAGAGTGACCAATGTTGCTGCCTGTGCTCTTGTGTGGTGGCAGGGGGGGGGTTGCGTGCCCGCCTCCTTCACATCACCATCTGCCTGACCCTGAGGAGTTGCTGCTGGCCCTTGGTATTTGCCAGGAGTTTATGGGACACTTTTGCCCCCAGCCTGTGGAAAGAGGCTGGATCCAAGCGAGCAATCTGAGCCAACACAGCAGTGCTGAGGGGAGAGATGAGCACAGGGTTTGAGCTGCCAGCAGCAGCATCTCACTCAGGAGTGTGAGTCTGAGCTGCAGTGTTTGGTTGGAGGCTGCTCTTATCATCTCCCAGCCAGGCTGGGTTCTACTCTGTCTGTGGGCACAGGACCTGAGCAGCTTGTGCAGGGATTTGATCCAGACTCTTGAGCTCTCCAGCCCTTCTCCCCTCCTGCCTTTGCTTGTCCATACGTCCCTAGAGCTGCTCCTCTGCTCATTCTCACACTTGCACTACAGCCTAGCAAAGGCGTTGGCTGCTCCAACCCTGTGTTTCCAGGCACTGATCATAGGAGCCAACCTGGGTCACTGGAAACTTCCCTGTGGCAGCAGGATCAGCCCTTTCAGCCCTGCTCATGACTCATTTGCTGGAGGGGTGCCCAGCAGGAGAGGGGCAGAGCTGGCACATCCCCTTCCTGCCTCGCACCGCTGGGTGCTGCCTCTTCCCAGGGCAGCTGCAAGAGCCTGGCCTTGGTGGAACGCTCCCACGCGTGCCAGGGCTGCTGCGAGCGTCCCTGTGCATCTCGGGCTGCAGAGCCATGTCTCCTTTCCCCTCGAATCCAGCCAGATGGGAGCAGCTGGGCCCTTTGTCTTTCCTGTAACCTTTTAACTTTGCTCTTGGCCCTGCGGAAAAACAACAGGGCTGAGCAAAGACCTAATGGATCAGGTCTGGCCTGAAACCAACTTCCGCAGAGCCAGGCCTATGTCTGTGTCCTGCAGCCTTTCTCAGTAGTGACAACCAGCCTGGGGGTAACAGTGTGGGCCTGTGCCCTGCTGCGAGCTGCCACTAAAGGACTGCAGGCTGGGAACTGGCAGAGCTGGAAGCACCAGCCCCTCTGCACACCACGGGCTGCTGCAGATGGACTGCTTTGGACCTGCAGCCTGTCACCGAAGGCTCTGCATGCCACACAAGCGGGCACTTCACACCAGGGCAGCTCCACAGCCCAGCCGAGAGCTGGGATGGAGTCTCCCAGCCCATGCGCCAGGCCCAGCCGGCACCTCCTGGGTGAGCGCTGCCTCTGCCCTACAGACCTCGCTTGGCTCCAGCTCGGCTGGAACATGGCAGCAACGCTACTGCCCAGAGCACCAAAACCAGGCCCTACAAAGTGAGGTGAAAGGATTTTGAAACGGGGAGAGGAGACACTCGGATAGGTTCTTTCCATGTGCGCAGGCATGCACTGACCCCCCTGCCAAGCTCTGTGGTGCTAAGGAGGAGCTGCAAGGCCTGCCTGGATAAGGCCTCCCCTCCTGGCTTCAAAGCCCCAAGTCTTCCCCCTGCCACAACCTCCTCTTGAGGAGCTTCTAGCAAACCATGCTCACCCCAGAGGAATGAGCATCCATACAGCTGCACCCTGTGGTACCACAGGCAGCAGAATGAGAACAAGCCATCTCTTGGGAGTTGTTTTCCTGGATCAGCTCTGGATTGGCAGTACCAGCTGTGCCAGACCCTCCCTTGCCTTAGGCACAGCAGAATTTGAGGCTCGCAGACTTTGCTCAGCTTTAAACACCAAGCACACTCCAGCACAGCACCCGGGCCAGGCTGGCAGCAGCCCTGTGCTGCAGGGAGAGAGGAAACTCATACCAGCAGCCCAAGTCAAGCAAATCGCCTCTCACAGGGCACAGCATCTACTCACGTTACTGCAGTACCACCCTAACAGCTCCCAGGGAAGAATACAGTCCCAAGAGGACCCAAGGTCCCAGAGCTGATTGATGCTTTGGCTTGATCTCTCCTTCCTGCATCAGCCTATCATTAATCCAGGAACAGCATCCTCAGATATATTGCCTCTGGGGAACAAGCTGGATGCCCTCAAGAGCAGGGATCCAAGCCTAGGCTATCCCTGAGAAGTAGCTGGAGCTGGACTGCTCCCTACCTGTCAAAAGCTGGAAAGGGTTGTGGACCATGATCTGGACCATGAAGCAACTAACAAGCAGGGGACAAGACTGTCACATACACAGAAGCAGACAGGACCCAAGACAAAAGAGCCATGTTGTACCCTTCACATTTCACAGGGTCATGTCATGGGGCATTTCACAAGACACTGAACACTGTTCTGCCAAAGGCCGCTCTGAACAGATCTGCCGTTCTCTTCAGCAGGGCAGCACTACAATGCCTTGCCTCAAGAAAGTGCCAAAGGGGCTGATGCATCCAGAAACCCTGGCAATCCCAGCACAAGACACTCTGGCGAGTGAGGCCAGTGTGTCAGCATCCAAGTCAGGGAGCAGCTAGAGGCAACCCCCTTACCCTGTGGCAGGACTGGCAGCTCCAGCTCTCTGCACACTTTAATAAAAAGCCAAGGCCTTGGTGAGGTAGAGATGAACAAAAGACTGGGCCTGGGTACTTGGGCAGCTCCACAGCATCCTCAGGATGGTCAAATCCCTGCCCCAGCAGTTCCCAGATCTCACAGAGTGGCAGGACAGGGCTCATCCCTTGTCACTGCAGGATGGAGTGTATATTTTCAATGGCTCCTCTAGGGTCTGACTTGTAGAGCATGAAGTGGCCCTGCACCTGGGCAGCACTGATGTGATCGGAGGCTGCCAGTGCCTGCTCTGCAAAGCGTTCAGCAGCAGCCGGGGGCTGCTCCGGGTAGAAGCGCTGGAACATGCAGGAGAGCTGCCAGTGGGAGCAGTGGCCCACGTACTGCTTGAGGTCCACACGCCCGGGCCGCACCAGCGCTGGGTCCAGCCTGTCAAGAAGCAGAGGAGTGAGACAGACAACCTCCCACGAAGCCCATGGAAAAGGCTCCAAGAGCGCAAGTTTTCTCCACGCCACCTCTTCCTCTCCCCACAGGAGGGCAGCTCTGACCTGTCCACATAGTTGGTGGTCATGAAGACAATCCTGGCCTCTGTGGAGGCCACACCATCCAGGGCGTTGAGGAGGCCGCTGAAGGTCAGGCGCCCCATGCCTTGGTATACAGCAGGGTCTGGGAACACACAAGTCTTAGATCCCATCTGGCAGCAGGGAGGTCTCACGGGCCACCTCCCTGTGGCCTGAAGCTCAGCACAACTTGCCAAATGTCTGCCTGGCTGCTCGCACAGTTCTCTTTAAGCCAAGTTCTCTGCTCCCTCCTTCCCCTCAGCAGACCCTCTACCTCTCCCTGGCTGAGAGCCCATATCCTTCCCTTGTCCACAGGCACCCCAAGGAATTCAAAAGTCCCCTCTGCAGAAATATCTCATGCTGAGAAGAGCTCAGCAGGACAAATGCCTTTGCCTGAGGTACTACTAAGACAAGGGTTCCCAAAGTTCTTATTATATCACCCAGCCAAAACCAAGTGAGGTTCAGTTTGGGCCACGAGGAGTCAGGCAACTGCCCACTCCTGATCTCTGCTGAGCTGGGCCCCAGAGAACTGGCAGAGTTGCAGGGAGTCCAGAGCCCAAACCACCTCCCAGCACAGCCGCTCTCCCAGGAGCAGGGCCCCGCTCACTCTCAGCGGCGAGGTCCCGACTGACGAAGGCAGCATCCACGTCCTCCAGCAGGATGATGCTCTGCTGCGGGGCCACGCTCAGGAGGTGGTTGAGGCGGTCATCGGAGAGGCTGCGGTCGCTGAGGCTCAGCAGGCAGATGCTGTACTGCAGCTCCCCGGCCAGCGCCGTGCTGCACACACACACCGCGGCCATGAGCCGGGGCACGAGGCCCCGAGCAGAGGCAGGGGAGTGGGGTCTCCCTGGCCCGCAGCACAGGGCAGGGCACGCACGGCCTCCCTGCAGTGGGGAGCACACGTGCACAGCCTGTGCGAGCCGGGCAGCCTCATCAGCCTGAGCGGTAACAGTGCCAGCAGCACAAACACTCACACCAGGCACACACAGGAGATGGCCCTGGCATCACATTGCTGCAGTTTGAAGCCAAACCCGTCCACACACCCCCATCAGCTGCTGCACTCCAGCCTTCAGGAAAGCCCCTGTTGCCTGGCAGTAATACTCACATGAAGCTGCTCTTCCCACAGCCAGGCGGGCCATACAACAGGTAGCCTCTCCGATATGGGATCCCTAGGAAGACAGGGTCCTTCTAGGAACCAGCACAAGGCCTCAAACACAGTCCATCCAACTGTCCTCCCACACAGGTGACAACCTCAAGCAAGGAACCTGGACTGTTAGCATGTGTTGTTCTGTGCCACCAGTGACGTGGTTTCCATGAACCATGTTTTGGGGAACACTGCTTCAAATGGATGCAGCAACTGCAGCAACCACCTACTCAGTCTCCATCACTGTGGCTATCTGCCCACACAGAGGCACCAGCATCAGCTAAGGCATCTTCACACTCAAAACAGCTGCAAGGCCAAAAAAAAGATCACTCTGCAACTGTTCCCAGAGAGGACTTCTGGCACCCTCTGGCCTCTCCCCACAGCAGCAGCACTGGAACAGTGACCTCCACCGCTCATGGTGACTCCTGGGAGTGGAGGCTGGAGAATTTGCTCAGGAAAAGCCTCTCACCAGGAGTCTGTTTAACTGCTATCCACGGCCAGAAGCCCAAAGAGCTGGAGGAAGCTCTATGCCCAGGCTCAGACATACAGCTGCAAAGCAGCAAGGCTGTGGAAACAGAGTGCTCAGCCGCAGCAAAGACAAGACAAAGTATCCTCTCACCTCGCCAGAACAGGGCTGTGGGACAGGGTTCTCCCCTGTTCACAGGGCATGGGCAGCACTTCTGGATCTTAACTGTATGTCTGAGGTCTGACCCCGAGCTGAGAGGAACTTGTTGCTTTGCAGGCACAGGCCTAAGCTCCGCAGCTCAGCCCTTAGCAAGCGAGATGGTTCCCCGCAGCTGAGGGATGCAGAGGGCTCGGGAGGGGGGCACTGCGCGGGGCCTTGCCTCGCTCGCTGTACCACTTGGGGTTCTCGATGAACTCCTTGACGTCCTGCAGCAGCCTCTCTGATACCCCTTTGTCCAGCACCACGGATCGCAGCGGGCGGCGGCGGCGGGGGAAGCCGAACTGCCGCCACTCCGCTCCCATGGCCGTGTACATGACGGTCCTGCCCTCCTGCTGCTGCAGAGCCAGCGTCCGGGCTGCAGAGAGAGGCAGAGGGGATGGTTGGCAGGGAAAGGGATTTCCTGCAGACCAGACTGTCCCCGGCAGGGCCCCATACAGCTCCTCTACAGACCTTCCTGGAGGATGTTGAAGAAGATCTCCCGGTTGGTGCCCAGCGCAGTGAAGGTGACGGATTCCCAAGGGGTCCCAGTGTGCAGGTCGATCATCTGTTTCTCCCGGTTGCGCTCAATGCGAATCCACTTCCTCCGGTACCTGGAGCAGGAAGATGTTTGAGGAAGCTTGGCTGGAGCAGCCCCAGCTCCTCCTCCGCTCAGCTAAGTGCAAGTTTCAGCTGCTGCTTTTCACTTCCCAGCCAGATGGGCCAGGACTGTCCTCCTTGTCCTGAAAGCACACACAGCAGGGGACAGGCTCAGCAAGGGCGGCTCAGATCTGCTGTGTCCAACGCTTGGCACATCAATAATGGCTACATCCAGGGATCTGCTGCTGCTCAGCTGAGTCCAAAGCAAGGCCACAGCTTAGATTGTGTCTCAAGGGGCACATTCATCCCAGGTAAAGAGATCAGTTCACCCTGGTGAATATGGGCTCCTCATCTTCTGCCCTAGTCTGGATGCAGGACAGAGGCAGCACTCTCCCTGTTGCCTCCACGGGCCCCATAGCTTGGGGCCTTCTTGGCAAAACGCTGGCCAGACCCCAGGCTGCTTTTCCTTCTTCCCCTGCCCTCTCTTACCAGATGAAATGGTTCCCAGGGCTGGGGACGAAGTCGAACTTGGTGCTGACACGGCCGCTTTCATGTTGCAGGTAGGACGTCTCCACGCTCAGGTGCTGCGTGTGCTTGGCATGGTGAGAGATCCAGTTCAGCAGCCAGTGGTAGCTCTTATCCTTGCTGGGCACCTCCAAGGTGATCATGTAGTGGCGCCTGAAGGCCACCAGGCCAAACTGAGCCCCCTTCCGGGCTAGCGCCAGCGCTGTGCCCACCCCCACAAGGCCAAACCCAGCCCCAAAGTACGGGTTGTCCTTCAGGGCTAAGACAAAGTCAGAAAAGGGCATCGTGGGGGGTTAAGCAGCTCCTTTCAACAGGATCGTCTCTGATCAAAGGCAACAAACCTGTGTGAGAAGAGACAGAGAGTAAAAGCACTAGGTGATGGAGCAACGCAGGGCAGCAGTGCAGGACATGCTGGAGAGCCCACAGTTGCCCAGCCTTTACCAAAGCACACATTCTCAAAGTGAAACATGCCTGGGCATCCCTGGATTCACCCATATCCACCTTCCCTTAGAGATCACAAACCCCATCTCGATACAGAGAAAACCTTTAAAATGAAACATTCCACACAATAAAAATCACTACAGACAGCACAGAGCCAAGGAGCTTCTGCATTTCAGCACCGCTCTGCTGTGGGCTCGCTGACCAGGGAGGCAATACCTCCCCCAGGGAAGCGGCCAGGGGAGTATTTTTCAGCAGGCTCCGCTGCCTGAGCGGCTCCCAGCACAGCCGCCCCAGCAGCAGTGTGGCACTAACCGCAGAGCGGCGGGCGCTGCTGCGGCTCGAGCAGATGCTGCCGCAGACCCACTGTGGCTGTTAACTAGCGCAGGCTGAGCACGAGCCTGAGCCCTGGGCACAACCCGGGCCCCAGCACTGGCTGCGGCTTCTCCAGAGCTGTGCGCCTCAACATGATCCTACTACAGAGTCTGGCTGCAGGACCCTCGTGCCACCTCAGGCCACCACGGTGCTAAAATGCAGCCAGGAGCGGGTCACACACTAGAGCATCTGCCGCGTCTTCCACCGCGATTCCAAGGCCCGGGTTTTACCCTCCGTGTTCTTCACACAGCCGGACAGCACGGCGGTGATCTACCGCTCACTGCCCGAGCGACAGGCCCTGCCGAGAGCCCGGGCTCCTCTGCCGCGGGCAGCTGCCCTGCCTGCAAGACGGCCCCGCCGCCGCCCACAGCAAGGGCCCCTTCCCGCAAGCGCGCCCAGCCCCACAGCGGGGCCCG